>BCJH01000009.1:348505-380172 GCA_001600275.1 Cutaneotrichosporon curvatum | reverse complement strand
GCTCTAGCTGCATTTCTGGTTGAGAACGATGGAAGTGCGTGAAAACCATGGACAAATATAATAGTTAAAGATATCGCAGGAGAATGCGAATCTAGGCACCGATGCCCGCTTCGGCGACGGCTGCGGGTGCGGCTCCGGTACGCGTCGTGGTGGCACCGGGTCTGGAAGTGCCCGTGACGCTGTCCGCGACGTGGTCTCTCGAGCGAAGGAGGAGCCGGCATAGCGATGCTGTTGACTGCACGTCGCTGTTCACTCGCGCGCTGTACTGTGCTGATCATGGCTGAAGCAATTGAGACTGAGACTCTGGGGTCGGCGCGTTAGAGGGGAGGCATTTGAGGGTGTTCGGCGGGCTTGGCATGGCCAGTCCACTTAACACAATGCCACTTCGTGCAGAGCTCAAAGGACTGGCAGAATGGTGGCGATTGACGAGATCGAGAAGTGGAGAAGAAGTGCAACTTAGCGATGAGCAGTTGACGAGTTTTGTGTCTGTGTTGGATGTTGCTCTGAGACACGCACGGATCGCATGTCACTTTCCCTAATGTCCACTCGCACTCCAACTGAGTGGTGCAAGCTGATGCTGCTGACACTTGCAGAGAGCTAGGCCAGTTAGCATATTGGTCGTCACACTGTTCGAGGTGCACAGTCAGTGCTATGGAGGATGTTCGCAGTGGACGATGGAGCCGAAGGCCATACAATGGATATGCTACATGGGCATCGTAAGCTTGAGTGGAAGCTCTCAGACCAGCCAGCTCGAGCGCATCTTGTCAACAAGCAGATAACACGTCTCGTTAGTTCTCCTCAGACCAAGTGTCACAAACAATCTCCCAAGCTCAGCCTCAGCCCTTCTCCATCTCCTTACACAGATCCCTCATCCTCGCTCCCCCAGCCGACTCCCAACTCCCTAGTCTCTCACATCTCCAAATGCCGATGCATCAATCCTACACAGTCGCCACACAAGCCCAGTGCAAAGTCAGCACTTAGAACTTGCTGAAGCCCTTGGCCGCCTTGTTCTTGGCGACACGGAGGACGTTGAAACGGACAGTCTTCGAGAGGGGGCGGCACTGGCCGACGGTGACGGTGTCACCCTGCTCGACACGGAACGCAGGCGAAAGGTGGGCGGCGAGGTTCTTGTGGCGCTTCTCGTACCGGCGGTACTTGGGGATGAAGTGGAGGTACTCGCGACGGAGGATGATGGTGTTGGTCATCTTGGTCGAGTGGACGACACCGGTGAGGATACGGCCGCGGATGGAGACATCGCCGGTGAAGGGGCACTTCTTGTCGATGTAGGTGCCGTTGATGGCCTCTGGGGGGTTAGCGTTGCACTCCACTGCGACAGCGACTGCGAAGCAGGAGCTGGAAAAGGATTTGGCTGGCTGGGAGGCTAGTGTTCCACCTCCACGGTGCCATCCTCCTTCCTAGCCAGCCCGTCCTCTCCAGTCTCCTCCCTCCCGACTCACCAGCAGGGGTCTTGAAGCCAAGACCGACGTCCTTGTACCAGCGCTTGGTCTTGGTGGCAATCTTCTTGCCGCCCTTAGACTTGGCGTTCTGGAAGAGGTGCTGCTTGCGGTAGGCGCGCTCGATCTCGGCCATTTTGACTGGTGGGGGGAATCAAGCAAGCAAAGAGTCAAGGGAGAGGTTGTGAGGTCGTTGGGACAGCAGGCAGTGCGCAATTTGAGGCGAGAGGAGTGCAGAAAAGCGAGGGAGAGCCAGCAAAGTTGTCCGAGCAAGAGTTGACAGAAACAACCAAGCAAATGTCAAAAGTTGATCCAAGTGACGATCCAAGAGCACAGAGGGGCCAGACAAAGCAGGACACCGCAGATTTTCCGGCAGGCGTGGCAGGCAAGAGCAACCAGAGGGAGCAGAAGGCAGTCGACAAGGGATGGTCGAGCAGGAGTGTCGAAGGGGAGGATTGGGATGTGCGAGTTTCGACGCAGAGGGAGTGGGGATGCAACACGGGCAATGGGCGAGACGTAGACAATAGAGGGCGGATACGATGATAGGTAGGGAGTAACTGCGTCAGCGCCGTGTCCAGTACTCTTTGCTCGCTGTCTCTACTCACGATTTGTTGAGGGTTGGAGGTAGAAGAGAGAGGCAGGAGGAGATGGAGTCGAGCAGCGAGCAGCGAGCGTCGGCGGGCAGCACAGCAGCCACCGCTCGAAGAGCTGTAAGGGCCCGCGCCCCCACCCAGGGAGAGAGCTTCACCGTACGGTGAGGAGACAGGATTTGCTTCCGTCGAGGGAGCTTCCTGGGTGGTCGGCGATGTGTTAAGTCCGACAGTTTCGACTTTTGTCATCGGAGCGGATTCAGGCACGACGGACTGGTAGAAGGGCTGGTTGCGCGTTCATGTCAACAACAGCGTCAGCTTCAGGCATAGCAATACACGAGAGAGCAGAGCTGGACAGCAGACCTCGTCTAGGGAAACAGTTTGCACCGTTAGGGAGGCTAGAATGGAAGCCAGCTACTGCTTGACAGTCAGCAGAACCGGGGGCCGATCCTCTGGTGAGCACTTACGTCGTGACCATCTCTACCTTGTCCGCTACTGCAGTCGCAAGCAGCCGCCGACAGTAACGTTGTCCATCACAGAGGGACAGAGGTTGGCTTCCGTGTTTGTCTTGCAAGCTTGCTTATCGAGGGGCAAGGTGGCCATATACTCGTACTCATCAGCGTGGCAGCAAGAACACCTACATCAAAGCAGAAGCTTGGTCAGACGGCCAACCTCACGTCACGTCTCTAGTAGTGGAGCTGTCACACCCAGCTATTTAAGCACCAGTCAGATAGAGCTCTTACGCTCTTGCGTATGCTGCACGCCTTCTCGAAGCCTACAACAGGCAGCCTACAACAGCAGGCGACTGCCATCTACCTCATACACATAAATGAAACACACAAACTCATGACACACACACACACCCACCCTCTTTCACACACACAATCTACCTCCGCCTCGCGTGGCCTCCACTTGCCGACTTGCCGAGTGTTGTTACTTGCGAGTCGTGACCGAGTCGCGAGCGCATAATGACGAAACGCACTTACTCTACAAGCATCGCCGGTCGCTGCTTCGCACAACTCGTACCATCATGTCCAGGCGATTGTTGAACAAACGCCAGCTACGGGAGAAAGAGGAGCTCGAGGCGCTGCAGGCGATCGAGCAGAGTGCAGCGCCTGACGCCGACGACACCACAGCGCCCGCAGAGGAGGAGAGCGATGGTGACGACGTGGGGCCGTCCAACCCTTTCGCTGCGGTACGTTACCCTCTACCAAAGAGGCCCGCGCTGACCCCAGCTCGGCGGGCAGGACGAGAGTGAGCACTCCGAGTCAGAGACAGAAGCAGCACCAATAGCTACCAAGAAGAAGGTAGCTCACATCACCTCTTCCCCGCTAACGCCAGAACAAGAAGAAGAAGCCGAAGAAGAAGAACGCCGAGTCCGCAGCGTCCACACCTGCAAGCAAGCAGGGGAAGAAGGGTGGGTCGCGCGCCGAGACACCAGCCGACGACGGGATGGACGAAGTCGACCGCGCGCTGGCCGAGCTCAAGCTCAAGTATGGCGACACGCCCGCACCCGAGGCCGGTCCGTCCGAGTCACATCCCAGCGAGTCCCGACCAGTCATGGCCTTCCGTGCCCTCCTCTCCGTTGACCCGAAGAACCTCGACTCGGATGCCGAGCTGCGGCGCTTCTTTGGCTCGAAGGTCATCGCATCGGCTGCGTCCTCCACGCCCAACCGGCATCGCGCTGGGCCGTCGACAAAGATGCGCTACACCCTCGCCAAGCCTAAACCGCAGTACCCACCACCGACGTCTTTGGCTGGCTTGAACATGCGCGAGCTGAACGCTGATGCTGTCGAGGACCTGTACGACCGGCGGGGGTGGGAGCGAACAGACATGGGGGAGAGGTGGTACACGTTTGAGCACAGCCCCGCATGGCGGGAGATTGAGCGGCAGTTCCTCGGCGCGGTGCGCTCGCACGACCCGAACGAGCTCATGGCCCTGCTCTCCGTCTACCCGTGGCACGTGGACACGCTCCTCCAGATGAGCGAGGTGTACCGCCTCCAGAGCGACATTGGCGCGGCCTCTGACTACGCCGAGCGCGCGCTGTACGCCTTTGACCGTTGCCTGGTTCCCGGGTTCAACGTGACCAGCGGGGCATGTCGTCTGGACTTTGACTATGTCGAGAACCGCCCGCTCTTCACCGGCCTGCACCGGATCATCTTCTACCTCGGCCGCCGCGGCGTGTGGGTCACCGCCTTCAACTTTGCCAAGCTGCTCTTCTCCCTCGACCCCGAGGGCGACCCGCACGCCATCGCGCTGTGGCTCGATTTCCTAGCCGTCAAGGCAGGACAGGGGCAGTGGCTGCTGCAGATGCTCGAGATGAGGGAGTCGAGCCGCGCCGCAGCCCTCTGGCACGGATACCCGGGCATGGCGTACGCCCGCGCCCTCGCCCTCCGGCAGGAGGAAGACTCCCGCAAGGACAAGAAGCACGAGGCATCCACCGCCGCCCTCGTCTCCGCATTCAAGACCTTCCCCGAGGTCATCGTCCTCCTCGCGGACAAGCTCGGCGCGTCCGTCCCCCCCGCGGCCCGCACCTCCCCCCTCACAGCCGTGGAAGCGGGCTACACCTCGTCCCCAACCATCGTGCTCCACCTCCTCGCCCACATCTACGTCGCCCGCTCCGAAGCGCTCTGGAAGGAGCCATCCGTCCTCTCCTGGTTCGAGTCAACCCTAGCCTCCTCCTTTGACACGCTGGACGACGGCGCCGCCCGCGCCGCCCGGGCCGAAGCCCACGCCATAGTCCAGACCCCGCGCGACCTCGGCGCGGATGGCGAGCTCGTCGTCCCCCTCAATATCTGCAGACACGTCCTCTGCTCCGAGAGCACGAGCTGGATCGGCTTCCTCCCCCCCGCCATCCGCAACCGCCCCTTCCATGCGTTTGACCCGCTCACCCCCGCAACAGCAGTGACAGCCTACAACGCCGAGTACTTTGACCACGCCGCGCGGGTGCGTGGCGCAGCCGCGAATGTGGTGGAACGCTTCGACCCGCGGTACCTCGACCGCTTCCTCGAGGAGATCCGCGGCATGGAGGGGCGCGACCCCGCGCAGTGGAACGAGCGCACGCGCGAGGTGTTCCAGCACATTGCGGGGCGGGACGCCGCCGAGATGACACGCGAAGAACGCGCACCGTATCTCGACGAGTTGGTGCGCATGTGGGAGGGCATCATCCGCGCGCACCGGACCGGCGCGGTCGACCTCGCCGACTATGGGCGCGAGGAGATGCCCGGGGGGTATCCTGGAGCGTAGCTTAGACTGCCTGCTGCTGCATACACCATAATTCATACAATGTACAAGCTATTACTACCGAGCGTCTACTGCCCTAACATGACATAATGTGATGTTGTACGTACAACCTATTGATGCTGGATCTACCAGCGGGGGAGGAATATAGCCAGCGGCGCCATGACGGCGCACGGCACCGCGACGATCACGAGCGCGAGCCACCCGCGGATCCGGCGGATGACGTACGGCGGCTCGCGGCGGAACATGGTCCACATCACCGCGAGGAGGTCGTACGGCACGACGATAAAGTTGAGCGGGACGGGGAGGGGGATGGCCGAGGGTGCAGCGTCCGGCGAGGGGGGGAGGTAGCGCGCGACCGCGGCGGCGAGTGCGCGCCGGCTGTTGTGCCCGATTGAGGCGCCGTACTCTGCCTCCCAGGTGCCGTCGTGCAGCTCGTCACTGGGCGCCATGGCGCGGAGAATCGACAGCCCAGCAGAGAGGACGAGCACAAGCACGAGGGTTATGAACAATGCCACGCGCGTTTCGAAGGGTGCGACGCCGACTTCGACTGTCGAGCCTAGCGTCTCGACACTGTTGGGGGAGGCGCGGCCGACCTCCCCGTTGAGCGCGTAGGCTAGCAGTTGCCAGACGAGGACGCCGACGGGGATGAGGAGGGCTGCGGCCTTGGCGCCGCGGGCGAGGATGCCGGCTAGTATTGTGGCGAGGGGGAGGAGGCGCGCCGGGAAGAGGAAAGGGATAGCCGGCACGGAGGGGAGGACGACCGCGAGCGTGCAGCATGGGATTGCTGCTGCCCGGAGGAGGATGGCGAAGCGCTCGATGGGCTTGACCTTGCCAAAGATGGAGAGCAGGACACCCGAGACCTGCGCGGGGAGCATGAGGAACAGGTGCGCGGTGCTGCTTGGCCCGCGGCGGCGGGAGAACCCATCGATGATGGACTGTTGTCAGCCATGAGACCGAGATGGCGTAGCAAGGTCGGAAGGTGTTCAACGCCGCAGGGAGGCTTGACGCCATCACCGACTGTGCTCGCAGCTCGCAGCTCGCACTCACATGTGTCAAGGCAGCCCACGACCACACCATCCACACAATCGAGGTGGGGCCTGATGTGTCGACTCCCACGTCCACGTCCGGCACCAGCGCAGTGACGAATGTGAGCGCAATGTACACGAGTTGCGCCGTGAGCTCGAGCAGATGTGCGCGTCTGCGAACGTCAGCTTGTCTTGCCGCGATGCAGAAGCAGCACTCACGCTGGGGTTATGGCATTGTCCAAGAACGCACGGAGCCCCCGCCCCGGATTGAGCCTTGACCGCCGGGAGCGGGACCACGCTCGCGGCAGCGACGCGCGAATGAGCGGATGCGCGAGCACCGCGCCCGGCGTCGTGTGATGTGCGAGCAAGGCGGCGACTGCATGTCAGTTCAGTTGTAAATCGCCAGCTTTGTTGCCGACATGGATGCTCCTGTAGACCGCTGGACGTGTCGCGCTGGTGGCACCGGACTTACCAGTCGTCAACCTCTTGTGCACGGGCAGCGGCCGGCTCATGACGAGCACATCATCGTCGTCCTCGTCGTCCTTGTCCTCGTAATCTGGGAGCCCGACGTACTCGAGCGCCGCGTCGAGGCTCGCCAGTGCGTGGTCGCGCAGCTCGGAGCGAATCTTGAGGCTCTCGCTCGCGCGGAAGGCAGCTGCCCTCGCGGAGCCACGTGCGCGGTCGTGCCGCTCGACGATGTGCAGCGCGTAGAGGCTGCATGCAAACTCGTGCGTGAGGTCGACGGGCTGTGGGGGCAGGACGATGCCCGTGCTGGATGCGCCTTGGGTTATGAGCTCGGCTGCGCGGATCTCGAGCGGTTGGGTGGGACCCTGCCTGCTGCTGAGGAGGAGCGGGGAGGACTCGGCTGCCGCTGCGGCCAGGTTCGACGTGGTAGCTGGCGACAGGGCGGACATGGTTACAAGACGAGTGCAGATGGAAAGAGACTGAGAGACAGAAAGAGAGTATGGGAGAGAGTGAGACTGATGTGCTTTGCGCCGAGGCGATTGATATGGAACGGACAAGACAACGGACGTACGTCACCAACGGATCCAGCATGCATTCATCCATCCCATCAGTCAGTCAGTCGCACTCCGCCTCCGGATGTTGTTTACTTAAGATCTCACAAAGAAACCGATCTCGGGGAGGGTACAACCCACCTGCCCCTCCATAGCCGACGCTACCGAAACGATACATGTACATGGGTTACTACTCCTCGCACTGCCGCTAGTCACTACCAAGCATCCCCTCGACGTCCTCATCGTCCTCCTCCTCGCTCTCCTCGACGACAGGCTCAATCTTGGGCCGCCGCGGCTTGACAGGCGTAGCGTCAGAGTCGGGGTCGGCCGACGCCATCGAACGAGCACGAGACGTTGCCCTGCTTCCACGCCTGCTCGGAGAGTCTTGGCTCTCCTCACTAACCCTGTCAGCACGGTTCGGCTTACAATAGGGGCTGGCTGGCCATGGCGCTTGCAGGGCGCAGTATGAACTCACACATCGTCGATAAAGCCAAACAGATCTCGCGTCGGTGCATCGTCCTCGCCTGCGGCGCGGAATGTCTCCTCGTCGTACCCTTCCAGTTCCGGGTAACGCTTAGAGATAGCTGCCTCGAACCGCGTGAGCGCGTTACGCGATGTGGCATCGGAGAGTGGCCGTTTCTGCATGTCAGATGGGTGTTGAGTGCATGTCACGCACCTCTTTGATGCTTTGGAGCAGTTGGTAAGCGGCCTTGGTCTTCCACGCGTCAGTCTCGCTGCTGTCTGGCAAGTTGAGCTTGGAGAAGAATGTGGCGATTGCTTTGCGCACGTCGCGGCTTGTCTCAGACAGCAGCGCCTTGAGCAGCTCGAGCGCGAGGTCGAGATGCACGCTGTGGTCCATCGCTGCGCCGACCGTCTTGAGTGGGTCGAGCCAGTCGACCATCATGAGGCCCATCTGCCCAAGGGGGAGGAGGTCGTTTGACCCCTCAAACTCCTCGGGCAGCTCAGAGAGCATCGCGAATGTGTCCGCAAAGATCTGTTGTCAGCACAGGCCTACCAAGCAGCTCACGTCTAGCAAGATACGCTGGTTACCTGGTGAGGAGTAGCAGAACACAGGAAGGAAGTACGTGAGGCACTGGCGGAGAGGTTGGTTGTCTGCGGTCTCGGGCGAGAAGTACAACAAGATCAGCGACTGCAGCACTGAGCCGTCCGAGATCATCCCAGCGAGCATGAGCTTTGCGACGCCCTCGCACGCCGCGGCCTGCACCGAGTCGGGGTCCTGGTTGAGGATGTGGCGAACCAGCTCAATAACCCGCTCTGGTGTCATCGGCGAGAGAAGCGTGCTGATGTCGTGCACCATGAGCATGTCAAACAGGACCTGCGTAATCTTGACCTTGAGATCCTCGTCGGCGACTGATAACTGCTGGACGAACAGGCCGAACGAGTCGTGCGCAATGCTCGCATCGATCATGCTGCACAACCCCAGGCATATCAAGCCTTGCGCGCGCAGCTCGGGGATGTCGCTGTTGCGCACAGCCGGGATGATGAGATCAGGCAGGAGACCAAGGAACACCGAGTTCTCCTGCAGCGGCGTGTTGACCCGCTCAAGCAGGCTGATGCAGATAAACAAGCAGCGCAGGTCGATGTTCGCAGCGATCACCGCAGCCTCGGGGTCATCGGGATCGACACGGTCCCGTGCAGAGCGGCCTGGGCTCATTGATCCGCTTGCCTGGCTGGCTGACGCTTCGGGCATCTCCACGTCCCCCTCGCCGAGGCGCAGCTCCGTAACGACATCGACGATGAGGCGGATCAGGTCGCGCTCGCCCATGGAGATCTTGGTCAGAACGTCGAGCGAGGGCGGTATGAGCTCCTCGGGGAGCTCCATCTGGGCGATCATCTGGCGCGAGAGGTTGAACATCTTGCGGCGGCCGATCTCGTCGGCATAGTCAAGATTGAGGGCGAGTCGGAGGAGCTCGCTAACAGTGAAGGCGAGCTCGACTGCTTTGTCGCTGTCGCGTTGGGCCTCCGTGAGATGGTTGTAGATGTCCTGGATGCGGAATGCAAGGTTGGTGACCACGGGGAGGGTCTCCTCCAGGCGGGCTTCGTTCTTTTCGTCAGCAGGGAATAAGGATCGCTCACCTTGAAAGCAACGCAGTGCTCGGCAAAGACACGCGCGAGGAACGCCTTCTCGGGCGTAAGGTTGTCCCACCACTCTTCGTTGAACTCGATGGCGTCAAAGACGTCCGGCCGCGTCACAAAGATCGACTTGAGCGCATCGGCTGCGACATTACTAGACACGACGTCGAGGCGCCGGAGCAGCTCGAGCAGATCGCCCTCGTCCTGGTCCAGCCACCCGCCCAGCATGCTCGCCGCAGCCTTGCGAACACTCGGATCGCGGTCAGTGAGACCGTTCTGCACGAGCTGTACGCGCTGGGCGATAGTCAGCGTCCTCGCCGGGACGACTGATGGGTTCAGGCTGCCCTGGAAGACGGTGCGGCGGAGGATGGGGTCGACGTCCCGCGAGCGGGCGAGGACAAGCGGCATCGTCTGGGGGTTGACTGGGAGGTTGTACAGCACTGCGCGGCGAACCTCGCTGATATGTCAGCGTGCTACAGGGTTTCGACTCACGCAGCTGGGTCGAAGCGCAGAAGATCAAGGAGCACGTCAGAGATCGACTCTTCGTCCTCTTCGAGGTCCTCGTCGCCATCGGCGGGAGCTAGCTTCGCAAGGCCGAGAGCAGCCTGCACTCGAACGGCAGCTTCCTTGTCCCGAGATCGGTCCAATAGCCCCTGACGGAGGGCGAGGTAGAGGTCGTCACTGACGGTCAGCGTTGCCTTCTTATGCACTCACTCGACCTCGCCTAGGCCATTGATTAGGGACGTAGCCATGAGCGTAACGCGGAAGCGCACGTTCTTGTCCTTCGCCTCCATACCCGCAATGAGGTGCTTGAGAAGCTTGGTTATAAATCGAGATGCCATGCTGTCGCCGTCCTCTTCCTCCTTCGCTGATCGTCAGCCCAACTTCCACCAACTACCTACCATTCTCAGTAGTGTACGCAACATAGCCAGCAACGAACTTGACGATTCGGTCCGCGACCGCAACGCCCTTCTTCACGGGCAAGACGCGGTTCACCATCCCGACAAACATGTTGTTGAAGGACCTCTCGCCGACAAGGCGGATACCCTTGGGCGTCTCCTCTGTTATGTCCGCGCATGTCTCGTGGATCTTGCGCAGCTGGACGATGTTCTTGCGGTGGTTGGCTGTAGTGTTTTGCGCCTGGTCGAAAATGGGCGGCACGACGCTGGGCAGCGTGTCGCTCAGGTAGGAGATGGACGCACGCCGTGGTGCCATGGTGGTTGTTGTGTCCTCGACTGAGGTGTGGAACTGGCGATGTCGAGATGTTGTTGTTGTTTTCATCGAGCGCGACTGATTTCCCCCATTAGTGCGGTCCCGGGGTTGTATTAGAACCGATATCGCATTGATATCAGCAGCGAATAGCGGGATCAGAAAATCCTATTGTTAGGATATATACGTAACGACCTCAATCGAGTAAACAAACCCACAGCACTTCGCGTTTTCCATCTCGTCAACGCGACACCACCCCAACCACACTGCACCATGCAGTCTGTACGCAGGAAGCCGCAGAAGGAGCTCGCGGGCTTCAAGCTGCTCAGCACCGACGAGCTGATGGATTGCCTCGCGGCATTAGGCATCAACGCGTCACACGAGGACATGACGAAGCCGACCCTCGCGTCCACGCAGAACATCTGGTCCGGTCTCCTCGAGTCATTGATGGGCATGCCAACGGATGCCCTCGAGGCGCCGCGGCAACAGATTTTGGACACTATGGAGACGGAGCACAGGGAGCTGTACGACACGGGCCTCAAGTTGACCATGTTCTATCGCCTCTGGTGGGTTTGAACGCCAATATCACTGACCCCAGCTACAAGCTCGCTATCATATCCGGGATCAAGGACTTCAACTTTACGGACGTGACCCGCCCCGACGGCCAGCGCTTCCGATACGTCATGAGCGGGGTGATGAACTTTGCCAAGTTTAGGGAGGACAAGATCCTCGAGTTCTTCCGCGGCCAGTCGGCCAAGCTGCACGAGGTGTTCGACCAGGTGCACGTGCTGCGGATGAAGATTGAGGAGATAGACGCGGAGATTGCGGCGATTCAGTGAGTTATTGGGGAGAGGAGGCTGACCCCAGCGCAAAGGATGAGGAGGATGCCCCGCTCATCGCAGCGAAGAGGGCGGAGAACGAGGTCCTCCGCGAGCACTTGCAACAACTGAGCCAGGACCAGCAGCAGCTCAGCGTCGAAGTCGAGAAGCTCAAGGCGGAGCGGAGTCAGCTGGCCGAGCAGATACGCCAGGGCGCGGCGGAGGCCAAGGCTGTGCAGGACCAGATTCTCTCTGCGCGGTCACGCCTCGTCAAGTCCCCGGACAGGGTCAAGCGCGAGATTGGTCAGCTCAACGGCGAGGTCGCGCGCTGGAAGCAGGAGCTGGGCTCCGTCCAGAACAAGGAGAGGGATTATGCCGCGCGGCTGGAGCTGATAGCCTGGCTCGAGACCGAGGTCGGGCGGCTGATCGAGCTGTGTCGCGACGTGGCGGAGCAAAAGGGTTTCGCGGATCAGGCGAGGCGGGATATCGCGCAGTGGAATGACAAGATCGAACAGCTGCGCCAGGAAAAGTCCAGCCTCGAGCAGAAGACACACCACCTCGATCGGCAGTACCAGCTCGCGCAGGGGCGGCTGGAGCGGCAGGAGGCGATGCGGAAGGAGGCGATCGTCAAGGGCCAGGCGAGGCTCGAAGCCCTGCAGCAGAGAAATAACGATGTCAACGACGAGCTGGAACGGTCAAAGAAGGAGCTGCACGCGCTCGCGGACGAGACGAAGCAGGTCGAGGACGAGATGAAGGCGTACCTCGCAGAGCGGGAGGTCGAGATCAACGACCTCCTCCGTGAATACTGGACCATCAGGAAACACATGGGTGAGTTCTGCGCCGTCGAGGCAGGCTGACGGGCAGAGGACTACATGAATGTCATGACTTCCACACTCCAACTACCTATCCCGGCCTAGACCTCTAGTCCCCGTCCCTTGTCTCCTGTCACTTGTATTGATGTAGTGTATGACATATTATTATACGGTTTAGTACTGGCGGTTGACGAGGATGGCACTCGTCTCGGCTGCGGATCCGGACTTGGCGGCAAGAACTTCGATCTTGAACTCGAACCGCGTCTTGCTCAGCGGCACGGTCCATCGCACGCCCGCCGGTTGCTCCGTTGCGTCCTTGACGACGTGCTGAGTGGGCACAGTGTTGCCGTTGAACCGGAGAGTCAAGTCTGGCTGCTTGTCTGCTGAGCCCTTCTCGACTGGCTGGTACCACGCCGTGAGCTCCAGCTCGGCTGTCCTGCCGGGGATGGCGACAGCGTGCGCAGTCACCCCCGGTGCGTTGAGCAGCCGGATGGCGTTTCGTGGCCTCTCCAGCGCGGGTGGGTGCTCAGCAGACGGCGATAGCACCGACGGTGTCCCAGCCAGAGATGGAATGGCGGTGGTCGGTGTAGCAATGTCGGTGAATGCAAAGTCGATGTGCTGGATAGACGGTGCCGACGGCCGTGGGTCGGGCGGGGGAGGAGGCTGCGCAACTTCAGCAACTGGCGGCGGTGCGCCCCATTTCCGCGCCTCGTTGGCGACGATCATCTGGCGGTAGATACTAAGCGCGAGGGGCGGGAGCGAGTGCACCCATGCCTGCTGCTCGTGGGCTGGGTACTGGCCGAGACTGGCGACGACCTGCTCCGTCACAACGCCCTGGGGCAGTTGCGGGAGGAATGGCACAGCTGGCGCAGGCGAGCGCACCGGTGGCGTGGCGTACTGCTGAGGATACTGCGGTTGGGCGTGCTGGGCATGCAGAGGGAGGGGCGTGTGTAACACTGCGTGCCCGCCTGGAGGCGTCATATGCTGCTGTTGCTGCTGTTGCCCCGCCCATGGGCTCCGTGGATCTGTGAAGTGCATCTGGTGAGGGTGCTGCTGCACATGCCCGCCGTACATCGGCACTTGTGGTGACGGGACTCCATGCCGGACGGGAGTCATGGCGTGTGACTTGGTCTTTGCCGCTGTCTTGACCATCGGCTGCCGTAACCGCTCCTGCACCATGTCGCGCTGCACGGCGGCCAGGCCCCGGATTTGGCGAGCGTCGCGCCACACCTCGCTCTCGTCTTCATTGTAGAGCATCGCATTGTCGCACATCCGCTCGACGTCGGCGAAAAACTCGTCGCTGCTGTCGTACTTGCGAGTCACCATTTTGTACTCGATCTCGGAGAGGGAGATGGGGTGCTTCACAGTGCGGTAGTAGTCGGGCAGCTCTCGTCGCTCCGGCAGTGTCTGGAACATGGCCGCAACTTCACGGTCTCGCCCGTCGTCCGACCTCGCCTCTTTGATGGCCCGCATGCACGGCTTGATGAGCTTGTACACTGTCGGGCCGTCCTTCATGTAGCTTCCGCGCTTCCTGCCAGTTCCAGGTCCGCGCGATGGCTGCCCACCATCGCTCCCTGCAGGCGTTGACGGGCCTGCCGTGGCATTGTTCGAGTCCTCGTAGTCGGCAGTGACACCGCGCGAGAGCGGGGCACGCGATCCAGCAGGCGTGCCGTGCGGATGCCGCTCCTCTTCCCCCTCGCTCTCCGAGTCCTCGTCCTGCCTCGTGTGCGTGTTGTAGAAGTTGCGCGTGAGTTTCTGCACAGTCAGCGGCAGGCATCTCCTACCACTTACGTGTAGCTTCTTTGCCCACTGGAACAGAACCGACTCGCGCATGTTGTCTGCTATCAGCCAGCAGCTCCGACATATGCACGCAATACCTACATCGCTTGGCGTTATTCCAGATCTGCCCGAGGTCGGCGCAGACATCCTTCAGAGTATCATACTCTTTCTTCTCGAGCTTGCTGTGCACCATCTCGAGCGACATCGGATGCTTGATAGTATCGTAGTAGTCCGGGAACTGCCGCTGCGATGTCAGTTGGGCTCCTGCATCGCGACCTACCTTGTTGGGCAGCTTGATGAACGGCTCGGCCATGGACTCGCCGCTGTTTGTCAGCATGGCTTTACTTCGACCTGGGTAGGACTCACTCGACATCGCGCATCACCATGATCTTATTGTAGATCTGGAGGCCCACCTGCTTTGCACGTTCTGCATCTTTCGGATCGTGCTCATGATGCGGCTTGGTCTCTGGCTGCGGGGATGGCGTGCGGCGTCTTTTGCTCCTGCCCTCGGCGCTCAAGATGAGTTGCGGGTTGACATCGAGACGGCGCTTGCGCTCGCGTGCGCGCTTGTCCGGAGACGAGCTAGCAGCACTGTCCTTGGATGCCGGCGCAGTGGAGGTTCCAGCTGCTGCTGCTGCAGTTCCATCTGCTGCTGCTTGTGCGGTTGCGTCGCCTGCTCCTGCCTCTGCTGCTGCTGCTGCTGGCCCGTTCCCTTGCTCGCCTGGTGCTGCTTGCGGATCAATTGTCGACATCGATGCCGGGCCCGATAGGAGGTTTAAGACGTTGTTGTTGTTGTTGTTGTTGATAAGATTACGGATGGAAGGGTTGTCCCAAAAGGAAGGGATCGAGTTCAAGGGACACTCGATGGACATCATCTCGACTCCTCCGAGCTCGATCAAACAGCGCCGTCGGACTGTGGGTGTGTGTGGTTGGAATTTGCTTCCGTCGCCGAGCCTGCCTCTTGTGTTTGTTGTTGTTTTCGTCCGCCACTGCTGCCAATTGCGAGCATCAGAAGAACATTATCGGCATCGCCGACATCGCACAAGTTATACAACACGTGTGAGGACCGTCTTCCTGCAGGCCAGGTATCGAGCACAAGTCTGACAACTACGACACTAAAGCCAGTGAGAGATATAGGCAATCACCTCGCAGCAATCACTGCTGACCTCGTAGCCACCCCTCAGCGTCGGCCATGACGTCTGAACCGCCACCCCGGCCACACGCTTCGACGGCAGTACCACCCCTCGCGCTCCTGATCCAACCCGCCTGCCTCGAGCACAAGTACATCCGGCACGCCAACTCGTCGCACATCTTTGAGCGGCCAGAGCGGCTGCGCGCCGTGCTGCTCGGGTTCGCAGCGGCGCTCGCACGGCTCGAGGCAGAAGATGTGGCTAACGGCGTCGCCGCCACTTCCCAGCCCAAAGCCGGCGGCGACGACGACCTGTCCTCCATGCTCTCCTCGCTGTCGATCCAGGCGCCGACGTCGGCCTTCCTCCCGCCTTCGCTGATCGGGCTGCCTGACCCACCGATGCCGCCGTCGACTCCAGGGCAGGTGCTCCTCCACCACCCGGCGCTGCAGCTCGCCCATTCGGAACCGATGGAGGCGCCATTCCCGTACCTGCCTCGAGGGACGGCTGGTGCAGCACTGCCGAGCAGCTCGTACCTCCGTGATTTGTTCAAATGGGCGAGCGAGGCTGTGGAGATGATCCGCACGACGGGTTGCGAGATACCGCGCGATCCGGATCTGGGTCTCAACGCTGGTGATCTCTACCTCGGGCCGGGGAGTATTCTCGCCATCGAGGGGGCCGTGAGCTTGTGACTTGGGTGGTGCTGAGTGTCCAGGTGCAGACCGTCTGCCAGGCAGTCGACGGGGTGTGCAAGGCGGCAATGGCCCCGGCAGCAGAGGCGTCAACGGCGGCCAACGACGCCTCGTCCTTCTCCAAGGCGTTCTGTGCTATTCGACCCCCTGGACATCACTGCGGCGAGGACTTGCCCTCTGGGTTGGTTGGTCATGAGTGACACTGCTGACCCCAGCTTCTGCTACGTCAACAATGTCGTCGTCGGAGCCATGCACGGTAGGTGGCACAGCAGTCCAAGCTAACCCCAGCCTACCTTGAACACGATATCGACCGCGCCATCATCATCGACTTTGACCTGCACCATGGCAACGGCACACAAGCTCTTGTCATGCCACTGAACGCTGCGTCCAACTCGGAGGACCTAGCGATGGCTGGTGGCAAGCCAGCGAGCTCCATGCGGGGACGTAACGGACCCAGACGAGGCTGGAAGGGGTTCTACGGCTCAGTGCACGACATCTACAGCTACCCCTGCGAGGTGGGTAACCTCCTAAGCATTACTGATTCCAGGACGGCGACCTGGACCTGATCCGAGACGCGAGCGTCAGCCTAGCCGGTCACGGGCAGTACATGTACGCATCTCAGACGTCCCCACTCTGACTCTAGCGAGAACATCCACCTTCAGCCGTACAAGGACGAGGCGGACTTTTACGCGCGTATCTACCCGCTCTATCTCGCGCTGCTGGACAAGGCACTAGTGTACATGCGCGAGACCGACGCCGACGCGGACCGCACGATCCTGTTCATCAGCGCCGGCTTTGACGCATGCGAGCATGAGCACCAAGGCATGCAGCGACACGACCGGCGCGTCCCAGTCTCCTTCTACTCCCGGTACACGAAGGACATCGCCGCTTTTGCAGACAAGCACACGGGCGGAAAGGTAGTCTCAGTCCTGGAGGGAGGCTATGGCGACCGCGCTCTTACCTCTGCGGCGCTAGGGCATGCCATTGGCATGCTGGGCCGCGAGGGCCGACCAGAGTGGTGGAGCGTGGACGAGCTGGAGCTGCTCGAGCGAGCGGTGAAGAAGCGGCGGAAGGGGAAGCTCTGCCAGCTGGGTGCGGATTTGGCTGCAAAGCCGCATATCGCGAGGGCTCATGCCCTACTCTCGCACTTTGAGGGTGCGGGGGCACCGCAGACGCCAGCGCCGAGTACGACTGCGACGCCGCAGCAGCCGCGCCGGACGCTGCGTGAGCGCAGGCCGGTAGCGTATGACGAGGAGAGCCCGGCGCCCCAGTCGAGGAGGATACGGAAGCCGGCGACGTCGACGACCCAGACACCAGTGGACACGCCCCGTCGCAAGACGGAGGCTGCAACGCCGAAACGGACGCCGAAGCGCGCGCCGGAGGTCAAGGTTGAGTCGGAGGCGGAGCCGTTACCATCCGCCGTCGACCTGATCGAGACCAAGCCCAGCCCAACCAAGAGCAGCAGCAAGACCGCATCAGCAGACAAGCTAGCTGTCAAGGATGACTCGCAGGCATACCCCTCCCCCGCGCCGTCTGCTTCCACCCCGCCCCCAGCTGAGCCCAAGGCTGAGCCCACACAATCCGCCCAGCCAGATGCCCCCCGGATCATGCTGCGCATCCCGCGCCTCACCCCGCCAGCGGACGCGACTACAGTGCCCGCCGCAGAGACACGACCTATCGATCCCTCAACAAGCGACACCCGACCTGCCCAGCCACCTGCGAGTGACACCCAGGCTGCTCCGTCCGCTGAACCCACCCAACTGGCAGCACCGGAGCCTGTCCCCGCCCCCCGCGCACCATCATCAGCCCCAGCAGTGCCATCATCCGTCCCACCGCGATCAGACGACCCGACCCCGCCTCCAAGGGCACAGGCCCACGCTCCAGTGGCAGGGACGTTCCGCCCCGGCGTGATGGAGAGTGTGCAGCTGCCGCCGTCTCCGGCGAGGCAGGGCAGGGCGTACCCGCAGCCACCGTCGCAGCCACAGTCACAGCCACAGTGGCAGCAGGCAGGTGCGTATTCCCAGTATGGCCAGTACCGGGGCCACACGCAGCTGAGCCCAGCAGGACAGAATGGCGGCCAGTTCGCTGGGCAGTCTATGCCTTTGTACGGCCAGCCTGCTCCGTCTCCGCAGATCCAACCCCAGCATGACCAGTACCAAGGACAGCATCCTGGCCAATTCCAACCGCAGCACCCGGGTCAGTTCCATGGCCAACATCCTGGTCACTTCCAACCTCAACATCCAGGCCAGTTTCGACCTCAGCACCCTAGCCAGTTCCCAGACCAACATCAACATCTGGGCCAGTATCCGGCCCAGTACGAGCATGGGCAGTACTCAGGCCAAGTACCGGGCAACTTTCCGGGCCAGTTCCCAGGTCAGTTCCAAGGTCAACCAGGACAGCCTAGTCAACCAGGACAGCCCGGACAGGCAACGCCACCAGGCTACCCCGGCCACGGACAGTCCCATGCAGCCAGCGGCCAGCGGCCACCATGCTCGCCTGTGTATCCTACCAACCACCCCGGATCGACTTGATCGCTCCGACTTGCGAACGACGCTGGCGCGGGGCGCGACTGGAGGTCTCGTGGCTGTTGACTGGTACGAATCGCGATACCTGTCTCGCGTGTCGATATGTATTACCACTGCCGCATGTCTTCTGCACTTTTGCCCTACACATTTGCGCAGCATTGCTCAGTCTGTGCTACTGTGGTCCGCTGTATCGTCCAGCACTGCCAGTCGGCCCTCCTGTATGACTGACGAAACGAATAATCCAGGCCAGTCTTCCATACTGTTCAACGAGGTCAGCCCAAGTTGTACAACGATGTTGTCGCGCGCGACCGGCACCTACTCTCATATACACTTGGCGAGCTGCGCTCACAGCCATCTTCAGCATTGCAGAAACAGGCATGCACGTTATATCACGACCCCCTCTCATTCCCGCCGACCTACGCGCCTCCTGATCCAGACGCGTCGACCTGCCACAGCTGTTTCAACCCGATCCACAGCCCCAACATGCAACACGCAATGCTCATCCGCGCACCACCCCTCCTCACCCCTCCAGATCATGACGTCCTTGCTAACCATATCCATCCTCTGACAAGCGCACAGATCTCAGACTTGAACACTCTCCATACGACTGACTCCCCCCACTGACCCACGCCACTAACCCAAAGTATACCTACCAACTCCAAACAAAGTTCAAACACACCCCGGGACATAACGTAATACCGGATCGAGCCGAGCCACAGCGAGCCAAACATCGCGCGCGTCGCGATGCGCGCTGAGCAGTGCTCAAGCCCAAGCCCGAGTCGACGGGTGAGCATGACATGACCAACCCCCTTTGGGCCGTAGCGTCAGCTTCGCCCTCACCCCACTAGCAGTCGTCGTGACGCAGCGGCAGGAGCCGCTAGCCACGTCCTACTCCGACCTGACCTGACAAACAGCGGCGGTGGCCTGGTCGCTCGTCGCCGGTCGCAGTTCGCCTCAGCTTCAGGGGCGTTTCATCCTCGTCGGATGCATCTTAGCCCTCTCCGGCTCAGGAGGTAGACAAATGTCTATCACAGATGGATGCAGACATGTCACTGATCGAGCGT
Source organism: Cutaneotrichosporon curvatum (assembly GCA_001600275.1). NCBI lineage: Eukaryota > Fungi > Basidiomycota > Tremellomycetes > Trichosporonales > Trichosporonaceae > Cutaneotrichosporon > Cutaneotrichosporon curvatum. The sequence goes on along the minus strand of BCJH01000009.1, from coordinate 360,724 downwards.
ACTCGTGCTAACTAGTCTGTCGATATCCAGCTAGCACTAGCCTCGCACCGCTGCACCACGACCACGCCACATGCTACATGATGGAACAAACCAGCTCCACTGCACCGAGATGCTCGAATTGCCTCGAGTCCACGCTAACCATGTCTCGACCTCGGTCGGTGACTACCTCACCCCCGCTAGGGCCTAGTGCGATCTCATCCTCACTGCCCTCTAGGCAGGACAACCAGCGGCTAGGCCCGATCGCTGAGATATAGTACCCTCGGTGCTCAGTGTTCTATTTCTTCTCGCCAAGTGTTCGTTCGTTCTTAGGATCAAGGCGGTCGGTTTTGCACTCGGTCGAATTCGATTCCTACGCAGGCGATGTCCTGGCGGCCGTTCTTGAACTTGTTCTACGCGGTTATTCTCCCAGGGCCCATGGGAACCTGTTCTGTCACGCAGAGAGATTACGACTGCGACTGAGTACATTGCATCGGTGGCCGTTCAAGTCCTGATAGGAGAGGGTACGCACTCCTCGGCATGTGGCATTTGCCACGCTCCCTTTGCGACGGCGACGCAGCGTGTTACGAGCTATGAGTTTCGAGGTTCTGCCACGAACTGCGCAACGACCGCACTTCATCCTCATCCTCAGTCGCAATGTGATGTACGACGCACAGCACGCGCTATACGACGCACACCAGCACGACGGAATCCGGCGATGCGCTTCCCTTCCCGATGAGTGCACTGCACGACGAGCTGCAGACGAGATTCACGAAGCGTACTACGCCTAAGCTCGCGACGCCTATAGACGCGGCTACGAGCTTCACAGCGCGGCACTGCGTACGGCGACTCGCGGGGTGCCACCATTGTCCTTCGTCACTGGCACACTGGCGGAACCTTGTTATTACAGTTTCACTTTGGCTAGCCGTCGCGCTCTGCTGGTTTCTGGCTTTTGACTTGCTGGCCTTGCCGTCCAGCTGGCTTTGCTTCTTGTTGGGAGTCGCTCATGCTGGCTCTGGTGCTTGCTGGGCCTCGCTCTTGCTGGGCCTCGTTCTGGCTGGGTCTCGCTCTTGCCGGCTGTGGCTTTCGCTGGCTCTCTCAGTCTGGCTGGAATCGCTGTCGTCGCTGTCTGTGGCTGTCGCCGGTAGTTGCTGTCGTCGTCAGTAGCTGTCGTCGGTAGTGGCTATCGTCGTTAGTCGCTGTCGTTGTCGTGGCTAGCGTTGGCCGGCTGTTACTGCCTGTGACTCTCTGTGGCTGTCTACTAGTATGCGTCTGTGGCTGTTAGGCCGACTGCCACTGTATGGCTGTGTCGACGTAACTGCTGGCTCTTATCACCGTACCCCTGGCTTTCGCTGTTTCGTGAACTCTCACTGGACTATAGTCAGTGCTCCCCGCCTCGCTCGCTCGCTGGCGCTCGCTCGCTCGTTCGGAAACGCATGCATGTGTTGTACAACGGCCGCAGACCAAAAGTCGCGAAGATGAGAAGATGAGATGGGGGGTAGTCTATGCAAGAGTGTGCAAGTAATGTCCACAGCAGTGTCCTGTGATGGTAGTGGTAGTGGTTTCCAGATGCTCTGGAAAAGACTGGAGAGTCCGTGCCGTCCTGCGGCGTCGTGTATCGAGTAGTAATAGTGTTCAGACAGTTATAGTGTTCTGCGAGATCGCAAGGGTTTGGATTTTGAGTCGTTCAGACCGCCTGGACCGGCCACGGCACCGCGACCGCCGAAACAGCCACGGCCTGTTTTGGAAAGTACTCTGGCTCGGGGGAGGGTGCGTCCTCCCTCTCCCATGACGAGTCGGCGACATACCCCTCGTCGAGCGAGTTGCGCCTCGGCGAAGGGGTGCTCGGCTCGCTCTCGGAGAGGGAGCGGCCGTCGCTCCCGTCGTCGCTGAGGTCGGGGGTGAGACAGTCGTCCGACATGGACACCTCGGAGATGCTGTCGAGGTCGAGGTGGGGGCGGGCGGGCTGGGCAATGTCCACGGCTGAGACGCACGCGCGGAGGGGGGAGCGACGCAGGGGGGTGGCATACCCGCGGGACGGGAGGAGACCGTTTGAGAACGCGCGGCGGACGGCCTTGTCCGCGTCGCGCTGGAGGTCGAGCTCGTCGACCCAGCGGCGCTTGCCCTCCTCGCGCTCGTAGCGGGTTGCGAGGCGCTGGATCTCGCCGACGCGGGCGGAGAGCTCGGCTGCACGCGAGACGTGCGACGCGTAGCCTGAGCGCGAGGTGGCTGGGATGGCCTCGGGGCTGGGGAGGGAGAGGAGGAATGCCTGGGCTGCGGTGGGGGCGGGCAGGTCAGAGGCAAACTCCGAGTCGCAGTCGGACGCGTCGGCGTCTGACGCGGACGAGCTGGAGCTGACCGAGCTGTGCAAGGAGGCAGCGGGGGAGGGGTCGAGGGAGACGTTGGACATGCGGAGGCAGTGGGCAATGTCGTCCTTGATCGCGGTAAACTCGTCGAGCTTGGTCTCGGTCTCGCTCTGGATCGCCCATACGAGGTAGGCGGGCGGGAGGCGCTCCTTGAGCTCGGGAAGGACGTAGCGGCGGTACGCGTCGACAAGAAGGGAACGCGCCTGCCTGCGGTGTGCACGCGCTGGCTGCTGTGCTGCCTGGACGTGGGAGGGCTTGGGCGGTGCCACGGGCAGGAGCGGGGAGAGGAGGGAGAAGAGGAGGGAGGACGGGGAGCGGCGGCCTGCAGACGCGGGCGGCGCGACGGTCGAGGAGGACGAGACGTCCGAGCGGTCAGAGCTCATGCTGCTGCGCGGCGACTCTGCGGGCGAGGCGGTCTGAGGAGCCGGTGCTGGGGGCGCGTTGGCCGCGGCAAAGGAGAGCTGTACCTCGTTGATGACGCTGTGGAGGACGTCGACGCACTCGGGCGAGAGCTCGACGTTGGCCGACGACCCGTCGACAAAGTGGACGAGGATGGTGTGGTGCGGGAGGGAGAAGGTGACATTGTCGATGATCTGGGGTTAGCGAGTGCCAGGGAGGAGTGAGGGAGGTGAGGAAGGTGGAGGCGAGGAAGGTGGAGGCGAGGAAGGTGCAACGCGAGGAAGGTGCGACGCGAGTCTGGACTCGAAAAGGGCGCAGTATGACGATTTGGGGTGATCCCAGGGGCGCAGCACAGGTATGAGGAAGGCGAGGAAGGCGAGGAAGGTCGCAGTAGGGAAGGAAGGTGAAGACAAGACGTCAAGAAGGAGGACTACTCACGCCAGAGACCCATACCGCCTTGTCGCCGAGGAGCACATTCGCGCAGTCAATGTCCTCCTGGATGCAGAGCGAGCGGTGCGCCAGCAGGTTGGCAGGGAGGGGGAGCGCGCGTGCCCTGGGGTCAGCGAGGTCGTGGAAAGTAGCAATACGCGTCGCAGCGCAGAGCGTCACAGAGCAGCTGGAGCTGGGTACTCACGTGTATGGGTTGGCGGGGAGGGGGAGGGTGAAGAGGATGGTGGGCGGGGAGGGCTGGCTCGGGGTGGGCGTTGGGAGGAGACGGAGCAGCATGGCGAGGGGAGTACACGACACTTGAGGTAGGAAGAAGGTAGGTGACAGTGACTTTGTTCAAACAACAGCTAGCTCGCAGGCGAGGAGTGGTAGTCTCCTGCTGTGTATGTGACCGAGATGGCTCTGGAGGACGAGATGAGATGCGATGGGTGTGATGAACGGTTGATGGCGATGGAAGATGAGCAAAGGTAGAGAGATATTTCTTGACGTGTCCTGCACTGGGCCTTTGAGTATCTTTGCTCGTTTGCTCTTCTTGATATGAGCTGAGAGAGAAGAAGATGAGATCGATGAGATCGATGAAAGAGGAGACTGCTCAAGACCTGCTTGTGGAGTCTGCCTAGTTGTGGTGTTGTGTTCAAGTGAAGACTGTGTTCTCTCGTTCTCTCTTCTCTTGCGATGAGCTGATTCCTTCCCGGGCCCGTCCCGCGTGGAGATTAGTTACTTGTCTCGAGGCCGATCGTGAAACCGCACCACCACATATCTCAGGGTCTCTCCCACACGCGTGTGTGCGCACACCGACCGGCGCTCTCGGTAAATCCTACGTCGTCCCTGAGACCACAGCTCCTGGCCTCTGTTCTTCTGCCCTCCTGACTACCGCGCTGATCATCACACCAGCCGCGGGTCTGTGCCTTCTGTCTCTCTGGTCCCGAGGCGGGCCGGCAGAGGAGCAACCTCTCGTAACAGGTGAGACTCTCCCTTCCAGCTGCACACTGGCACACTGCTCCTGCACAATCACCTCCCTCGCTGCCCTGTGCGCCCCGCCATCTGGACTCGGCTGAGCTCCTCTGCTCTCCTGCCCGTGCAGTGCCCACTCACTAAGTGGGTATGAGCAACGGGTCAGGGCAAGTTAGCATGGCCCGGCACTCATGCGATCAACCCGCTCCCGTGGTGATGCAGACCCGTGCTGCTGTAACAGGATCAGCCACAGTGCGAGAGCAGGGGGGGCCAGGGGACGGGGGCGCAGGGGAAGGTGTACTGCTGTTCTTTCCCAGTGCACTGTCTCCTGGCTCTCTCCTGGCTGCACTGCTCAAACGTCACACTGTGTGCTTCAGACACACACTCCCACCCTGCATGTGCCCTTGTGCCCTCAGCAACCAGCCGCAGTCAGCCAAAGTGACTCTGTAGTAGCCGTTTGCTGGTAGTAGTCGCAGTAGCCGCCATTTGAGCCATTGAGCCATTTCACCTTCTCCCGTCCATGTTCCCTCCGTCTGCTCTCCGCTTTGTCTCTTTGCTCGTAGTAGACATGCAGCATGCAACATGAACATGAACATTGTGTTGTCTCGTGCATCCGGGTCTGCTCAATTGCTCAATGCTACTGCTTCTGCTTCTCTTTTGAGGTCTTTAGTGGACTAGAGACGGTGTGAGGAATACGAGCTGTCGTCGTACTTGGAGGGTTCCTGTCCCACATCCTCCCACCACCATCCCTCCTTCCCTCCCAGTTCCTCTCCCACCAGCGCGGGATAACAGCATCTCTTACGAGAGAGTCTCTCAAACTCAACCTACGTCTAAACCATGTTCACAATGCAGAAAGTAGTCGCGCGTGTACTCGAACAATGCCACGCCACGTACTCCATGCATTTCATTTCATAGTCTGGGAACCCGTTCTACGCTCACAACGACGACGACCAGTTGCCACGTACAGCAATGTCTCGCCGCAGACATGTGTTCATGTTCGTGCCACTAGACTCTGAGACGAGACAGGCGAGACCACTCGACCACTCGACCACCGGTGTCTGTCCATCTCGCTTACTGAACTCATTCCGGCTCACGGCTCACGGCTCACGGCCACGGCCACTGCCTCGATCAACACTCACTCCCGCCGGCTGTCATATTCATCCCACATCCCACATATCCCACAATAACACGCCACGCCTCACTCTCCGCGCACTCTCCGTCCCAGTCCGTTCGTCCGTTCGTGACTCATATCCCGACCCGGCGGGATGGAAGCGGCCACGGCCATGATATCCACTTAATATGACATGGCCAATTCAATAGCGGCCACTCCACCCGCCCGCGCTGGGTGAGACCGACCAAATGGCGCGGCAGAATCAAGCCTATGCTCCTGTAGTCGTCTCAAGCGAGCCCAGCCCGTTAACTCCCATGTCACTGTCTCGAGTCCCAGAAAGAGTATTGCCGCATTCCCACTCACCCGTGTGCCCTGTGTAATTATCGCCTGTCCACCTGTCCACGACCACGGGCACGGGCACGGGCCATAGCCGCTGGCATTGTACATCGCAGCTACTGTAGCTCACTCTCCACTCTCCACTCTCTCGGTTCGGCTGATCCATACTCGCTCGCACATCACAATACCAGGACCCCGTCCACGGCTGTCTCGATCCTCAATCCTCATCCTCAATCCTCAATACCATGCATCCCTCTCTGTTGGTCGTACCTGCCTACTGTAACCGCTCACGAGCCGCTCATCCACAAAAAGGAAAACAGGCAATCACTCACTCAATCAGAAACTGAAATCTGACCCGAACCAAACTAAACCAGAACCGACAGCCTCGTCTCACTTGCTCCTGGTCTTCTCATCTCGCTCCTCGTTCAGATTTTGCATGACCCGAGGCAACAACGCATGGCCATGGCCAGGCAGCAGGCAGCCGTCTGATCGACGCCACCCACTCGACTGCATCGCCGAGAAGCGAGATGAGATGAGATGAGGGATGAGTGATGAGAGGACCACATGCCTGCACCGATGATATCATCCATTCTCAGCATCCAGCCAGCATCCAGGCCACCATCGACCGCCCTAGCCTTGTAGCCAGATTATGCTCACCTACGGCTAGCAGCTGCACTGCAGACCAGAGCAGGAGGCTAGCCCAGATCTCGGCAGAGTGCAGATCCCTTCCTCCCTTCTTTAGGCCGTACCACTCCAGTGGGTGCCGAAATTTCTCCGCGCTAGGTACTAGGGCTGGATTTTTGAGATGAACTCGACTCTTGATCGCTGATCGCTGATCGCATCGTGCGATCTGCAGATCTGTGCTGATCTGCGATCTGCGTTGCGTTGATTCTAGGATCGCATCGTTGATTGCAGGATTGCATCGTAGGATCCTGTTCGCAGGATGCACACAGGAGTGAGATGCAGGATCCCAGGAATCAGGCGAGTGCAGATCAGTGACCGACCAAGCACAGCACCGAGGTGAAGCGAGCTCACCGGTGGCCGATGAGCTAAAGCTTGTCTGTCACTCCAAGTGGGCCGTCACTCGGCCCAGCCTGCTATCCTACTATCCTGCAGCTAGTCCCGCTACGACTCCATCCCCTCCGCCCAGACGTACGCACGACACTACACACGCTCAACACGCTCATGCAGTACCTCACCTTGCTTCTCTACACTCCAGCATGCAGTCTCTATATCTATCTATATGGTACATGTTAAACTCGGCGGGACCCGCCACTAGCCTCTCTCTATAGTGGACGTCGCACGGTGGGCGGGTAACGATGGGAGTAGGCTCGGGCCTGATCATCCGCCTCCGCCGCGAGCAACACCCGCCCGCCAGCCGCACAGCCGCAGATTAGGCCGCAAGCCATTGTGAGGTACGGAGGTACGACGACGTCGCGCAGGTCGGTCGCGTCCGTGCCTGTTGCCTGTGACCGGCTTCTACAACTGCCACCAGCCCCAGGCAGCTTCCATGCGATCTGCACGTCCAAGGCGAGGCGGATGATCTCGGTGGACTGCTGCGCCGACGAGGCTGCACACGCACAGCCAGCCTATGCCAGGGCGGAGACTATCGTCTCAAAGGTTAGGAATGTGACCATGTTTGTCTGGTGTCAGAGGTGTTGAATGCTGGATGGTTGGACTTACGGGAATCGCACTGCAAGGAGATTGGGTTAGCTCATGTTCATGTTCATGTTCATGTTCTCGTTCGTCGTCGTCGTCGTCGTCGTCGTCGTCGTCGACACGCTTAGGCAGCCTGGCGTGCACTCGGTCCAGGTGGTGTGCTGAGCGTGCCAGGCGCGGCACGATCAGCACAACCCCCTGGCGCAGTGCAGCATGTGCGCTGTAGCACAACTAAGCCAGTGCAGCGCAGCACGCGCATCACACGCAGCACGCACAGCACACCACCCTCGTTGCTGGCAATCGCCCCCGCTACGCACTCGCCACTCACCGCACGACACAAGGCCACAGCCCTCTAAACATCACCCGCCATCCCTCCTTCCGCACACTGCTGCTCGCGACCTCCCACAGCCCCGGCGGCCTGCCCTCCCTCCCGGCCCACTCTGAACTCTGCATGCGCGTCTTGAACACGTCAAACGGGAAGGTCGCCTGGGGTCAGTCAGCACAGTTCACATCCAGTCGGCGGGGGATAGGGATCATCCCCGTCTCCGTCGACGGGCGATGCGAATCCCATGTCCCCGCCAACGGGCGATACGAATGCCGTCCCTGCGTCAACGGCCGATACTCCGTATCGCCCGCTGACATTACTCACAACCCAAGCAACCACGCCCGCCACGCCCCCCGCAGTCATCAACTCGACCCACCCCAGTCCCGACTGCAGCTCGGCCTCCGCCTCGTGGATGAGATCATGCTCGTGCGAGGTGTACACCATCGCCTCGCCCCGCTCCCCCCTCCGCCACTTGAAGAACCTGCACATCGCCTCGTACCTGCTTATTCAGCATCTCTCGGCCCCCCCCTTGGGCTCGGGCACTTGGGCACTTACGAGCAAAAGTACGGCCCGTACGCTAGTTCGCGGTAGACCGTAGCCGAGAAGCCGCGGTACAGCCCGCGGATGCCGTTCTGCCGCAGGATGTCCCACGTCACTTGGAGGACGTTGGGGTTCAGATGGGGCGGGAGGGACTGTTGTCGGATCTAGATCGGCGTCAGCCAGCCATTTTCCCAATGGTGATGTAGGGGAATGGGAGTAATTCTACCCACCTTGACGAGTTCAATTGGGCATGTGAGGAATCTGGAGTCAGTCTTGTAGGTAGAGCAGACGCACGCTCCGATGACACCGCTGCCTGCGCCAGCTAGGCAGATCTGGCCGAGCGTCGCGTCCTGCCCTGGGGCGGTGTGCTGGACGTTGATGAAGAACGAGTACGAGGAAAAGATGACGCCGTTGACCTGGTGTCAGCGGAAGATGGGGTAATCCGTACAAATGCGATACCGGCCTGGTGTTAGTTGTGATTTCAATCGGGAGGACTCACCATCGGCGACATGACGCCTTTGAAGAGGCCCTTGGGGCCTTCGTCGCGGACGATGCTACCTGCTGTCAGCGGCTCCCCGGGCGTGGCATCAGGCTAGAAGTGGCAGCCAAGGGACAGCAAGGCCTGACCGCTGGGAGTACCGCTTGAAGTCATGCTGCGGAGCGTGCTGCGGCGACAGTCGAGCACTGCTGGTGCGTCTCATGTGCGCTGCTGCCATCGACGACGAGCTACACTCCGAACTGCAGAACACCCTTGATCTGGAGCTGCCCCAAGGCTACTGCACACTCTGCCTCGTCCCTCACCCGCGTGGCGACTCACGGAACGCCCCGGTGATGCTCGCATACCGCCCATTGAAGGCTGGAGACTGGTATCTGACCTTGACGACGTCGAACGGCTGGCCAACGAGCAGACCAGCAGCGCCTGGTGTCAGCTAGTACCTAAACCGAACACCATCACTCTCCCAGCTCTCAGAGCTACTCCAGAGCCATGGCACAACCAGTACCCGGAAACACTGCTGCCAAAGACCCGACGCTGGCCAGGCTAGCTCAAGCTCTACTCACCAGCTATGACCCCCGCAGTGAAATCCACAGTCGCGCTCGGCGACGCTGCTCGTTAGCAGCACCCTCCCGAGTCCGAGTCCTCACAGTCACTGCCCATACTTCTCTCTCCTGTCCGTCGTACTGTGCTGTCAAAAAGTCGGAACCGGGCTGATTCGTAGCAAAACACGGTAGTCTGTACCGGAATGCGGGGGATATCTGTTCCGCAGGCGATAGCGATTGCGATTGATCCGACAGACTTTCCGATCGAGATCGAGTTTTCGAGTGAGAGAGAACAAGTAGAGGAGACAATGTGGAAGAGAAAGATCGGCGATACATGCACAGAGGGATGGGACACTCGATTTCGTGCACAAGCGCGACTACCCCTCCCCTCCCCCAAACCGGTCCCCCGCCCCCGCTATCACTCGGTCTCCACACGCGATGCGACATGCGACATGGCAAGGTCCGTAATCCAGATCCAACCACACGCAGCACATTCATTTTGCCGCCGGCCACGCGCGCGTATCGGAAATCGGAACCTTCCCTCCACCCGCGCGTATCTACCTCGCCTCGACGACCCCGCAGCATCGATCGGTCACCGGTCACCTCCACTCCCCTCGTCCGCATCATCTGCCTGCTATCTCCAAGGCCGCCGAACAGGATGAACCTCGACGAGGAGGTGCGCCTGTACACGACCAACGCGGAGCGGGAAAAGGTCGAGAACCTCGCAACGCTGTACTCTATCATTGTGTCGGTCGAGCTCCTCGAGCGGGCGTATGTCCGCGACTCGGTCAGCTCGAAAGAGTACGCTCCGGCATGTACGCGGCTGCTGGCGCAGTACAAGAGCTTGATGAAGCTGGTAGATGAGGAGGTGGGGGGTGTGGAGACGTTCATGAAGCGGTATAGGGTGAGTGAGCAGCCGAGTCGAGCCGAGCCTGGCAACAGCTAGGCGAGCTCAACAGTGCAGGGCCAGTTGAGAGAGGACCGGCTGACGGCAGATGGACCACCCGGCGGCTCTGCACCGACTCAGTGTCGGCGTCCCCGCGACGGTCGAGCACGCAGAGGACACAGGCAGTGGCGACGCCAAGGCTGTCGCAGAGGCGACACAAGCGTTCATCACATTCATGGACGCGCTGAAGCTCAACCTCCGCGCCAAGGACCAGCTCCACCCCCTCCTCACCGAGGTTATGGCCGGATACGGGCGGTTCAAGGGCAGCGCAGAGTGGGAGGGGCGGGGGAAGATCCTCCATTGGTAAGAAGCGGCAAGGGTTGGCTGACGGCAGGCTTATCACGCTGAATGCGATGCAGGCGGCGGACGAGATCACCGACGAGCAGTCTCGGCAAATGCTGTTTGACATTGAGAATGCGTATAATGAGTTCTTCAGGTCGCTCAGTGGGAAGGACTAGCGGCTAGGTGTGAGGACAAGTGTACAGTATGCAATGCAACGATATGATTATGCTGAATGTGGGGTTATGCGTCGGAAGAGGAGGAGTCGGGGTCATCGTACCGGACGCGTTTGCGCCTGCGCTTGAGCCGCGGCTGGGGGTACAGCTGCCGTAGTGTTGGGAGCAGTACGTAGAGGAGGTAGCGGCGGCGCTTGGGCGGAGGCTTGATCTCCACGATGTCGGGGTCGCTGTCGACAGCGTCGTATACCTCTTCCTCTTCCTCTTCCTCCTCTTCTTCCTCCTCCTCTTCTCGCTCCTCCTCCTCCTCCTCCTCCCCCTCCTCCTCCTCCTCCTCCTCCTCCTCCACCTCTTCTTCCTCCTCCTCCTCCTCCTCGCTCCCCTCCCTACGCTTCCGCTCCCTGTTGACCACCTTCGGCGGGCTCGGCGGATCCACCCTCACCGTCTCCACCAACTCCAGCTGCCCCGGCACCCGCCGAAACCTAAACCGACACACCATCAACCGCCTCCCCCCTCCCCCCGGCGCCATAGCCGGCCCAGGCTCCATCCAAACCATCTGCACAACATACAACCCATCATACCGATACCCCTCCACCGGCCCAAACCTCCCCCCAAGCTTGAACCCACGCACAACGCGCACCGGCCGCCCACTCTCCCCGGACGCCTTGAGCACGGCATTGAAGCCGACCGCAAAGCTCTGGTCGGTCGTCGGTGGCCCGCACCCGGTGTACGAGAACGCCTCGCCAAAGTCAAAGTCGTTGTCGCGGCGCGAATTCAGGACGATGCTGTATGCCCCCTCGGGGCCGACGCCAATCGCAACGTTGGACGAGGTGTGCACCCCCGACTTGGAGAGCTCCTTCCGCGTCGCAAAGCATGTGCCAACCGCCACGCCGGGGATGTCGCCGTATTGCTTGGGATTTGGCCTCTGTAATCCGAGCCGTTGGGCAACCCGTTGTGGCATGTACTCTTCGTCCGAGGAGAGTTCCCCCGTGCCTGGGGCGGCGCGTGTTGGCTCAGAGGTAGTCGGCGCGAGGAGGCCGGACCGTGCGAGTTGCGTCGATGTGCGCGCTATCCGTGTAGAAGCCCGCCTCTGCCCGCTGGAGGAGCCGCTGGCGTCGCTGGCCTCGCTCCCGTCGCTGTCGGAGGAGGCGGTGAACTCATCGCTGAAGACCTCCTCGCGCACCCGCCTGGGACGCGGTCGCAGCCTGGGTCGTGGGAGGGGATTTGGCCGGGCCTTGGGTTGGGGTTTAGGTCTGGGTTGTCGGGGCGGCGGACTGGTCGCGATGGGGGAGAGCGCAGCCAGTCCGAGCGAGTTTAGGAGCGCCTCGTTGTCCTTGATGTTCTGGAGGCGCTGCTCTTCATAGCTGAGGGGCATGTCGATGGCGGACGACAGCCGGAGCCCAAGGATGGACATCATAACAACACAACAGCCCAAGTGGGGGGACGGAATAAGCTACCGGAGCTGAGTGCTATGGTATTATTTCTGCAAGAGTGGAAAGTGGAGGCAGACCACTCGCCAGACAGAAACCCCGACCGCAGACATCTTTAACTATTATATTTGTCCATGGTTTTCACGCACTTCCATCGTTCTCAACCAGAAATGCAGCTAGAGCCTTGATCTAACGCGCATCGTGACCCAGACCCTAAGCTCTATCTTTCCATACCAT
>BCJH01000009.1:279387-344850 GCA_001600275.1 Cutaneotrichosporon curvatum | reverse complement strand
CAACGCTATAATAAGACTACGCATTATATAACATAGTAATAGCGATAGCAATCATATAATCATCCGCAGGCATTTGATTCCGTTTGCCTACTCTGGACGGCCGCGTAGCGGCCGTTAGCTGCTAGTCAGACATCAGACGACAACGATCTGATGCTGCTGATGGAGACTGATCGCGCCCGAGCACGGCTGATGGGTGTATAGCTGCCCCGCAACACAAAGCGAGCGCTGGCGACGTATCTCAGCCACTGAGCGTGGTGGAAGTCATCGACGAACAACATCTGTACATTGTCGTCTCGCCTGGCTCCAGCATACCACCTGCCAACATGTCCTCGCCGCAGACCACGCAAGACGGCCAGTCGATCGCGATCATCTCAGCAGCTCTGACCAAGCTGTCAGACGAGATCGAGGCGTACGCTGCCGCCATGCCCCCTGGCGACCGATACCGCCCACCCATCATCGACTGGGACAACCCCCAAGGCGGGTGTGGCCAGTCTGACATCTGCGGGCTGTCGCGCTTCGCAACCCGCGTCAAGATAGAGAAGACCAACAGCGAGGCAGTGAGTACTTCCCCACTTTGTGGCTGATAGCAGATCCTGGCATCCTCTGCCCCCGCGGTAAACTACACGACCAACCTCATCGCGCTCCAGGGCGCATGGGATGCGTTCCTCCGCGCCCCGCGGCCACTGGTGGGCATAGCAATGCTCATGGACAAAGAGCACCGCCCGGGCAAGGCCAAGGTCGACGTCGTGAGCGACGGCGGGAACGAGTGGGTCAAGGTCAACAAGTGAGTCGGAGGCAGGGCTCGCTGACAGCAGTACAAAAGAGTCCCGCCTGCTCGTCGAGTTCCGCGAGCAGGACTCGTACCTCAACTCGGACTACGACACCGACAGCGAGGATGAGACGCCAGCTAAGCTGTCCAACTCGCTCCTATCGCAAGCGAAGGGCCTCATCGAAGCTCGGGACAACTACGTCCGCCTGCCTGGCCTCCCACCCCCTCGCATCCGGTACGTCCTTTCCCGCCTCGAGCGGAACCCAGAAGGCGGCCACGCCGACCCACGCACCCTCCAAACCCTCAACGAGCTAGAATCCCTCGGCATCGAGCTCGACTTCACCTCCACCTGGGGACCCATCCCCGCCTCCCCATCCCCCCCGCCCACGCCCATACCCGCCACCAACATCGTCCTCGACCTCTCCGTCCTCATCGCACTCTGCTGCGACGCAACGCACCACCCCCTCCCCGCGACCGAGGACGAGCTCGAGTCCCGCTTCCGCCCCCTCCTCGTCGTGGACAACACCCTCACCCCCGCACCGCATACAAACTGCTCCCGCGACCAGGTCCACCAGCTGCGCCGCGAGACAGCCCACCCCCTCATCCTCGAGCTGCAGGAGCGCCTGGCCGGCGCGACCCCGCGCTTCTGGGTCACCCGCGAAGTGTGTGACATGTTCCCCGTCCTCTCAGAGGTGATAGGCGGGGAAGCCGAGCGCGCCCGGGGCCGGGCGCTGTTCGATCCCACCCCCGAGAGCGACTTCTGGGCCGCGTCGAGGTGGGTGCCCCCGCCTAATTTGCGGGACATACGCGTCCGCATCCTCGAGGATGCGGAGGATGCGCCCCCACCCCAGGAACTGGCGAGCACGTTCGACAAGCTCGTCGCGCATGTGTGTGGGAACATGCTGGCTGCGGCTGAGGCGAAGCGCAAGCCCGGGAAGCGGCCGAACGGGGCGATGGGCGCGTCGCGCCTGCGGTCGGGGCATACCATGCGCACTATGAAGACGAGCATCGAGCGCGGGTGTACGCTGTTGACTAATAATCGTGGGGCTGTGCTTGATGTTATGAGGGAGACGGGCGTGACGGAGGGGATTCCCGACGACGGGGATGGGCGGGCGAGGATGTGGATCGTGAATCCTGCTTGTTTTGCTGAGACGAGAAGGATACAGGTTGCGGAGGGGAATGCGAGGGCGAGGGCGGAGGTGGCCGCGGCGCAGGAGAAGTCGGAGCAGCAGCAAGAATAGCATTAGCATCACCACGGCATCGGTATCGACATAGCATGCAACAATCAAATCGCGCAGCAAGACGTGGTATAGGTCGCAGAACGTGCATGTTGTGTTACAGAACAACAATATAGAAATACAAACTATTGGGTCCGTGATGTCAAGCCTGTCGGCAATGCGTTAGCCTCGCCCGCCTCCCCGGCGGGTCCATGATCGTCTATAGCCGTCGGCCGTGCGTTAGCGTCGCCCGACTAGTTCGTCGTTCTATGCCTGCGTGGTCGACTGAGATGTGGTGTTGGAGGTGGAAGTGGAGGTGGAAGTAGGAGCGGAAGTGGAAGAGCCATTAGCGTGCCCGTTGGCAGTGGCGGCCGGCTTGAGCGAGGACTGAGCCGTGCCCTGGCCGTACGCGTCGTCGAGGTCGCGGCCGATGACGCCGCGGATCTCGTTGCGGAGCGAGTCGTCGCCGCCGTCCTGGGACAGGAACCACGGCTTGGACATGTAGTTGCGCACGCTGTCGGGGAAGACGACGACCACGTTCGCCTCGGGGTCGTTGGCGATCGCCGCGCCCTTCTCCGACTTGAGGTAGCGCAGGGCGCCGGCCAGTGCCGTGCCCGACGAGCCGCCGACAAAGAGGCCCTCCTTGCGCACAATGCGCTTGGCGGCCGCGAACGACTCGTCGTCGTTCGTCTTGATCCACTCGTCGATGAGGGGCACGTCCAGCACCTTGGGGAAGAAGTCGTATCCGATACCCTCGACCTCGTAGTTGCCGACCTCGCCGCCGCCGAGGATCGAGCCAACAGGGTCGCACGCAACAATGGTGGTGGGGATGCCGGTCTCCTTCTCGACCTCGCGCGCGCCGACGGCAAGACCAGAGATGGTGCCGCCAGTGCCGGCGCCAGCGACGAGGACGTCGACGTGCTTCCGGGGCAGAGTGGAGGTCTTGATCGCATGCGTGATCTCGGGCCAGGTGGTGTAGTAGTGCGCGAGCGGGTTGTTGGGGTTCGAGTACTGGTCGAGAATGACACCGCCGGGGATCGCGTCGCGCAGGTTCCTCGCGATCGAGATGTGCGAGTCGGGTGCCTCGGAGCTGCCGTCAGCTACGATGTTTGGGGGGTCACTTACGCAGCCTCGGTCGGGGTGCGGACAATCTCGGCACCCAGAGCACGCAGCATGACCTCCTTCTCGAGGCTCATCTTGGCGGGCAGGGTGATGATGCACTTGTAGCCCTTGATCGCGCAAGCGAGGGCAAGCCCGATGCCAGTGTTGCCGCCTGGTGTCAGCGGGGTCCGAAATAGCGCAATGGCTGTCGGAATGCAAGTGCTTTGTTGACGGCCTCGCTCTCCGACTCACTGGTAGGCTCGATGATCACGCTCTGGCCGGGGATGAGGACGCCGTCCAGCTCGGCCTGCTCGACCATGCGCTGCTGTCAGACGTGGACCTAGAGCTGATGCAAGACTACCACCCACCTTGGCAATGCGGTCCTTGACGCTGCCGCCAGCTGAGAAGAACTCGGCCTTGGCCACTGCGAGGTGTTAGCACCACGACTTGTCGATAATATTGCTGCAGCTGAACTCGGCGTCCAGCTCAGGCACGCACAGAGATTACACTTGAGCCCCTCTGCCTGCGCGATGCGGTCGAGGCGGACAAGCGGGGTGTGGCCCACAGCGTCGAGGGCATTGTTGAGGACGCCGGCCCAGTGGTGGGTCGTGTCGGCAGACATGGTGGTGGTGGTGGTGGCTGGGGAGGAGGTGGTGTGGGCAGTTCACAGGTTGTGCACAAGGACCGACAAATATTTGCAGGTGGGCGAGAGGAGCGAGTGATATCGGCCGCACGCGGAGATTGAAACGAAACAGGCGGCGGCAACAAGGGCTGGCTGACCCAGGGTATTCAAAGATGCGTGGTTCAACTGGACAGCGGGTGCGAGGGTGGCGGCGATGCTTGGCACTGGAACGGCACGAGGTGCGAGAGAACACGAGTAGCTAGCTAGCTGTCCGCGTGTGTCTGTCTGTGCAAGTGAGCGAGAGCGAGACGGAGACGCGCCGATGTCGTCGGAGATGCCCTCGAACAGCTGATGCTTTCACTGTTCTTCTGTTGTTGAAGAAATTGAACGCCTTAAGGACGATGATCCGGGCCGATTACACCGTGCCTGAACAGCACAATGGGCAGATTTACAAGTTGTGTGTAAGACGGTGGCGAGTCACGTGACGGCCAAGTCGAACGCGTGAGATGCACGTGGTGTCTGCGTGTTCTCCTCGTGGCCGCGGGATCTGCGCCGTCGGGAGCATTCTGGCTTTGTTTTGCTTGTCCGCAGATGGGTCCGACGCGCCTGACCTTGGAAGCTGTCAACCATCGCGTAGGCGATCGCATACATTCCGCACAGCTCCGCACAGCAACAGCAACAGCTCAGGCCAGGCAACAGCGACATGTTCGACACGTCGACCAGCGAGACTGGCGAGGGTGGGCCGAGTATGCTCTTCTCAGAGCAGGTTCGTGCTGAGATAGAGGGTACTGGTACCGGGCTCAGAGCTGCGGGCGAGGGCAGTGTGGACGACAGCACCGACATCAACCACCACGACATGTTCCACATCGACGAGGACCGCATACCCCTCGCGGCGGGGATAATAGCCGACGGCGAGCCCGTGGTGCAGCTCACGGACAAGATTGAGGCTGCGCAGGAGGCCGTGGACGACAACGTGGATATCAACTTCTGGCTGCAGAGCATGGAGGACGGCGTTGCAGAGGCGGCAGCAACGGCCGTGGCGGGGCCGTCGTTTGTCAAGAGGGCACGGCCAGGAGAGAAATGGGTACGCAAGGGCGACGATCAGCTCGTCCGCGTCAAGGTGGAGGCATCCGACGACGGCGAGAAGCCTCTCGCCAGAGGGGCAACAGAGCCCGAGACTGAGGCTGGGCCGTCGCGCGCGAAGAAACCCAGGATAAGCAACGATCGAGAACAAGACACAAAGCCCCACATCTCTGACGAAGACGTCAAGCCAGATATCAGAGCGATGATGGAGGTAATCGCAAGGGAGAATACCATGAAAGATATACACTTTTACGAAGAAGCCTTCGCGGAGATGCCCTCGTACCACTCGGGCGACACGGACGACTACGAGATGGACCACCGGCCGTGGCTCGACCGCGCGGCCGTCAAGCGAGATATCCAGAGCTTGTACTCCATCAGCGGGCTGTACAACCCGAGTTTAGGCACATACCGATACCGAGTGGTCGACCGTCTCGGCGAGGGCACCTTCTCGTCCGTGTACCTGGCCAAGGACCTCCTGCACAACGTCCACGACAACACCTACTGGACAGGCAAGGAGAACACAAAACAGGTCGACGAGCTGTACCAGCCCTCCGAGGTCAAGGTCGCACTCAAGAAGATATTGGTCACAAGCTCGCCAGCCCGAGTGGAGAACGAGATATCCATCCTCGAGAACCTTCGCGGCTGCCGCAATGTCTCCCCGCTAGTCTCAGCCTTCCGCGACGAGGATCAGATCATCATCGTGCTCCCCTACCACCAGTCGGACGACTTCCGCTACTTTTACAAGCTAATGGACCCGCCAAAAATAAGACAGTACATGACGTGCCTGCTGCGCGCCCTCAAGGACACCCACGGCCGAGGAATCATCCACCGCGACGTCAAGCCGGCTAATTTCCTTTTCGACTACGGAACCGGGCACGGCGTGCTCGTCGATTTCGGCCTGGCGGAACGGTATCAGCCATTAAAGTGGCCCACATGCCAGCACGAACCCGCAACCAGGGCTAAACTCCACGGCGTTCGCACTAAAACAGCGGACACTACGGTAGTCGAGCAAGCAGTCTACGACGCCCGCAAGCGCGCAAAGGCCGGTGAGGGGCGTGTCGGGTTTCGGCAGGAGGACAGTCGTCCAGCAGTCAAGACAAACCGTGCCGGTACGCGTGGATTCCGTGCCCCCGAAGTCTTACTCAAATGCCCCGATCAAACCGTGGCGATCGACGTTTGGTCCGCAGGCGTCATACTCCTCTCACTCTTGTCTCACAAGTTTCCAGCGTTCAACTCGACCGACGATGTCGAGGCTCTCATGGAGATTGCGGCCTTGTTTGGCCGTACAGCGATGGAGCGCTGCGCCATGCTGCATAGTAAGCATACTATGCCCCCCCCCCCCACTCCCGGCCCCCACTGACATCCAGACCGAACTGTTATCACGAACGTGCCGACGGTTGATTGCCCGCCCGAGCCCCTCGCCGCCACAATCACGCGCCTCAACCCCCACCTCTACACGCCACACCAGCCACACCCCACCCCCACCGAGGCGGCGAAACACATCCGCGAGGTGGATGGCATGCTCGATCTCTGCTCCCGCCTGCTGCGTCTGGACCCCACGACTCGGTACACGGCGGCCGCTGCACTGCGGCACGAGTTCATCGGAGCGGACGAGGGGCCGGACGAGCTGATCGACCCAACAGAGGGCAAGTGTGGTCATCTGCACGTGCTGTCAGCGGATGGGCATCGTGAGTCACAACATCTGAAATCCAGGCTCACGCTAGACCGCGCGCGCTTCGGAGACATGACGGAGGAGATGCGTTTCGGGCAGGGCATCCCCCCATCTCGGGACGAGCTGTGCCCCGAGCACGAGCACTGGCAGCAGCGGAGCGGAGTGAACCCCATCGGGGCGGCGTATGGCGCGACCCTCGACGAGGAGTACTACCACCGCGCGGGGTTCCACGTCAAGGAGGACCACCTGGCCTGGGACCACATGGGCGCGCGGGACGAGGTCGCCGCGAGCTGACAACGTTGAGCAGAGTAATAACAAGGGCGAGGGGGAAACACTTTGTATTGTTTGTAGACAATAGATGTACACTTTGAGATTCATACATTTTACATTGGGGTGAGAGGTACAATGATTACTAATGCGATGCTGTCTGTGACCTTTGGACTATGCTTGAGCTGCTATACAATAGGAGTGGGGGGGATGAACATGTTGTGGAGATGGCGCGGGGTGGAAGGCAGAGCCTTGCCCTTTGCGACGTTTGACCAGGCGGGTGCAAAGGCCGAGGAGACGGACATGCCCCAGGCGTCCGAGTCGTCCGAGCAGCCGAAGCGCGGTGTCGTGGGCCAGGACACGCCCTCGTCATCAGAGGAGAGGCAGGCGTTGTCGCTCGACGACGAGCGCGGCGGGGGGGACATGGTGATGCCCAGCCCGATGAGGCCGGTGGCCGCGCCCTCGTGTGCGCAGCACTTGAGCGTCGAGCGGCCAAAGCCCGAGACGGAGCTCGTGTCGGTGAGGGAGTCGGCGTACTCGCTGTCGTCGAGGTTGGGGGAGGGCCAGTACCCCGTGTCGAGGGGGGGTAACCTCGAGACCATGGAGCGGCGGGAGGTGGAGGAGGAGGAGGAGAGTGGGGCGAGGAGGAGCTCCATGGGAAGAGGGTAGGTGAACGTTGGGGGCTGGGAGCGGGGTTGGAGAGCAGTAAAGGCTGAGGGGGAGATGCGGGCTGCAATGTCGACGCGGGAGGGGTCGGCTGAGGGTGTGAAGGAGAAGTAGTCGCCCACGCGCGAGTTGGGATCGCGCAGGTGCAGGACTGGGCGGCGGCGCGGGTCGGCTGGCTTGCCGCGGACGAGGTCGGTGAGGCGCATGTCCACTCTTGAGAGGGAGATGGCGTCGAGCTGGCCGGCGGGGGCGGGGAGGCCCGCCGCGAGGAGGAGCTGGACCTTGAGCTCGGCGACTGTTGCGTCGGGGCTGATGTCGATGTAGTGCCGTCCCGAGGAGGGGAGGTAGGCCGAGAGGGTGAGGGGGTTGGATGCGGGGCGCGCCCAGTCGAGCGAGGAGGAGGAGGACGCGGTGCGCGCGAGCACGTCGATGGACGCTGCGTCGCCGCCGGAGGGGAACCACTCGGCGACGGAGGGAGCGAGGCCCTGCCACTTGTTGCGCTTGGACCGCAGCGATCCGTTGCCATTTGTGTAGGGGATCGGCGCGGTGCCGGTTGCAGCAAAGACCTGGGACGCGTCGTCCATGTTGTAGCCTGGGAAGACGGAGAGCAGCGACGGCCACGTGCCGTAGCGCTCAGCGTAGGCTGAGGCGTCGTGGTGAGCTTGCCATGGGATGGCGACCTGCGAGTGTGAGCAGTGAACTTGCAAGAGGTTGGTTGTGCAGATCGCCCGACTCACCTTGAACAGGCTGATGGAGGCTTGGCCAATTTGTGTAGCAATTGCCTCGCGGAGGTCCGAGACACTGTCGCTGCTGGATAATGTGACGTCGAGGAGCTCGCGCGCCGACGGCCCAGAGTCGACAAGAACGCGCAGCGTCATGGTGGTAGCGTCGGGGGAGGGAGTCATGCTCGTCCGCCTGCGTCGCTGGAAGAGACCGAGACCCGTCATGGTGTGCTGGAGTCTCTCAAGGTTTGGTAGGGGGGGTGTGGGGTGGGGTATGATTGAATACAATCAAAGTTCAGCGAGCAAGAAGGTATGAATGGCAGTCACCTGGAGCCTTATATTGTCGAGAGCGCGATGCCGCAGAGGAGCGTCTGATTATCTATGCGTGCGTGAATCGTGCTAGACCGCCGACCGAGCTAAAGATCCCAGCTGCTGCTGCAGAGGGAGGCGAGGGGAGGGAGATCGCGCGCCGGGTCACCCAGTGGTGGTGGGCTGAGCTGGGAGGTGGTCCTGGTCCTCGGCCCTCAGGAGAACTACGACTACTGTTAGTGCGTGCCATCACGGCAGCCGCCTGTCCCTCCTCACGCATGCCATGCTGACCGACAGCCGTACGACCCGACACTCTCGACCAGACTGACCCAATACAGGTAGCATTCGCGCGCACTATACGGGCATCGAAACGAGGGAACGGAGAGCACAAGAGTGATCGACAGCCGCGAGCGGCCAGGTCAGCCCGCCGTGCAGTCAGTGGCGTTCGACCGTTTGCGGGGAGGGCAGCCACGCCTGAATATGGCACAGGCTGCTGATCACTCTTCGATTCTCCCTTCTCTTTCGGGGTCGGGTTGCTTGTGTGCGTGCGTGCGTGCGTGCACCGGATCGCTCGCGCTTGCTGGGCCTCGTACTCGCCTTTTCCTGCTCTCGCTCCTCCTTCTGGGAATCAGCATACCCCTCCTGCGAATTCCCTCTCCCCTTTCGTAATCCTCGCTTGCTTCGTCGCGTATCAAAAATCTCAGGCGCGTTTTCGGGGGGCGGCTAATCCATCCATAGCCCTTGATTTCGGCAAAGCTTCCTGTCTAGTCTGAGAGATGCATCGTTCGAGGGAGGGTTTAGTTTGGGCATGGCCCTGTCGGTGTGCCGTCGTATAAGCGGACTTACTTTCCACAGTCAGATCGGGAGCTCGAACGGTGTTCAGGTGGGGCGGAATAGCAGCAGCAGCCAGCCAGCACCAAGAAAGTCAGTCAGCCAGCTGCAAGTCGATGACATTGAACTGGCCGGGAGTTGGACCCTTATCCGGCCAAGTCGCTGAAATTGAACGAACGAACACTGTTCTCCCAGCGGCCATCACATCAGGCCATCAGGTTCTCCCGAGATGAATGACTTGCTGCGATCCCATAGCAGCAGCAGCCCGTAGCAGCAGCCCACACGGAAAGAACAAGTGGCGTCACGGTGTCCGCGGCACACTGCCGTAAGCACGCCAGACTTGTGCTGTTGTCGGAGTAGTCGGTTCCAGGGATCCACCACGTATAACGGCATCGAGGACCAAAAAAATGGGAGGAAAAAAAATCCCAGTATGAACGCCACATTTCGCTGTACTGAGGGACACCCTCGCCGTGTCGCCCCTGTAGTCTTTCGTGCTCCTCCCCGGCGCCTACTCTATTCTCTGTCTCTTACTTACTCCAAGCACTGCGCATTCTGTCATGTCCGGCGGTTCACCGGGCCGGCGACGCAAGTCTCGAGGCGAGGGAAGAGGATGATTGAGCTGTTAATCTCTCTCAGGGAAAAGCGAGAGGCATCTCGGCAGGAATGGTGTGCCACAGCTGCCCATGCGTTTCCAGAGCCTTGGTTTTGCTCATCGTTCACTGCTGCCAAGATGAGATGTCAGTCAGAGGAGCCAGCCATGCATGCAGCTGTTGCGATCTCTCGGAGCAACCGGATGATGTTGCGCCACAGACGACGCCCCGACTTCGGCAGCTGACGAACCTACGATGCGCCTCCTTGGTGGCGTCTTCGCATGGCCGCCACGGTCCCATAGTTGTTCTGCGTTTCATTATGATACCAACGAGCCCCCTTCATTGCGAGCGGTGATGCACCTAATGACCCCCTCATTCCTACTCTGTGGCTGAGTACGGCTGATCCTCGCCCGCGACACATGTACGTCGCACCTTGTCTATGGCGTCGGGTGCCCCAGCTGACGACGCAGCAGTGGAGGCGGGCGATGTCGTACTGTACCCGTGCCAGTAGGAATGAGCGTGTGACATGACAATGGCGCTTAGTTGTGCAGGTCATATGCTGTCCCCCCTTAGTAGCATAGGGCCCAAGATCACTTGCGACAGGCATGAGCACCGTCCGTTCTTGGAAGGTAGCAGTCGTCTGTTGGACGCTGACTCGGAATTGCGGATGTCGAACTCGAGCTTGACCGAACAGACGCAGCTGTAGCGGCCCTGTGCTCCAGTTCTACCGTGTGCCACCCCCTGTACGGAGGTCGCACTCACCCACACCAGTTAGCACGCTACAACAATACACCCCCCCAGATGCATGACCGAGCTCGTGCCGTCGCCCTGCGCCTCGGCACCACGCACAGGAAAACAAAGCACACAGAATAGGACCAACGATATCCGGTAAGCCTTACACAGCTATCGAAGGAGCGAACATGAGATCTACCTATCGTATCGTGCAACAGGACGGAGCTGATAGCATACCCCGGTCCTGACGATATCTGCTTGAGGCACGACACTACATGACATTGTCTCTTGGGCATGAGAAGGGGTTGGTAGAGCAAGGTACGAGGGGCCGGGGACGATGGACTTTATTGATACGAGAACATGGCGTCTACGAGGCACCACTGAATGACATCTTGTCCTCCCCCTCGACGCAGTGTAGTTCGGAAGTGCCATGCCGCGGAAGTCGACGTGCCTCTCTGCCTCTCCTTCCGCGTCGCACTCTCTGAATATACCCCGGCCGGCACTGGCATTGTCAGGAAGCGTGCTGGAATCGGCAGAAGCAGAAGCGAAGACGAGTGAACTGACGCGCTCTAGTAGTGACGGGGAGCAAGCACTCGGGCCAGCATATGCACATTCATCAGAAGAAGCGGCAGGCACCCTAGTGCAAACAGGTGAGTTCTGCTGCATGTCAGATAAACCTGCCGAAGTGACAGTGCCTGCGTGTAGGTAGGTACCTCATGTTCTGTGAAGTGCACGCATAGAGATGTTACAGATGCTATCTGCGCGCTCCACGCTGCACGCTCCACGTCAGTCGTGTGGCAGAGTGACAAACCATGACCGGGCAGTTAGTTTTCCGAGGCACCCACTTGCCACTCGCTCATGTCACCAAATATCGCCTCGCCGTGATTGCGCGGGTCGCTGTAACACGACGTACCGACCCAGCTAGAGCACTACGCGTGCCGTGACAGACACCGCTGCGCAACATGCCATGCATGCCAACACCGCCAGCAGAGTAGCTGTAACTACCCCGCCTCTGTACTCCGGATTTCCGGCACCATATCATCAGCCTACTCGGAACCTCGAGCCCGGTTCACACATTAATACCTCTCAATCGATGATGCTTACTGCTGCCGAGCCGGCCATCAGCTCATTGTATACGTAACCGCCAAGATAGCATGGGACGGCGGAGGCGCTGCGATCGAGGGCATACTCTCTCTGTTGTCTGTCCGGAGTTTTTCCTGCTCCGCACAACTCGGAGCCATAGCTGTACCAGCATCTTGGGACAGGACCGGGAAGGCTAACGAGCTAACGAGCCGTAGCATCGTGCACCCACCCACCCAGTAAACGTAGCCGAGCCCAGAGGCCGTCAGCCAACATCATCACCGCATGCTCCCTCATTCACTCGAGACAGAGACCGACTCGCTTCCGTCGGAGGTTAATTAAGCAATGCGTCGTCAGGGCGGACTGCCATATGAGCATTCAGTCAGCGGTCAAGGTTCGCCGGAGTCAACGTCCAAATGCACAAGCGGGCTCGATGCAGGCGTGCCTTGGACCCACCAGACGGAAGTGGGACGCAGGCGGGACGGAGTGATGAGATTGTCGAGCGCGATTCCGGGACTGGGACTGGGACAGGTGGACTGAACAGACAGACGTCTGGACTGTTCTTTTCTAATGTCCGGAATCTGCGAGCGAGCCCAGATTAAGCGATCGCACTGTGTTTTTCTGTGGCCAGAATAATGATACTGAGTTTTGCTGGATTTCTGGTCCGCGTCGCATGCAATCGGGGCATGTCCGTACATACGCGGACGGGTATGTCTGGGCGAACAGGAGCGTTTCTGGCATGTCCTCCTGATCTCTCTCATGCCCATGCCCATGGCCCTGGGTAGAGGCGCGGTGTTGTCACCGGCGTTGGGCAATGGAATGAATACAACCCAGGATGCAGCGGGTAAACTGCTCAAGCCGCCGGGGAGGGAGGTCGACGGTGGCACTCTTTCGCACATGGCTTGTGGTCATTACGCCCATTCATTACGTTTGGCCACCATTGCTGCAGGCATGCACGGTACGTTCATCACCCTCCCCCCCCCCAGCTAGATACCCCAAATGTGATACGGCGTGATTACGGCTACTTGCATGCGAATAGTGACGGACTGATAAATGCCCAGCCTATGACGCAGGACGGATAACTAAACATGTCACGCCTCTCCGAACTCCTGCAAAGTAAGGTCAAAGATGCACTTACGACGGTCAGAGAGGCGTCAGCCTCTGATGGTAGCAAGGGATAGGGATGGGCAATACTGTCACGCATGTCTCTGGCTGGTCATGCATGTCGTCGTACTTGCCTTTTGACTGAGACATATGTCGATCAGTCCACGTCCCACTTGCCGCCCTGCTGTCTGTCGCTGTCTGCCGAACACTCGGCAACGACGTGGCGGAGAGCAGGTGACTTTTGGCAGCTGGACTCCCGTGCAGAGCGGGTACTGGAAGTCGATATCGTTGGCTCTTGTATCACCTGCCATCGAATTAGAAAGGAGCGATACCAGCTGACACAGTCGTTTACGATACACGAATACCGGGGGTGCCCATGCATTATCCGACATACTAGCTGTTGGTTGTACCACTATGAGCCGATGCTTGACGCGAGACATACTGAATGGGACTACCGTCGGATCGAAAGACTCCTACTTGTCGCAAACGTGATGTCTCAGAGTTGATGGGTAAACCATCTTGGATCTCTGCTAGGGGCAGTAGTCGCGAGTCTGGTGACAGAGTCGCGTCGTTGTTGGTGCTACAATATCAGATTGGAGCGGAGGCGACGGTATCCGGTGCGGCTGCGGTTTCCGTTATCGCTTCAGTAGTGGGCATGGCGAAGGGAGTGGTGCCGTTCGTGGCCCTTCCAGCCAGTACAGCACACACAGTGGCAGCGAGGAAGCTTGTTCCGTGGGTTCGGGTCCCGGATTGGAGTCTGCTCTTGCCGTTCGTCTGCAGTCAGAGGCGATAGTGACTTGGTCCAACTCGTGAACGGCTTCATTCCAGCTCACAGTGTCAATGCAGTCCAGTCACCCGAGAAGTAGAACACTGGTCTGACCATATCCTAGCTCAACAATGCGACTACTGGTCCCTTCCGGCTTCGTGTCTGCTACGGCGGCCGTCCGGGCAGCTTCTCCGCTCCTCTGCAGAGAGAAACGGGGGTGGCAGTACTTTACAAACTCGCGCTTGGGAGTGTAGAGCCTGGGTGACCTTCCGGATTCAAGAGTACGTACAGCTCTGCTGATCCTAGATCGACGACAGCGATGGGGCAAGTGGCAAGTTACACATGATTGGAGAGTGCGAATGGACCCCAGTGATCAGCGAGTGAAGCATGTCAATGGGCGGCTACTTGTGAATGTGTACGCTGTAGTACGTGCATGCATGCACAGGATACTGACTGCACAGCCTGCTGCACACCAGAACTCTCGTAGAAAGTAAAGGACAAGAAATCGCGAGAAAATGACTGACACCCAGCGTCGGTCAACCAGACCAGTGACCAGCCGTCTTCATCAACGCATACAGCACAGAAGTGCAACCTACAAAGTCCAAGCTAGATCATCAGCCATCACCATCAACAATACGGCAGATCTCTATGGTCGTCCGATCGGCGCCGACCTCGGCTCCCATCTCTCTGTACCGCGGCTATGTGGCGTGGCGCCTCGTACTATAGTCACTTAGATAAGCGAGCGACATTGAACAACGTAAACACGCTAGATCGTTGAACGCCGTATCGTGTCGGGTAAAGCGCTCGGGCATCAAACGAGGTAGAGATCGGACCAAGTGCTGTGGGGAGCTAATACGCGAGTGAGACAGTGTCTGAGTTCGGCGTCCTTTATCGGGCCAGACGGTGTCCCGAGAAGTCTTGAGACATTTTGATCAGACTAGCAGGTGGACGGCCGTTGCCGCTCGAGCTTGATTGGCAGTCTGTTGAAGTGGAGCAGCAAGTTCCCAGTTTAACAGAAGCTACAGTGGCATGGGGGTGAGATAGCACAACGATGGTACCGAGACCCGGTGTTTGAGATCTTCTAGTCTGAGTTGCGAAGTCGGACGTGCCTCACCACACGACCACTGCGAAATCCCGCTAGAGAGATAGTTAGACTGGCTTGACAGACCTCGCTCCTAGTTGAGTCAGACGTAACCGAAAAACGACGAACGGAGTCGAAGACGAGTGGCACCGTATAGCATCGAGAATGGCGTCAGTCGTGTGGCACTGGTGTGGCACTGGCGGACAGCCGGCTGGCATGGTATCATCATCACCGGCTGAGAAAGTCT
Source organism: Cutaneotrichosporon curvatum (assembly GCA_001600275.1). NCBI lineage: Eukaryota > Fungi > Basidiomycota > Tremellomycetes > Trichosporonales > Trichosporonaceae > Cutaneotrichosporon > Cutaneotrichosporon curvatum. The sequence continues at coordinate 329,991 of BCJH01000009.1, read as the reverse complement.
GCGAGTTGCTCTCCTGTTGTGGAAGTGATAGGGGTCAGCATTCACAGTCTGAGTCACTGAGCGCGCCAACCATCACCCGTCCAGGAGATGTCGAATTCGCGACGGGCTCCGACAACGGCGCGATGAGACTCAAACCCGCCTTCCTGCTGTCGCTGAGAACATCCGCAGAAATCATAAACCTCAGACATCAGAAAGCATACACTCTGCTATGCATTGGTCTTCATCAGACCAACCTTCCTTCGCTTGTTCATGTCAGGCAGCGCAATGCAAACCCACCGTCGCGTGGTGCCACACCTATCGACTACTTGGGTCACGGAGATTCCCGCATCTCCGTTACAATGTTGACAAAACGACCCGACCGGACTCGACCTCGAGCATGACGCAGAGGACATCCCCTCCCCCGCCTACCTTGCCAACATATAATGCTGCGCACACGATACCCCTTCCTCGCCCCCAAGACCCACATAGACCACCTAATCATCGGTGGCGGGGTGGTGGGTCTCGCCGTCGCCGCGGGGCTCGTCAACACCGCCGGACGACGGACGACCTTCCTCGTCGAGCGGAGGGCACTTGTGAGTACTTTGGCGTGTCGCACGAGCAGCACTGATCAGAAGTAGCTCGGACAGGAGAACACGTGAGTCGAGTGCTTGGGGGTCGTTCTCATGCAGTGCGCGCAATTCAGAGGTCATCCATTCTGGTGAGTCTGCGCGTCCTGCATGCCGTGTATGTCACGTCGCGTCGCATATCGTATCTGCCTCGTACTCGGTCGCACCTGCGTCGTATAGATTTGCTGACGATCAGGTATCTACTACCCTGTGGGCAGCCTCAAGAGCAAGCTCTGTATACGCGGCCGCGATCTGCTGTACGACCGCTGCGCCGCCCTCAACATCCGCCATCGGAAAACAGGCAAGGTGAGTCGTCGCATGTATCCAATTCCTTTCGGCCTCCGAAAGACCTCCTTCTATGAACAAGGTCTATTCTCCCTTGCCCCCTCCTTCTGTGAACAAGATCCATCCTCCACTGCCCCAAATCCACGATCCTGCCGAGAGATGTGTGACTTGACGCATCGCATCACATGCTGCGAAGTGTACCTACCCCCTACCCTGCAGCGATTTCGACTTCGGTCCGACGTTCGGAGCACACAAAGGGAGGATTTGGGAGTGGACGTCTGCGCCACCTTACGGTATCGTCTTCCTACAGTGCGGGCCTCCGCCCTTGATGTCGATGTGCAGGCACGCTCGCGCGCCTGGCCTTGGCCTTGAAAACCACTGCCAAGGCGTGCTTTTCAGGTCTGTACTGGATTTTGCATGCTCAAGTGCATGCCGGTGCATGCATTCAGCTGCCGTGACGGTGGACGCCAGACCCCGGCGGCGCGGGCATCTCCCGTGGCCATATGTGCGTGCCGCGTGCCGTGTTCCGGCAGCGGCTCGGATGATCGACACCCCACAGCTAGAAATCGGTGACTGTCTCGTACTGACGTGCAGCTCATCGTCGCGACCGACAAGTATCAGATACCCTACCTCGATGGGCTGTCTGAGCACTCGCAGCACGAGTCGTTCCTCAAGGGACGGTCGGACAGCGCGTCGCAGAATAACAGCGTGATTCCGGCGTACTTTCTCGGTGGGGATGAGGCGCGGGGCATGGAACCCGATCTGTCACCGGACGTTGTGGCGGCACTGTTAGTCACCGAGACGGGGATTGTCGATTCTGCAGGTCTCGTAGAGTCTCTCTCGCGTGAGATCGAGGAGGCGGATTATCTCGAGTCGCTGGGTGCCGCGTCTGTTGGGGTCGGACTTGCGCCTGATCAGAATGGGCGTGCGGGCGAGCGGGGCGAGGGCATGGTCGTGAGAGGGACGCGGGTTGTGCGTGTCGACAAGGACGAGGATGGGTCTGGATGGGTGGTACAGCTCGAGACGGGTTGGGGTGAGGGCGAGAAGGGCGAGGTCGAGGCTGTCAAGGCGGATGTGGTTGTCAATGCGGCGGGGCTCAACTCTGCGAGCTTGACCAACGACCTGGTGCCAGAGGAGGAGCGCGCGGGTATCTGGGTGTCCAAGGGTGAGTCTGAGTGCGGCTGGAGCTGACGGCAGGCAACTACATGTCGTACAAGGGGCCGGGGGCCAACGTCCAGCACCTCATCTACCCATGTCCCAGCGAGAGCCTCGACTCCTTGGGAACACACCTGGTGAGTACAAGTGTGGCGTCGGATTGAGCCACGATGGTGCTCTGCCACTATGGTGCTACCACTGTAGTGTCATGTCACAGTGTAGGATGTCGCAACGCGCTTGGCCTCGTCGGCTCCGTGACGCGTGCCAAGATGGCACTACACTGTGGCCTATGCCAAGCTCAATGTGGCCGATATACCCACATTCCATACTGACACCCAGACCTTCGACCTAGACGGCAACATCCGCTTCGGCCCCGACGTCGAGGCCATCGGCGAAGCAGATGCATCGGCCGCCAACCCAGACTACTGGGAGCAGCACCTCGCACCATCGGCCGCCCACCTCGAGTCCATCGGCCAAGCAGCACAAACATACCTCCCCGGCATCGACCCATCCCTCCTCACCCCGGACTACGCAGGCTTCCGCCCGAACCTCCGTCCGCCAGGCGGGGGGTTCTTCGATTTCACGATCCGCCACGACCCGAGCGAGCGGCTGGGATTGTTCGACCTGCTGGGGTTCGCTAGCCCCGGGCTGACGAGCTCACTGGCGACTGGGGAGCTTGTCGCGCGCATGGTGCGGCGCGAGGTGCACAAGAAGGGCGCACGGGTGGAGGCTCTTGCCGAGGGGTGGGAGGAGTGAGCGCGCGTGAGTGGGGGGCGTGTCGTGTGTGCGGCGTCAGTGGACGAGTCGTGCGAGACAGGTGTGGGGAGGCAGTGCCGGCGTACCCCGTTGGCGCTCGCGTACCTGGGCTTAGGCCGGGCCAAAGGCATAATCGAGTCGACGAAGACAATACGGCCCTACGTCCTGATGGATTACAATTCGATCCCCTTGCATTTCAAGACTGGCTCACTTCATGCATTATTAGACTCTGGCGATGTGATGGCCAGGTGCAAGCCGACGAGGTCATGTGAGCTGCGGGCGGATAACGGCGCGTCATGGTGGGTGGATGTGTCTTGTTGAGTCCCTCCTCTTGAGTGGCGGCGGCGGCATCAACATCCGGAAGGGAATAGATCACCCCAAGTCATGTGCCCACGTCCATTGTCCCCGGCAGCCCAGCTAACCAGTACGCAAGCGACACAGCAGCAGCCACACTCGCTCGCTATATAAAGCATCGCACGACACGACACGTCTCTTGCATCTGCACTCCTCTTGACGTCGAGTGAAGCTACATCTACTTTCACAGTAACTCCATCCACTACCACCACCGCCACCACAACAACAACACCCATCATGGACTTTGGTACCTCGCCCACTGAGTGAGTCTATCCCGCCCACCCACCCCAGCCCCTTGTTCCCTGTTCTCCCTCCCACGCCCTGTATGGGTGTCTTCCCCCACCCCCGGCACCGAGCATCCCATCACGCAGCATCCACCGCAGAACAACACTGACATCCCACAGCTCCACCTCGTCCAGTGAGCATCCCACTTCCCACAGGGGACCATAGCCCACCCCCCACTAATCCCCCAGTCGAGATCAACGATGCCCTCTTCTGCGAGCACGGCAAGGAAGTCTGCGAGATGTGCGAGTTTGACGGTCGCGAGGGTGAGTCGAGCCATTCATCTCGTGCTGATGTCAGACAACGACGCCGTGATGGGCTACGACCCCATGCCCCGTGAGCCCCTCGACCTCCCGGCCTACTACCGCAACGCCAAGGACAACAGCTTTGTCTGCAAGGCCCACGCCAACAACAACTGCAAGCAGTGCTGTGAGTGACCATCCGTCCATCCATCCATCCATCCTATCGTTGTCTGCCTCCTCGGTGGCGACTCTCGCTCGCACGAGTGCCGCGGGGCCCTCAGGAGATCGCCGCCGCGACGCCTGGGGTTCAGGACACGAGTGGCACCAGCGACGGCGGGGGCTTGGGCGGTGTGCCGTCCACGTCGGTCGGCGAGCCACATCGCACATCGTCGCACACACCCGCCCCTGAATCGTTCGAGTCGGTTTACTGCGGTGTTATGCCGTACCCCCACTTTACACCTCCCTTCAAGCCCTGAACCCCGCATTTCGGCCCCTGGCCCAATATGCTCCCGCCCTTGCTCATCCATCTTGCTCTGTGGGAATCGACTAGTGCTAACACCCCCAGTCAACTGGAAGAAGAACATCCAGAAGCTGCATCGCGAGGCCAAGAAGAACGGCAAGAAGAACAAGGACAGCGGTAGCAACTTCTAAGCCGGGCTCCTTTCCTAGAAACCTAACCTAGAGTGACCAGTTCTGAGTACGAGTACGAGTCTGTCCACAGTCTCTGTCTCTGTTTCCGGGTGCGCTTTTGCTTGGCTTAGGGTTCGGGTTGGGGGGAGTGCGAGGCCGAGCGCCTGTATCATAGGAAGTGTTGAGGGGGTTGTAGGTGTTGTCGAGTAGTAGGAAGAAGTAACAATTGAAATGCAAGAATGAAGTCATGTGTGAGGAGCAGTGTAGGATGCGCTCGCTATCGTTGCTCGCTGGACGTAGTTGTTGCGAGTGCTCATGGCCTGTTCAGAGTGTGAGCGCTGAATGGCAGTTGCGGTCTGATGCATGCCTGTTTGCTGCACGCTTGAGATGCCACATGCCACTAGTCCACTTGTCCCCCAGCATGGCTACGATCCAACTTCATCTGCCACTGGCGCTGACGCGAGGTGCATACGCAGTGCAAGTACAACACGTGAACACCCCCCGTCTGCCTGCCAGTGAAGCGAGATTTGCGAGAGTCAAAGCAAGTCATATCAGCCATTTGGCTCGTAGAGCGCAAGCTGAAGAAGCATATAGTCTTGTTTCCCAGAATTCAGAACGACCGCTCCTCTCCCAATCACTTGGTTCTATGACATTTGTGGCATCCGTGGCACGATATTACAATCAGCCAGGCAGACTCCGCTTTGCGGTGTCAGTCTGTGGCAGCTGAACGGCGCGCTCGCAATGGTACGGTACCGTCTCCATCTCAGGTCATATGGCCGAGTGCTCGCGCGCACATGCTCGGATACGGGCGGGCGTGTGATCGCCACCAATCCTCTGTAAGATGGCAGAGCGAGAGGACATCTAGAGGCCGCCAGTGTCGCATACTCGCGCGTCTGGGCAGCGCGCGACTTCCACCATTGATGTCAGTGCAGGCACTCTGCAGGCACTCTGCTCTCAGACTGAAGGAGCTGCCGGTGGGTTCTATACTTTGCGAACGCTCGAACGATCTGGGCCTCTGACACGATCTACAGTAGGCTTGCCTCAGCCTGACCTTGTCTTAACCCGCCCTCGCCTCAACCCATCTTGCCTCCGCCTTGCGTCAACCTAGCCTCGTCTCTCGGAGCGGCTGCTGAGAGTCCAACTCCCAGCTTGTAACTTGATGAAGTTGCGGCTGCCTGGATTCTTCAACGCCAGCGCCACCCAGCCTACACCGCCTGCATCTCTCACCCCCTTGCCACCATCCCACCCCACCACCCCTCCGCTCGAATCTATCGCCTGCATTGTCCATCCTGTACATATCGAATCATACAGTCACGCCGGGGTCACCTACTCGGGCCCATCTACGCCGGTGCGAATGCTATCCCGAGCACGAGCACGAGCACACAGAGCACACCGAACGCCCGAGCAAGCGGGCTAGCCTAGCTGCTTAGAGCAGGCTGGAGAAGGCAAACGCCGCAACGACGGCGAGCGTGCTGCCCGCGCCGATGAAGGCGTTGGAGATGGTGGCATACCCCACGCCGGTGCTGCGCGCCTCGTTGAAAATGTGCTCGTTGTTGCGCTTGCGGGTGTTGACCTGGCCCGAGGACTGCGTGTAAGCTTGGCCCTTGCACACCGCCTAGAATCCAGACACCCAGACACCACATATCTGTGTGTAGAGACTTGGACTCACGTTTATACCCGTCAGGGGCGAGGTGGGGAGCATGTTGGGGGGGTTTGCGATCTGGTACAGAGGCGGCATCTTGGCGCCGTCGAAGCGGTTCACGCGGAGGGTGTAGCGCGCGGTGGTGGGGTCGATGGTGATTCCCCAGTCCTTGAAGGCCGTCTTCTCGTCGTAGTAGTAGATCTGGGTCGTGGTCGACGTGCAGCGGTTCTGCACCTGGATGCGGCCGTCGCTGCCCCACGGCGTGAGGACGAGCGAGTCGCCCTCAAAGGCGTAGGTGCCGTGCTGCCACCAGATCTTGGCGGCGATGCATTCCGGGTTGGCGGGGTTCGCGTCGAAGCGGTACTGCGCCTCCTCGAAGAAGCCGTCGTCGGTGCTGATGTTAGCGGGAGAGGGCGAGGGGTTAGCGTACAAGGAGAGCGAGGTGCCCGTGTTGTTTGGGGGGTTGAAGGTGAACGCGACGGGGTTGCAGAAGGTCTGCGGGTTAGTGTTCAGCTCGCAAGAGTACGCAAAGTCTGGCCACACTCACTGGTCCAGTGGTGATGTACGTGTCGTAGCCGTTGCCAGTGCTCCATGTGCCCTGGAGGGAGGTGACATTGTTGACATCAGAGAGGTCGTTGGCTTGTGCGTTCGCGCCAAGGGCGGACGCCAGCGCCGCGAGTGCGAGAGTGGGGAGCATGGGGGTTGGGAAGGGAGGGGGGGTAGGAAGAAGACGTGGAGCTCGCGGGCGCGCTAGAGACGTTCTCGCTGGTGACTGTTATGTGGAGACGTGACGCGTTGTGACGAGAAAAGTCGGACGTTTGGGCGATGAGAAGTTGTGTCGAGAGGAGCGCGAAGGGGGGAGGGGGGCGTGCAGATGGTCGTCCAAGAGGGATGGATACAGGTGATAGCAAAGTGCAGATGGATCGGATAGCGACGTCGAAGGTTGCAGAGGGTCGTCAGTGATATGCGGAGAGTGTGAGGTCGTAGTAGTAGTCAACGACGATGAGGACGATGTCGAGAAGAGGATGGATGAGGAGCAGTTGGATGTTGGCAACGAAGGCTGTTCCAAGGTGTTGCTGTGCACTTTGGGCGGAGGTCAGGGTCAGGGAAAACGGAGAGCAAGGAAGGAAGGCGAGGAAGGTGTGCATACGTACAGTGAGTGGCTCGGCAGGGCAGGGAAACGCAGGCAGAGAGGGAGCGGGATCAAATTCCTGGGGGCGTGTATGCAGGAAGGAAGGTCATAATAATAATCACACACACACACACTACACCCTTATGAGCCGTGTGTCATTCCCTGAGGGCTCACGCGCCTGCTTGGCTCTAGAGAGGGGTCGCGTCACGTGACCCGTACGCTCACAGGCGCCGTGGGAGCAAAATTTGCAAGAATTCGCTCGCTATAGCTTAGTTGGTAGAGCGCCGGACTGTAACTGTTAACTCCTACAAGCCGATTATCTGGCTTTACATTGATCCGTAGGTCACCTGTTCGACTCAGGTTAGCGAGAGTTCTTTTTGCGATTCTCTCGGCCCAACTTGCCTTCCCTTTGCGTTGTCATTGCCCTCCCACTACTGACGCTCAGTTTAACTGCTATTCCTACCTCCACCGCGCTCATCTGAGTGATATGCATATGCTGTGCAACTTTGCCAAAGCTGGCTCGCTTCTCTTGCTCGCTACGAAGCAGCCATCACATCCGTGGCTAGCCTCCCTCCCTCCCTTGCTAGGCCTCACTCCTACGCCTTGGCGGCTGGCGCCTTTGCAGCGTCATACTCAACCAGCCACTTGGGCTTGCACTCCTCCAGCTCCGCCTGCATGGCCTTTATCGGCTTCTCCAGGCCGCCATCATCGAGGCTGTCCTCGATCGTCTTGCCATCGGGGCCCTCGATGTGCACCATGACGCCCTTTCCGCCCAGGAGGTCGGACATGCGCTGACGTCAGCACAGCGCGTTCTGCCGGCGTTGTTCTGCTCTACTCTACTCACCTGGTACGTGCCAAACATAGAGTGAACCGCCTTGCCCTTCTCCAGGTACACGCCATTCTCCAGGCGCTCCTCGCTCGACCAGGACTGGATACGGGGATCCTCCCAGTCGATCTCGGCATCCTGCGACACAGTCAATGTCGGGCTCGGGGACATCTTCGACTCGATAGGGTTGGGACTCATCCAGGTGTCGTAGGACTCGGCGATCTCCTCCTCGGGCGAGTTCTCTCCCAGCGTTACAGTCTCGGACCCCGCATGGGTGAAGGAGAGATCTGGCGCGAATGGACCGGGCTTGACGAAATACGGCGCAGGTTTCCGCCTGGCCCCGGCGGCCTCGCGGAACTCAAGAGACAATGGGAACGAGGGGCGACATTCTCCCACCTTGCCATATCAGCACACACGCGCAACACCCGCCACTCACGTCCTTGTTGTGTGCGTCCAGGATCAGGGGGAAGCGGCGGACCTCGTTGCCGATGATGGAGGTGTACTCGTACTCTGCGATGTAGATCGGGAACATGACTGGGTACGCCGCGGTCATGGTGTTCTGCCACTTTGACTGGTTCACCTTGCAGCCACCAGCGATCGGGCGGCTGTTGCCAACCCTGTCTCTGATCTTGTCGATGAACGCCAGCGGGTTAACAGTGAACGGAATCTCCACAATGTCCTCGCCGTCCAGCTGGCGCAGATCCCGGGACGGGTTGTATGGCTTCAGACCTTCTGGAAGCTCCGGCACCGCAAAGGACAGATACGACAGCGGCGCGAACGGGTTCCCTGGGATGTCAGCTATGCCTCGCGATAGCACGCACCAGGAACGTATGCCTCCTTCACTGAAAGCCATGCTGGTGACTCCTTGCCTCCACGCATGGGGGTCACTGGCCCCTCTGCAATAGCATCGACCCTCCAAATGGGATAATATGCCGGCACCAACGAGTTGAGCTTGACGTTGCCGCCAAATCCAAACTCGCGGCCATACCGCTCAAACCCAGGCCCAAACAGCTTCAACAAAAGTGCGTAGAGAAAGTTGGACACCGACGCTGCCAGTCAGCCACGCTCTGCTCATACTCCATCTCACGCGCTGCCAGGAGGGAGAACATGTCCATGCGGGTCTTTGCGTCCTCGATGCTCGGGCCAAATGGCACCACAGTGATCTTGCTCGACGGCGAACTAGTCGCATAGCCCCGAACCTGCAGCCTGCGAGCAGCGCGCGCCGAGACACCTGCCCTGCGAATCATGGTGGTGTGAGAGAGCTGATTGTTGTTGCGTCTCTAGTCTCCCATGTCGTCTCATGCGAGCAATGACGGCAGAGCCATTCGCCGCGGTCCACTCTCCCACGGTTGTCAGTTGATTCCGGCACTGCGTTGCCGTGCCATTGCCGGGAACGGGTGAAAGTCGCAGCCGCCCACAACCTTGTCTTCTTTCGACTTGTCGACTCTCTCAACCATCAACCACATGCCCTCTGTCAGCCCGTTCGGCCGCCCGGCCCCCGTGCGCGCCGAGGTGCACGCTCTCCCGTCGGCGTCGGACGTCGCAGAGGCCTCTTCTGAGCTGTGGGCGTCGCTCCTGCCGAAATCCGGCGACAAGCCAGCCCGCGTCGGCATCGCTGTCGAATGGGCGCAGGAAACGCGTCTTCCACCGCATCTCCGAGCGCGGTCCAGCACATCGCGCAAGCTCGTGCTCTGGGTCAAGCCTACTACTGCCGAGGTGAGCTAAAGTACTCGCCCAACATACTGACCCGCAGGCGAGTGCCGCCAAGACCTCTGCCTTGTCAAGGCTCTATGTACCAGCCCACCTCCTCCCAGCCTACCTTCCCACCCCGGCCGATGCCACGATCCACCTGCACGAGCCTGTAACTCTTTCTCTCGCCGTAGTCCAGCCCACAGGCCCGGTCGACATTGACGCCGACGACCTGGCCGAGCTCTACCCTGACGCCGAGGCGCCCGTGACCGACGCAAACGGCGGGGACTGGGGCTACGACGCAAACGGCAGTGTTCACTTCGCGGACGAGGCCCAATCCCATGCCGGAACCTTCCTGCGCGAAGGTGGCAGCGTGAGCCTGGGCAACGGGCGCGGCTTCCGCGTCCTAATGTGCGAACCAGTCCAGCAGGGGCTGGTTACGCGCGATACCCGCGTCGTGGTGGCTGATCGACCCAAAGACGCCCCAGAAGACGACGACGACGGCGCAGGGAGCATCGCAGCATCACATCGATCGATGGTGAACGAGTTTGACCCAGACGCGTTCCTCGCCTCGTCGCTGGCACGCTCGCTCTCCCAGCTCACGGACGAGGACAGCCCGGCCGCGCCGATGGATGGGCGTAGCGACACCGACACGTCTCTCACCAACTCGGGCAGTCTCACCCCCCGGCCTGGGATGCGCGTGCCGAGCCCCGTTGCTGCGCCGGACGACGTGATGCACATGGACTCGCCGGCGGACGAGGGGATGCGCTTTGTCGCTGTCCCCGCTGCAGGGCGCCAGCTCTCCGACGAGGACGACAACGATGTCTGCTATGCTGGAGTATGGGCGCTTGGACGCGCTGGGGTGTTTGAAGGTGACTGGGTGCAGCTTCGCGCTGTGGAGGAGGGTGTGCCTGCGCGTACGAGGCTGGCTCGCGTCGTCGCCTGGGAGCTGCTGCACGAGGAGTCGAATGACCTGTAAGCACCATAAGTTAATATCGCTGACTGCAGTCCTGTGAACGCGCTCATCGTCCCCCCCTCGGTCCGTCGTGCGCTCTTCCCCATCCCCACGCCAAACGCCGAGGTCATCGTCTTCCCCACACAGTTTGGTGCGCGCCGCCCCACCCTCCCCGTGGCGCGGAGCATGACGCTCGCACGCGTCGCGACGACAGAAGGCGTCGACAAGCGTTACGAGCGGGCATGGCTCCGCGGCCTGCGCGACCACTTTGCTGCGCGCTCAGACGACCCAGAGAGCAGGCAGCGCCTCGTCCGCCGGGGCGATGTCATCTCCGTCCCCGTGCGGCAAGAGAAGCCCCTCACAGAGGGCGAGGACGCCATGGAGGAGACCGACGACGAGGACAGCCCGAAACCCAAGCCCACAGGCCTCGCGTACTTTGTCGTCACGGCGCTGTCGTTCGAGCCCCTCGTCCCACCAGAGGACGACTTTTCCTCCAGCATCGCGTCCAAGGCCCGCGCAGGCGAGCTGGGATGCTGGGCGGACGCCGGGCCAGGCGGGGACACGAGCCTCATGCTTGCTGGTGTGGAGCGCTCCCGCGTGTGCGGGCGCGGAGGTGACCTGGCATGGCACAGCCTCCCTGCCCCACCAAGGCCGTACAGCGCACCTGCAGCCGGTACACTGCGAGACCTTGTCAAGTCTGCATTCTCGCCCATGGCCATCTCGCGCCTCTTCCCGCTGTCTGTGCTGGTCAAGGGCGCCCGCGGGTCGGGCAAGCGCGCGCTCGTGCGGTCCGCTGCGGACGAGCTCGGCCTTAGCGTCGTCGAGGTGCCGTGCTACGATATCATCGGGGACACCCCGCAGACTACAGAGGGGACACTGCGTGCGCGCTTCGAAAAGGCGCGGCAGTGTGCACCCTGCGTGCTCCTCCTAACCCACCTCGAGGCGTTTGCTCCCCCCTCTGGCGGTGGTGCTGCGCCGCCTACCAGGCCTCCACCAGTCGTTAAGGTCATCGAGGACATCATCGCCGAGGCGCGCAAGTCGGCAGCCGAGTGCGGCCAGCCCATCGCCGTGATGGGCACGGCTAGCGCAGCAGATACAGTCCCGCGCGACATGCTCGCGTGCTTCAAGCACGAGATTGCGCTCCCCGCCCCCTCCGGACCTGAGCGTGAGATCATTCTCTCCACCGTGCTGGCGGACACGCCGCTCGCACCCGACGTTGTCGTCTCCCACGTCGCAGCCCAGGCTGCGGCGCTGAACGCCGGCGACCTCGCCAGCCTGGTCACTCGCGCGCGCGACACTGCCCTTGCTCGCGCATGCGACGGCTCACCTACCGCTGCGGACGCCCTCCTCGCAGGCATCGCGCTCACTGCCGCAGACCTGACCGCCGCGCTGGGCGACGCGCGCGCCTCCTACGCCGACAGCATTGGCGCTCCCCGCATCCCCAACGTTTCATGGGACGACGTGGGCGGCCTCGCCGCAGTGAAGAACGACATCCTCGACACCGTCCAACTCCCCCTCGACCACCCCGAGCTCTTCGGCGAGGGCATGAAGAAGCGCTCCGGAATCCTCCTCTACGGCCCCCCCGGGACGGGCAAAACCCTCCTCGCGAAAGCAGTCGCCACGTCCTGCGCGGCCAACTTCCTCTCCGTCAAGGGGCCGGAGCTGCTCAACATGTATATCGGCGAGTCGGAGGCCAATGTCCGGCGCGTGTTCGAAAAGGCGCGCGACGCGTCCCCCTGTGTAATCTTCATGGACGAGCTCGACTCCGTCGCCCCCAAGCGCGGGAACCAGGGCGACTCTGGCGGTGTAATGGACCGGATCGTGTCCCAGCTCCTAGCAGAGCTGGACGGCATGTCCACCGGCCGCGGCCAGGTCGTAGTCATGGCGGCAACCAACCGACCCGACCTGCTCGACCCCGCACTCCTCCGCCCCGGCCGGTTCGACCGCATGCTCTACCTCTCTGTGCCCGAGACACACGCCGCCCAGCGGGACGTCCTCGCTGCGCTGACGCGCAAGTTTGCGCTCGACCCCGCGCTCTCGCTCGACGAGCTGTCCCAGCACCTGCCGTTCACGTACACCGGTGCGGACCTGTACGCGCTCTGCGCGGATGCGATGCTGCGCGCGATGACCCGCGTCGCGGAGGCGGTGGATGCGCGCGTTGCGGAGCTGGACGCCGCGCCCCAGCCTAGGAGCTACCCCAAGCCCCTGACGCCGCAGTATTACCTCGCGTCGATGGCGAGCGAGGCGGAGACGGATGTGGTCGTGACGGAGGGAGACTTTGTGCACGCCCTCGAGAGGCTGCAGCCGTCCGTGTCGGCTGATGAGATGGCGCATTATCGTGCGGTGCAGCAGGAGTTCAAGGGCTTCTCCATCGGCGGGGACAAGTAGGCGAGCGCGTGCGCGAAGCGCGGGCAGAAGCTGGTGTGCAGGAGCAGGCGCAGGTGCAGGTGCGAGTGCATGGGCTGCTGGCATGGCATGGGCATAGTCACATACATATATACAATACAGATGAAGAAACTGGTCGGGAGAGAATGGAGCAGGTCTAGTGTTGGAGAAGAGGCGCTACACAGCGTCGAGAGTTACATTGCCCCAGTCGCGGTCCTTGTCCTGCTCGCTGGCCATGCGGAGGACGGCATCTGACAGCTCGTCGCTGCCGGCCTGCCCGTCGCGCGGGAGAGCCAGCAGCGCGCGCTCAAAGCCCTCGTGCCCGCCGAACGGGTCTGTGCCCATGTTGCTGTCGATCGCGTCGCGCAGCGCTGCAAAGCCGTCCACTACGTCCCCTTGGGAGATTTGGTACGACTGCGCCGTCTCCTGGTACGCCTGGTCGGGGTATGCCTCGGGATAGTCCTGAGTATACGACGGAGCAGCATCGGCCCCAACGTCAACCGGCACGGACACGCCCGCGGCATCGCCGACCTTGGTCTCGTCGTCGCCCGGGTGCTGGCGCTTGCGGATGCGCGGGTGCTTTGGCGGCTTAAAGTCCTTGATCGGGCCCTTGAGCTTGCGGTAGCGGTTGTAGATGTCGGGATACTTGATGCGCAGGGTGAGTGCCAGGGGTGGGGGCTTGTCCGGGTCGATGGCGGAGGGGTCCTCGGCTATCTGGCGGAGGTACTCTTCCTTGTTCTCCTCGGCGCTGATGAGGGCGCGGCGGATGTCGTCTGTGTCCTTGCCGGCGTGGATCTGGGCCACGAGCCACTCGTCAATCACCTTGGGGAGGCGGCCGGACTCGAGCTCGTGCTCGTCGAATGCGTCGTGGCCCTCATGCCGCCAAAAGTAGGAGACCTTGCACAGCCCGTCCTCGAGCTCGGTGAGCACGATGCGTGCCGGGCAGTCGCACTTGACAGACTTCTTCGTGTTCAGGCGCAGCTTCTCGCGGGGTAGTGTGGTGCTGTGCTTGGCCTCGTACCGCCCTGCATGGTGGCACGTAAACGTCACCTTCTCCTTGATGGAGCTGGTGCGCTTACGATGCCGCCGCTTCAATGGCGGAGCGGACGCCTGCTCCTCGGGGGTCATGGACGCCAAGAGCTTCTCGTGAGCCTTGATGCGCGCGCGGAGGCGCTCCTTGGCGCGCTTTTCTGGTGTTGTGGTCCGCCGTTGCACAAAGTGGCACCAGCTGCTCTCACCCTGGAACCAGAGCTCAAAGTCTGAACGCGCGTGGAACTCGAGCGTCTCGGGGTGTGGCGTGTGCTCGTCGCGATGCGGGCGGGTGAACGGCGCGACGTGCGCTATTGCCACATTGACGCTTGGGTCGATCGCCGGCTTGCTCCCGTCGCCGTTGGGACTCGCCTGCGATGGCCCAGCGAGCTGCTGAGTAATGCCCAGGCCCACATCCACGCCTACACCGCCGAGCGTATGCGGGAACGCAGCGAGCGTGCCATCGGTGGTGTGGTCGTGCACCTGATGGGTGTGATCTGCGTGAGCTTGTGGATCTTGCTGGTGCTGGAGCTCGTTCTGCTGATGCAGGGGTTGTTGGTGCTGCTGATGTTGCTGCTGATGTTGTTGCTGGTGCTGCACCTGATGCTGCTGCTGCTGTTGTTGCTGCTGCTGCTGCTGCTGTTGTTGTTGTTGTTGTTGTTGCTCTGCCTGGTGCGCTGCGGCAGCGGCGACTGCAGCTGCTGCTAGCTCGTCGTCAAACTTGTGGTCATGGCCCGTTGTCGCCGAGAAGAATGCATCTGCCTGAGCGGCCAGCGCTGGGTCGATGAGACTGTCGTCGACTGGATGGTGTTGGTGTTGGTGGTGATGACTCGCGACGCCGGCGAGGTTGAGAGGCGGCGGCGCGTCGGACATGCTCTTCTGAACAGAATGTTTGGTTACGTGGGAGGAAGGAAGAAGATGGACAGAGCCCGTTGAGTTGGGTGGAGATCTTTAAATGGGGGGAAGAAGAGACGGGGTTGAGTAAGTGGATGTTTGGAGTGGAGTCATGTCAGGCTGATTCTCCCCAGGTCGGTGTCAGGCTGACATACTCCCGTGGGAGAGTGACGTCTGGCGTGTACTTTGTTGACACATCCAGAGGATGGATGGATGGCAATGCTGGGCTCATCGACGACCGTCCTCGCGCGTCCGATGGCCAGTCGATTCGGGCCGAGCGCCATCGTCCAGCTCGTCCTCCCGCCAGCTCTTCTCTCCTACTTTGCATGGGCATTCAAGTGCTGCAATGGTGTTGCTAGTGAGCAGCGGGGCTATTCTTGACTGACAATGCAGAGGAGTACTTGTCGGATGACTTGCGGCTTCCGTGGCTGTCCGGTGAGCGTTGCATTCGAGCTGTCTACCTCTGTCGCATACATAACAGACCTCAGCCCACTGCTCTCTGATCATTGAATCTGCCTGTCCCTAGTCTCGCCGCTGACACCAGCCGCGTACAGGACGTCTGTCTGGGTCCTCATCCCGAGCATCACAGTAGTCTACCTGCGTCTCTTCTTCCTCCCCAAACGTCAATGCGTCCCGCCAACAGACCCACCGCCTCAAATCGAGCGCCTAGAGACAATCTTTGAATGTGCCCCACCCCCGCGCGCACTGAGAAGTGGCTACGCCCTCATCACCTCCCACAGCGCAGAGCAAGATTCCCTCGTCAGGCGCTGCGCCAAGTGCTCAGAGCGGTGGAAGCCCGCTCGAGCACGGCACTGCTCAGACTGTGGCGTCTGCCGCGCAGGCTTCGACCACCACTGCGCATTTGTATGTTAACTCACCACGCTCGTCACTGACGCCAGTTCGCAAACTGCCTCACTGCGCCGTACATGCCCGCCTTCATGGCACTATGCACGATCACCCCCATCGCTGTAGGGATCCTAATCTCTCCCATGGTATGGCCATTAGCCCTGCGCGCTAGGGAAGCCTGGCTCGCATCCACGACTATCCCAGCAGCAAGGGATTGGTGGGCATGGAAGCCAAGCTGGGTCATACCCTGCGGGCCTGTGGGTCGCTGGGCCGTCGGCCTCAGCCTCGCCTGGCTCGACCTCGATCGGCGTACACCAGGCGGCGCGGGTGTACAACGCTTTGAGCTCGGTGCGCTTGTATCTATCGGGCTCATCCTCGGAACCGTCACACTGGTGAGTCGCGTCTACCCCTCTGCCCACTGACCCGAGGCACTGGCACTGAGCACCCTTGCACAAATACGACGCGGCGACCTGAACATTGACTTCCAACGGGGCAAAGCCTACTCCCGCGCCCTGGGGGACGCAGCTACCCTCCGACAGAAGGGCCAAACACCCTCCCCCGCCCTCGAAGCTCGGATAGCCCGCTTCGCCCCGCAGTACTGGTTCTTCGTCCCAGTCGAGCACGAGGTCTACTCTGGAGTCGTGGTCCCCACTAGCCCTGGGGTGCAACCGTACAACGCAGGCTGGCGGCGAAACTTTGACCTGATCGTCAAGCGCGGGAGAGCGGGGTGGTTCCTCCCTTGGAATGCAGTGCAGATCGGGATGGAGGATGAGGTGTGGAATTGGCCTGTGGCGGGGGGAGTGGAGGCCGATCTGATCTCTGCAGCTGAGCAGGTCATCAGTCGGCACGGCGGGTCATAGCATCGCATCGTTGCATTTGGTTTATATTCATTTCACTATCCATTCCTTTTGAGCCCTATCTATCTCACTTTCCATTCGTCCAGCTTGAGCATTATTTATCTCACTTTCCATCGTCCAGCTTGAGCCCTAGGCCTGCTTTATGGGCATGCCGAGGCTGACCCGCGCACGCGACGTGCCCACCCCCGGCGGCCGGCTGCTCGCATAGCTCACCTCGGACGCCACGCTCGGACTGCTCGCGCGCATGAGGCCGGCAGTGGCGCTGATATCGCCATAGCGCTTGGGCGATTTGGGCGCCTTGGGCTCTCTCGAGGTGGTGGGGGTGGTAAAGGAATCACCGTATCGGCTGGGGGACTTGAGCTCCTTCGCAGCAGCGTTGGTGGTGATATCACTGTACCTGTTGGGCGACTTCGACTCCCTCGCGGCAGCGGCGGACATGATATCACCATACCGGCTGGGCGACTTCGAGTCCCTCGCAGCAGCGGTGGAAATGATATCGCTGTACCTGTTACTGGCGTGCGACTTCGACTCCCTCACAGCGGCGGCCGCGCTGACATCGCCATACCGATTAGACGCCTTGGGCGCCGTGGCACCCCTCGCCGCGGCCCAGCTCTCCGTCGAGGGCGGGCGCATCGGCGAGCGCGGGGATCGGGCGGGCGGCGTCGACGTGATGGTCCCGGGCGTGGCGCGGACGGGGGTGGGTGCATGCACCGTGACCAGGGTCGGGGCGTGTACTGGGACAGAGGAGAATTGGACGGACGCGCGGTGCGAGTGTCTGCTTCGAAGATGTTTGCTTGGCGGGGGGAGGAGGGGTGGCACAGCCACTGAGGCTGTGGTTGGGGCTGGGGCTGGGGCCGGGACTTGGGCTGGGCCAAGGGCCGAAGCTGGAGCTGGAGCTGAAGCTGAAGCCCGAGCTTGAGCTGAGTCTCGAGCCAGCACTGTTCCCGATGACGGAACAGCAGTCGATACCGAGGACGCACTTGACGGAGGCACAGGCGCGACCGCCGACTCGGGGGACGACTCGACCGTCGGCGTCGAGAGCGGTGTGTAGAACCCATAATTCGAGGACATGGGGCTCGGCAGTGCCGGAGACGGAAGGGCAGGCGGGAGAGGCGACACCTCCCCCGGTGTCTGGAGGGCCGGGGAGGCCTCCGTAACTGCGGGGGAGAGGAGGGCTTCGTACTCGAATGCGGGGGTGTATGGCGTCCACGGCGTGAAGGGGGTGTAGGGGATGTATGGGGCTGTATCGGGACCTCTGGAGATGCGCTTGTTTGCGTTGGCCTTGGCTGTGAGTCGGGAGAGTGGTTCGGGCGGGGCTCGGGCCCAAGTCGGGGGCATGGACTTTGGTCGTGCGTGAGAGAGGTTGGGGAGGGGTTTGGGTGGCAGCGGGGGCGGGGCAGAGATCAGACTGGGTGCTGGAGCTGGCTTGGGCGCAGGTGCAGGTACCGGGTTGGGGGTTGAAGCCAACATGACCGCAGGAGCTGGCTTTGAAGCCGGGGCCAGGTTGGGCACTGGAGCCAGATCGACTGCTGGAGCTGGGTTGGATGCCGGGGCCATGGTCGTGGTGGACACGAGCTTTGGCAGCTTGGGGGAGACATGGTGCTTCACTGCCTGCTCTACTACGCCCAGCTCTTCCGCCTTGGATGCCTCGCTGTGCGTCGAGTGCGAGTCGCTTAGGCTTGAGCTGGACATGTACCCCGTCCTGTGGGCTTTGGTCGTCGGCGTGGTCGCTGGCGAGTCGAGCTTGATGCCAAATGTGGGCGTGGCGGGGAGGAGCTCGCGTAGCCGCTTGGAGTGCGCGTGCGGTGGCGGCGTGGCGGGTTTAGGCTCGGCGCGAGGTTGTGGCCGCTGCTGGGGTTGCTGCTTCTGCGGCTTTGGTGACTTGGTGCGCGGCAGGGGCGGAGCAGTATCGAGCCCCGGGTCATACAGGTTGTCAGACCCGAACGAGTTGTACGAGTGGTATGAGCGCGGGCGCTCCTGCTGGTGCTCGGGGAGCTTGAACCGGAGGGACGGGGAACGGCTTGGCAGTGGGGAGGACGGAGCCGACGCGTCGTAGATCGACAGACGCTCCATGTGCGTGTGCTGCGTGCGCTGGGTGTTGTGCGTCTGCTGTGTCTGGAAGGTGCCAAAACTGTCTGCCGACTTGCGGGTTGTGAGGATGGGCTGGGAGATCTTCCGAGGGATGATGGGGAACTGCTCTGACCGGCGCGAGGTCATCACGGACCGTTCGAGGATTGGTGTGGGAGGCGTGGTCTTGTCGCCTGCCATGTCTGCTGCGGGGACGTAGCCAAACGCGTCGCGGTAGGAGAGGCGCGACTGCGGGCGGCTGCAGAAGATGAGGAGGTCGCGGCCTGCCACGTTCGGGAAGAAGGGCACAGAGGCGACAAAGGCGAAGTGCCGCGTTGCGAGCGAGTCCATAATAGCGAGCAGGAGGGGCGGCTGGAACCTGATGTCAGCGGGAGATGGAGTAGGGCCTACTTGGCTACTGCGTCGCGCTTTACCCCGCCTGGGCCAGTGTTCCATCGTCGCAGGCCGGCAAGCCAGAAGCGGTACACTCCCGGATGGATGAACCCTTCCAGCTTGATTGCCTGTCCGGGTTGTGCTACGGCCGGCACGGATGGGTTGGTAGTAGGCGAGTGGGCGGCGAGGTCGTTCGTTGTAGTGATGGCCTGGCGTACGGCATCAACGACGTCGTAGACCGCTGCAGGAGGAGCGGAGACGATCGCAATGCGATCGGGCACTGGTGTCAGCTGCTCACAAGCTCTATGGAAACCCACGAGGGACAGTGAGAGCCATGAAGCATGGCGGGTCCACCTCAGGCGCGAAGCGGAAGACGAGATTGTGCTGTTCGGACTTGTCATTAGCTTTGACCTCCTTTCTACCCACCTTGGACGTGGCAGACTGCATCCCGCTTGCCAGGAAGTAGCCATGCCTTCCGAGAATGGTGAACAGATTGACGAGCAGGCGGCAGGACCTGACATCAGCCGTGACCACACAGCCACTCACTCAAGCTCCTGGTTGCCTTTCAGCCGCCAAGCCTTGCCGTTCAGCTCTGCACGCCAGATGATCACTTCATCCTTTCGGCGCTTGGCGAGGTTCTCAGGCGCCTCGCTGCGTGCCCCGAGGCCGAGGTACCACCCCGACAGGACTATCTCCACCTCTGCCACCACGGCAGCGGGAAACCCAGTGAGGCGAACCCCATTGTCACCGAGCAGCGTGAGCAGGCCGTGCCGGGGTATCATGGATGTGGGGAATCCCGGCTTGCCTGCAGGGAGGGCTGTTGCTAGCATCATGGTGGTGGTTGGGTAGGGGATGTCCGGGGCTGGCATCGGCGAGCGAGATACCTCGACCGGGGGCAGGGAGGGCGCCGACTCGGACCATAGCGGGAGTGGGCCGGGACTGATGCATTTGAGGTTCTCCAAAGCTGAAAGATAGAGGTCGGCCTCGGTTTGCGGTATGCTAACCCTGCGGTCGGTTTCGTACCCATCGCCAAAGGAGGGGCGTGGTGCAGCATCTGCGGCCTGGATGCTGGGCTGGCTACCTGCTAGAGTGGTCCCCTGGTGGTCACTCAGGATGGGAGAGTCGACATGACGCTCCTCAGAGGTATCGATGGACTCTGAGGCAGCAATCGACCGCGGCTTGGGGAGCTTGCTGCGTCTGAACCAGGGCGCCATGGCGAGTAGGCGAGACGGTGAGTGAGCACAACGAGGCCGATGATGAGAACAAAGGCTGGTGCGGGTATGAGTGTCGTGTTTGTGGTGCTGCGAGAACAACCAGCGAGGTATCAGGGCCCACTTGTGTTCGTCAACCTGTAGAATGAGTAACAATCAGCACCTGGCCAAAGGACGAGGAGCAATGATCGACTGGTGAGTAGTGTGAAGCCGGCCTCGCCCCATGCCAGCCTGTCAGGCGTGCTACCCGGCCTATGCGTTAGCAATATGAGGCGACTGAGGCGATGGCTGGCGATGAGCAGTGTGTTGGTGATGGCCCCATCAGCGCCGCGGCGCTCAGGCCTGCTTCTTGGTACGGCCGCCGATTGATTATGCCGTTCTGATCGAGGATCTGCTGCAGTGAATCGGTCAAGAGAGTAAAAGAGTAGTGAGGCTGCGTGCTGGCCACAATGCATGGCAGCAGCAGCATGGTGTTCTGATCGCTTATCCGAAGCACGAGTAAGGGGACAGTGACAGACGACGAGCTGGGCGCATGAAGCATCGACATATGCAACAACAACAAACGGACGAGCGGAGATCACTCCGATGTCCGCTGCTCTCTTGTTCCCCGAATGCGGTGTCGTCATTTCTGGAACCTCCACCTGTCTCCTCGGCTGCCTGAACAATCTCCCCGCGCGCTTGTGATCGGAGACGACAGCAGCTGCTATCGAAGAGAGACACGCGTAGCACCAAGAATACTACTTTGCATGCTGAGACACAGCTCGCTGCGGTAAACAGCCGCCGTCTCTTACCTCCGTCACCGCCACCGCCACCGCCGAGGCTGCCGAGAATGGCGGTCTGAACTTGACAGGACCTGCGCAGCCCAGTTCATCCAGCTCATCCAGCTCATTCAGCCTAACCCAGGAGAGCCACAACAACACAGCCAGCACTACTACCTGCACAGCCGACCCCGCAGTGTCAGTGCTATACTGGGCCCCATGGACTCATCTCCCCGTGATGCATTGCATCACCCTCATCAACAACAGCCAGATCGCGTCGACCAGTCTGCACACACCGACGCGACCGAGACGATGGCCTCGACGACGTCCGACGCAAACAAGCCTAGGATCCCGCCGCCCCTGCCTAGGCGGACTACGAGAAATGCAAGCCCGCTGCCAGATCCTCCGCCACCTCCAAAGCCAGTGAGGTCTGTGTCTGTCATTCGCACTCCATCACAACCGCTGCTCAGCAGGTCCGCTGCTCTCCCTCCTCCACTGCCTGCACGATCTCGCGGTGTCAGCAATCCGGTACGGTCTAAAGAAACGACACAAGCCCAGCCAATCGCTGGACCCTCATCTGCACAGGCATCTCCCGTTCATGTGAGCGTGGTCTCGCCGTCGTCGGGGATGCCGTCTAGCAAGGCGCACGGGACTGAGCGCGCACACCAACACGCCCATGAGCTCAAGGCGCTACCGCAGACCCCGCAGACCCCAGTGCACATCACAGCCAAGCCTACACCACCTGCTGCGGACGCGCCAGCAACGCCGCAGCTACAACCTGCCTTCGAGCCTATCCTAAAGTCGGTGTTGAAGCCTAGCCCGCCACCAGACGCGACGCCTGGATCCTGGACCGGCGCGAGTCCGAATCTGCGGCAGACCCCTCAGGACGAGCATCTGAAGCTTGCAAGCGGGAAGAAGTCCCACGCTGTCACCTCGGTCACCGATCACCCTCCAGAGGGAGACTCGGAATCTGCTGGCGACCAGAAGACAAACCTGCGATGGGTGCAGAGCGTCGCCCTTTTGCTCCTCTTCCTGCAGCTTCTTGGGTTCAAGCGGTTCGCCTTTGTGGCCGCCTTGGGACTCGCACACTTCTTCTACGTATGGGTCATGCCTCGACCGTCACCGGAGGTGCCCGAGCCGTACCCTCCGCCAGCAGCGGCCAGCGAGAGTCTGGTGTGGATGTAAGCAGATGTGCGGGACGCAGGCTGACCCCAGAAACAAAACATTGAAAACCCTGTTTCCGCTGATATCGACCGACATCCTGACGCCCTTTGTGGATCTCTTGGAAGATGCGCTCATGGACCAGGTTCCTCCGATAGTGGTGAGTCATTGATGCCAGACGATGGGCTGCAGCTGATGACAGACCTCGGTACGCGTCTCCTCCGTCTCGCTGGGGAGCGAGCCCGTCGTCTTGACTGGAATGAGGGCGATCAGCGACGACGAGTGGTTCGCGTCCTTGACCGAGTCCAAGGGCCACGAGCGCTCGCTCTCCGTCAAGTCTATAAAGGACCTCGTCAGCAGTGCTGCCCATGCTGAGCCATCTTCGTCCAAGGTCAAAGCCAGCCCTGGGCCTACCCCAGTAGCTCCAGGCAAGACCGGGCGTGTGCGCTCAACCTCGAACGCGTCGGGGAAGGCTAGCAGGAGAGCAAGTGATGTCGAAGGATCTCCGTCGTCGGTGTACGTCCAGAACGCAGTGGAGAGGGCGCGTATGAGAAAGCGGGACAAGTTGATTAACCGCGTTCGTGGCAATAGGCGGAGGCGGCGGGCCCAGGCCGAGGGCTCCATCATGGATGACACTGCGGTGTCAAGCGAGAGCGAGTTCGAGGGCGACGAAGACGAGGGTCACGAGGACGACCAGTACATCAACTACGAGGTGTCCTTTGCATACCGTCGCACGACGGACATGCGATCCCGCGGCACGGGACTGCACATGCTCGCCCACTTTGGCTGGGGCGTTCGCGGGGTCGGTGGCTCCGAGATACCGGTGTACATCGATGTCATCGAGCTGCGGGGTACGATACGTGTTCGCATATTGCTGTCTCCTTCGCCGCCATTCGCGCGCGAGGCGAGCTTCAGCTTTGTGCGGATGCCGTACTTTGACATCTCGGCTAGACCTCTCCGCACGCACGGGCTGGGCAGCTTCAACGCTATGGACATACCGCTGCTGAAGACCTACATCATGAAGTCTATCGAGCAAGTGGCGGCCGCATTCGTTGCTCCCCGGCACTACCGCATGGATATCGAGCGCCTGCTCATGGGCCAAGATACATCCCTACGCACGAGGTCGATTGGCGTGTTCTACATTACCATACACGAGTGCCACGGCTTGCCGCGAGCGGACACTATGGGCTCTTGCGATCCATACGTCGCAATCTCGTACAAGATGTTCAACAAGCCTCGTATGTCGATCAGAGAGTATTTCACTGACAGTAGTGTTCTCCACGCGCACTATAGTGGATACGCAGGACCCGTGTTTCGAGGAGGCCGCATTCAGTGCGTCTCGAGTCGGCAACGCTAACCACAGTCCTTGTCGACGCAGAAGCCATCGAGGTCGGCGAGAAGATCCGCCTGCGGGTGTGCGACTCGGATCGTTTCTCCGCAGACGACGCCCTCGGCGTGGTGGAAGTGGACGTCTCTGACCTTGTGGACAAGAGCACCAGTACACCTGGTGGAGACGTCTTCCGACGAGTCGACCCACTGGTGTCGGAGCACCCTGGCATGCGCGCGCAGGGAGAGATAGTCTGGAGTGTGCGCTTCTTCCCACTATGGCAGATGCCCCAGGACGAGCTCGAGAAGCGAATACAAGCTCGCCGCGATACGCGTGGCGACGGACACACCGTGCCACCCTGGTGGCTTCAGTGGCTAGAGGATTTTATGGAGAAGCCAGAGTGGGAGAAGGAGCGCGAGCAGAGGCGACACGAGACGCGAGAGTTCTTCACCGGCGACCGTGCACGGGATGAGATAGAGGCGGCAGTCAAGCCACCGGCGGATATGTCCAGCGGTGTACTTCAGTTCCACATACACCAGTGCAATGACCTGGAACTGGAATCTCTCGCCGGCACATACTCTGGCTCAGCGTATAGCCGCCGCAAGTCTGCAGCCTCGGGCAAGCCGGCGCTGAACGATGTGATCGATCGCGAGCCGAGCGAGAATCCCGACCCGCCGAGTGCGTACTGCGAAGTACACCTCAACGACAAGTACGTGTACCGCACGCGCACGAAGCAGGTCAACCCCATGCCCTATTTCAACGCCGTGAGCGAGAGGTTTGTCCGCGATTGGCGGTTAGCCAAGATCGTTTTTGTCATCAAAGACGAAAGGGATCGAGAGCATGGTGAGTACAGCGTATGTGGCTTGGTCTGATGACAGATCCGATTCTCGGTGTAGTGGCTCTCCGTCTGAAAGACGTGTTGAAGGAGCGCACGCAGTTTACGCGGTGGTTCCCACTGCTCGGAGGACTGGGCTGGGGCCGCTTGCGCATATCACTCCTCTTCAAGCCGCTAGACATGCGCCTGCCGCGCGGCGTGTCAACCTACGAGGCATGCACGTTCGACCTCCGTTCATTCACGACTGTGGATCTCGACCCCTTGCTCGGCGGCAAACACCCAGGCATCATCATTGAGACGGAGCATGACCGCGCTGTCCTCCACCCGCCACTCATAGAGCGTTCATCGACGGAAAGCACTCGCCTCACCAACTCCAGCGGCGAGGACAGCATCAACAACCTGGCGCTGCTTAGCTCGGATGTTGATGCCAGTGGACACAATGCCCTGCAATGGGAGATGCCCAAGCCTGTCCGCCTGGCTGTCAAGTACCGCCACTCGTGTACTGTGCTTTTCACGGTCGCTACTCGCCGCCGGTTAAAGAAGTCCAAGGTCCACGCTCTCGCCGTGCTACGCCTCGACGACGTACCCGACAGCGAGGAGGCGATGCGAATGATCCCCGTGTTCGATACCTCGTCTGTCAAGGACGCGATGAAGGCTGGGATGGCATTCTCCTCGCACCAGGCCCAACCCTCCTCCCCGCCAATCATGCCATCCGGTGTCCGCCTGGTCGGCTTCATCCGGCTCAGTTTTGTCGTACACCCTGGTGTATCTCGCGCACACAAGAAGCTCTGCAAGCGTGACTTCAAGTTCCGTTCGGTCTACCTCGCATGGGAAGCCACGCGCATACGTAACCCCGCCCTCACTGAGCAAGAGTCAAAGGACACAGCCGACGACGACGAGTACGACTTTGACTCGGACCACAGCTCCGACGATGACGATCACGGCTACGACGACCATGCGGCTGCGGCCGCCGCTGAGATGCACGAAGACGACACGCGGGCCATGACCGAGGGCTACATGGCGCATTCCAAGGCTTTACACAAAAAGGTAACGAATCTATAGAAGTCTATTTGTCTATATGGGGTGTTGTGGCAGCACTGACCTCAGAACTTGGGTATCTTCCAGCTCAAGGTTGCACGCACGGGCAAGTTTGTGAAGGACAAGCTCGAGCACAAGGTCATCGCGGCGACGCAGGGAGGGAGGCTGCACCACCGGCCGCATGGCGCGGATATGGAGGTCGAGCATGAGGGCCAGAGTCGTTTGTAGGAAGTTGAAGCTGGCTCTGGTTTTTAGAGTAGTTCAAGTCCTTGGCTGGCGATGTATGACAGCGTGAGGAGTGTCGTGAAGAGCCCACATGAAGAGGGAGAAGGCAGATTGCTGCGTGGGCGCCATGATGGCTGACCTCGGAAGTCGAAGGTGCGCGGTCGGCAGGATCCATGGTAGTCGAGCCGTGTCCAGCTGAACTTCGACCAAAGCCACTCGCCGATAGCATGATGGTTGGACTGCGTCCAAGGCACTGTGCAGGTTACAAGACCCAGTCGTAGACGGTTGTGAGCACCGCGGCGACTGCGAGTGTCGACAGCGCGGTCACTGACAGCACGACAGCGGCTAGCTCCCTTCCATAAGGAGCCTCGAAAGTGTAGTTGTCCAAGTCCTCCGAATCGCACGCCTCGGCATCCACGTCGTACAGAGACACAGTAGCATCTGGTGCAAACTGTACCCGTGGTCGTGACAAGCCTGCAGATTCGGGAGGGTAGGAGTCCACGGACGCCGCCCACGCCCCAGCGTCGACAGGTTCTGGCTCCCCTTGCGGCAATGGGAGAGTATCCGTAGACCTAGCGGCATTGTTGACTTCGCGCACGAGCTCGAACGTGGATCGCGGGATGGACTGGGGGTTGCTGCCTCGCCTAAAGCTGAAGGTTGTGCTTGTTGGGGTTCTTGGACGCCGTTTGGACTCGTCGCTGGTCCCAGAGGTAGCCGAGCCTGCATTCGACGGCGGCCCGGCCCTGCTGCGTGCGAGATTGAGCGATGGCGCTGGGGCATGCCGCTTTGGTGGGGGCAGGTCAAAGTTCAATGGCGGCGGCATGGCAGTTAGTCGTCGGTCGTCGGATGAAGTGTAGAAGTAGAACGAACAGCAATGACAAAGTTGTGATGGGCGCCAAGTGCTCCGTCCGTTCGTTGCTGGAGGTCCGCTCGGCAGTGAAACACCCAGGCCGGAGGTAATGTTGTTGGCGTTGGACACTCGTTCCATGCCGCCATCGACCATCATCTAACCACTCCACTCTCCGCGCGCAACGCAAGAATGGACGATCCATGGGCGGCGCCGAGCGCACCGTCGACCGCTGCGTCGGCTCTCGCGGCGATGACAATGCCCAAGTCACCTCCAGCGCCACCGCGCATGTCACTCTCGCCCCCGCCGGAGACTTTGGACGTCACCGACCCTTGGGCACCTGCTCCCGCCAAGGCGACGGCAGCCTCGCCCAAGCTCCCGAAGTGGGACGCAGCGAAGAGCTGGGAGTCGCGCCCGAGCTGGGATGGGGAGAGGGAGAGGACCAGCTCGCCAGTCATCGACGAGGGTTGGGGAGGCAGATCTCCTCGTGCGGAGGAGCCGGCCAAGGCGGGCAGCAGCAGCACTGCCCAGTCGAGCGCACGCCCGTCGTTTGAGGCTACGTCGTCGCCGGACATGGGCGTGTCGACGGTGTCGCTCGACTTGGGCAAGCTGGATCTGGATACCGAGGCGCGGCTGTCGCTGGACCAAGCCTCGGGCACGTCGACACCACATCGCACGGAGCCAGCAGACCCATCACCGTTCAGCTCCCCAGCGCGTGACACGTCAGTCAACCTGCCAACACTCGACGAGCCACCAGTACCCTCCTTTGCCGATGTGTCTCTCTCGCCCGCACGAGGGACAGACCTGCGCCGCTCTCCCAGCTTCGGCTCTGACTTTGGCGACTTTGGCACCGGCGCAGGCGATCCATGGGGCGCGGGCAACACCAGCTGGAAGGAGGCGACGGAAGGAGGTTGGGGCGGGGAGACAGAGGTGGAGAAGGAGGCAGACGAGGAGACAGAAGCAGATACGGAGAGGGGAGGAGCATGGGACCAGGAGCGGGATGGCGAGGTGGTAACAGCTCGTGGCTGGGGTCAGGACGAGGGCTGGGGCGGGCAACGAACGGCGACACTGCCAACAGCACAACCCAGCAAGCAGGAGCAGGACTGGGAGGCAGCGCAACGGCGCATCGCTCTGAGTGAAGCTCGAGCACCTTTTGAGCTCGTCACCAGACTCAAGAAGGACTGGGAAGGTGTCGCAGCGGACGTGATCGGTCAGAACGCTCTAGAGACCAGCGAGGAGGCGGAGGGTGCACTGGCGTCTGGCGCTGCGACGCTGGAGGGCAATGTGTAAGTCACCTACCATAACGTTCTCTGACACTAGTCGCGAGACGCTCCGAGGGCTCACGGAGACGCCGGACACCACCTTCGCCTACCCCACGTCGGCGACACGCGAGAAGTTCTCGTCGGCCATTGCGCGCGCCACACCTAACGCGACGAGTCTGCTACGTGCACCCGTCCGCACGACACGATACGAGGGGCTCGACTTTGGCCCCGGACTGGCTGGATGGGGCGCGCGTTCGCATCTGGGAGAGCCAGAGGCAGCTCCCGCTCCTGCTCCTGTTGAAGAGCCGACCAACAAGGGCTGGGGCTTCTGGCGTCGCGGAACGGCACCCAAGCCTCTCGTCACCAGCGGCGGGGCCATCCTCGAAGCCAAGAGCGAGTCTACTACGCCGAACCTGGAGGAGGGTGCCATCACGACTGCCGAGCCCGCCAGCGCTGGTATAGAGTTCGGCCGTCAGATGTCCATGACGCCGACACCATCGATCACCCCCAACCTCGACAGCGCTCCAAATACCTCCATGCCACTTGCACAGGGGCCATCGGCTTCGTCACGTCCCGCTACGCCCGAGGCGCGTTCCGCGACACCAACATCTACCGCCGAGGAGAAGCCGGCCACCACGCGCACGACGTCAGGCTTCTGGGGCAGGTTCATACGGCGCCCTGCAGCGACAGATGAGCAGAAGCAGGGCCAATCCCAGGATGACCAAGACCTCGAGCTCGGCGAGACCGACTTTGCCTTCTTGGCAGAAGTCCCGTCCATGCCCCAGCAGGGCACTGACGACCTTCTTGGGATGGACGGCCCAATGGCCAGCCTCGACAGCGTGCTGGGCTCCGCGCCTTCACCTGCACCTTTGCCTGCTCCTCTGGCGCCTCCACCAAAGTCCAACTCACAGCCCAGTTTGAAGAGTCGTGCCCCTTCACGCCCTGCGGCGGACATGGACCTGCTATCCGGTCTCGACTTTGATGCGCCGGCTGAGGCCATGTCGTCGACTCCAGCGGCGCCAGCGTCGACCTCTACATTCAACTGGGACGACCTCCTTGCCCCTTCATCCTCCTCGGCGCCAGCACCAGCGCCAGCACCGACGTCAAATGCTGTCCCTCGGCTGGCTTCGCCCCCCCTTCCCCGGCTGGCCTCTCCACCTCTAAGAGTCAGCAGCCCTGTCCCGCGCACGAGCAGCCCTCTTGCCGGGCCCTCCAACGTAATGTTGCCCACTTCCTCGAAGCCTTCATCTACACATTCCCCGTTGTCTCCATTGCAGCCGACGTTCACCGCGTCGCATGCCCAGACCTCTAGCGCTTCACCATCAATGTCCAGCATATTCGACATTACCCCGCCGACAGCGAATCACACCCGAACCCCTAGCCTCATGTCACACCCACCTATGTCGGCAGCTCCAGCGCTGGCCCCTCCAAAGCCAGCACCCTCACCGACACCCTCCCCATTCGGTGATCTCAGCAGCTTGACCAGCCTTTCGCCTTCACCTCCTGTCTCGAGAAGTGGCAGCATCTCTGCTCTATCGCCGCAGCCTGCATCCCAGCACCTCGCCCCATTACAGCCATCTCCACAACCACCCGTAGCCGCCGCCCCGGCTGCCGACGACTTTGGAGACTTTGGTGACTTTGGTGACTTTGGCGGCGCGTCGAGCAGCGCACACGACGACTTTGGAGACTTTGCGTCCATGAGCCCAGCGCCGCCAACGCCAATCTCCAAGTCGCCAGCCCCACCCACGCCGATCTCCAAGTCCCCTGCATACGCATCGGGACTGCACCCTGGCGCGATGCAGAGCACACCCACCCCCGCACGCAACGCACGCGAAGCCTCGCCTATCACGCCTGTCTTTGCGCGTCCTGCAAACCTACCCACAGGCCTGCGGTCACAGCGGCGCATGCCGAGTGACCACACTGCCACGCTCGACCTCTTATCCGCCGCAGCGACCCAGACTCCCACGGAGCGCGAGATCACCTCACCCGTCGCGCCGGCCATCGCGCCTCCTCCGGGCTCCAGCTCCAAGTCTGGAGGCTTTGGCTTTGGCAACTTTCCCCCACCGCCGCCGTCTGGCGCGCCCGGGCGTAACAACGACGTCGACCTCCTCGGCGACCTGTAGCTTCCCCTTCATGCCATCTACACATAGCCACCTGCAATATCTTGCATGCATGAATTATAAATCTCCAGCCAATCCAATGCATCTACCTCGTAGCACGCTTGCCCACCGCCTTGACGATCGCCTCACGCAGCGCCTTGCCGGCCTTGTCCGCCTCCTTGCGAGACAAGCTGGAGCTGACACACACCTTGAGACTGGGCTCTGGCTCGATAGCTTCCTGCCCGCGCAGGCGGCGCGCGCGGGTGACGAGCACGCCGTGGGCTGCTGCCTCGTCGACGATATCCTGGAGGATTGCCTCCTCCTCCTCGAGGGTCTCAGGCGGGGAGAGGAGGAAGATATGGATGAGGGCCGAGTGGGTGTGACTGGGGATGGAAATGATGGCGTTGTCGCCCTCGCCCCCTTCCTCTTCCGGCTCGAGGCGGGCCAGCTGTGCCCGGATAGCGGAGATGTTGCCGAGGAGATTGCTGACGAGGTCTGTGCGCTCGGAGAGGATCTGCAGTGCCGCGCCGGACACGGTCGCGTGCATCGCTGGCAGGGCTGCGGAGAAGACGGAGGCGGCCGAGTTGATGCGCTGGTGGGCAGTGACATGCTGCGAGCCGGCGCAGAAACCGCCACCAGCGCCGAGACCGTTGGCCATCGAGCCGATGAAGATGTCGACTTCCGATGCGGGGATGTTGTAGTACTCTGTCACGCCGCGGCCGTGCTTGCCCACCATGCCGAAGGACATCGACTCGTCAAGGATGAGACGATACTTGTACTGCCTCTTGAGGGACATGATGCGCGGGAGGTCGACCATCATGCCGTCGTTCTCAAAGATGCCCTCAGTGACAATGAACCGCTTGGTCAGCTTGCCGCCCTTGCGGCGGATCTCGCGGTCGACCGAGGCGAGTACGCGCTCGAGATCGTCCATGTCGTTGTGCGCGTACCACCTGATCGTCGAACGGGAGAGCTGCAGGCCCTTGTGGATGGCAAAACCGACACCACGGTCGGCGACGATGATATCGCCACGCTTGGCAAACGCCGGAATGATGGAGGAGACGCCCGAGAACGCCTGCGCGTAGATAATGGCCGACTCGACGTCGAGAAACTCGGCGATCTTGTTCTCAAACGCGGTGTGCACGTCGATGGTACCGTAGAAACCCATGGGACCACACGAGCCGACACCGTACTCGCGCAGGGTGGCGATGGCGACGTCCTTGAGTTCGTCGTTGTTCATGAATCCGAGCCAGTCGTACACACCCATGTTGAGCACGGTCTTGCCGCCGGGTGTGGCACGTGCATGTGCTGCGTTGTGCCCGTAGATTGTAGGGACAGAGTCGAGCGTCCTGCGCTCGAGATCCGTCAACTCTGAGATAAGCGGTACCGGTTGCCAGTCGTCCACGAGCTCTGCCACCTCCTGCAGATTAGCACGCCACTAGACCAGCACCACCGACCTTTTCGGAGAGCTTCAAGCTGCCCTCGCCCTCGCCGCGTGTGCGGCCCTTGAGCAGCGTTCGGAGCGCGAATGCGACGAGGAGCACCTCGAGCGCAGAGCGCCACGGGTCATTCTGGTACGAGCTCTTGATGTAGCGGAGGACAATAGGCGACCCGGGCACGCGGTGGAAGAGCGCTGTGAGAAAGGTGAGCGTCGAGGAGAGGAGCGCGATGACCGGGAGGAGGATGGGAGGGATCTCTGTAGGCGCCGGCGGGGCCGAGTGGGACGCAGACGCCATGTCGAGGCGGGGGGGGGGGGGGGGGGGGGCGTGCGGGCGGGCGAGGTGTTGTTGGGTTATGCTCTCGTCGATGAAAAGCAAGCAGACAACTGCGATGGGGGGCAACGAGTAAACAGCGGTCGACTGAGATCCGAGAACAGAGAGAGGCTGGCGAGAGCGGCGAGGCAAAGGGTGATGAGGCTGGCAGACAGACGCTCGGCGTGAGAGAGTGAGGATGACCGCGTCGACCGTAACTTTGACGCTCGATGTCATGCTTGGGCCTGCGCGGAGTCTACGCGCGCCGCCCAGATTATGTAAGCAATTGATATGAGCTAACAGTCACGTGATCTTGCCACGCCGGGCACCGCTGACGGGTTTTTGGGATGTTGCCGGATATCGCGCGAGGTGGAGGTTGGCCGCTGTTCTCGGCGACGACGAGATAACGAAGTTGGGCGTTTACCACCACTTGGGAGGAGCACCATGGACTCACCAGAAGAGCGCGCACACTGGCGTGATGTGCTCCGTGCATTTGACGGGTACATGCAGTACCATGTGGGTGGAGGGGGGTGCACTTGCGCTGACAGCAGCTGTCGGCGAACCACGCCCGGCGGATGGCATTCCTCGCACTGCCGAGGGAGACGAGGGATGTCTTCGAGCAGATCGGATACAGGGAGAAGCTGGACGCGGTCGACGAGGGTATCAGGAGGTGAGCTACAGTGGGGCCAGCTGATAGCAGGAACGCCGAGTTCATTGACCTCATGATCCAGGACCCAGTGTTTGCCGACATGCTCGAGGAGCCGGAGTCGGAGTCTGCGCCGCGAGAGGTCGATCAAGAGAATGGCAACGGTCATGGCGATGCGCCGGCTCACGACCATGCCGGCGGACACTCCCACAGTCACGGACATGGACACGGACACGGACATAGCCATGGCCACGGTCACGGCCACACTCCACCCCCGCAGAAGCCGACCCAGGCATCGCGCGATCTCCAGCAGGACAAGGTGCGCTCGACGCTGCGCTCCTTCGTCCGCGACTGGGCCACCGAGGGTGCAGCAGAGCGCGAGGCATGCTACACCCCCATCCTTGAGGCTCTGGAAGCCTCCTACCCCGACAAGGAAGCGCGCGGGCGCACCAAGGTCCTCGTCCCAGGGTGTGGCCTTGGCCGGCTGGCGATGGAGATCTCAGCAAGAGGATTCTGGAGCCAAGGCAACGAGTTCAGCACGTACATGCTCGTCGCGAGCCACTTCGCCCTCAACCAGTACGTCGTCGCACATCGCCGCTGACACCAGAACGACTACCCCAGAGGGATACCAGATCTTCCCCTTCCTCCACTCGTTCAGCAACCACCTCACGACCGAGAACCTCCTCCACTCCGTGCAGGTACCGGACGTCGTCCCCGCCGAGATACTCGCCGGCGTCGCGCCCGGCGGCTTCTCCCTCGTAGCTGGGGACTTCGAGGAGGTCTACGGCCCCTCCCACTGGAGGCGGGATGCCGACGGCTCGCGCTTCGAGGTGCCAGAGCTGGACGAAGAGGCCGAGGAGGATAATCCGAACCAGTTTGGCCGGTTCGGCGCCGTCGTGACCTGCTTCTTCATTGACACGGCGCGTAACATTCTCAACTACCTGCGCATCATACATGGACTGCTCAACGAGGGCGGGGTGTGGATCAACCTCGGCCCCTTGTTGTGGCACTTTGAGAATGCTGGCAACTCGCACAAGGGGGAGGGGAGTATCGAGCTGTCCCTGGACGAGGTGAAGGCGCTGGCTAGGAGTGTGGGCTTCGAGATAAGGGAGGAGAGGATGGTGCGCAGCGCGTATACTGGCGTGCCGGGGGGTATGCTGGAGCATGTGTACAATGTGAGCGCGGGGGTGAGGAGGTGCTGACGGCAGTGTGCGTTCTGGACGGCGACGAAGCTGCCCGCGGGTGGGGGCAATGTCGAGGAGGGAAGTGCATAGAACTAGAAGATGGTCTGATTGCCATAGCGGGACAAATGAGTTAGGGGACAAGTGCATGAGATCCCAGAGGCGGCATGATCGTGGAGGAGCATGTGCTGCGATACAAGTGGGCGGCGGGCATGATACACCTGGGAGGAAAAGCTGCCAGCTTGCAGCCGTATAGAGAGTAAGATCGACAGCCGCACGTTAGGACCGGCAGGATGATTATGCACATAACACAGACCGAAACTGTTCCAAGCATGTATTCCACCAGCGAGAGACATGATACGAGACATCTGCTAACAGTTGAGCAGTACACACCACGGCCGAGCTTGAACAGAACATGAGCCCAAAGATCACCCCACGGACAATCTAGAATCGATGCATGACTACTAACCCCACAAGACTAAGCTACACCCCCACCCCTCCCCCACTGCCTCCCTCTCCTCACCTCCCGTCCAAGCGCGCCTGCACATTCGCCATATGCCCCTTAAACTTCAAATGGCTCTCAAAGTTGTCAAGCGTCTCCCCCGGGCCGAGCTGGTAAATCCGTCCAGGACAGTCAAGACACTTGGCCCTCCACTCGGGCGGCGCGCCCGTCCCCGCATCTGCCGGGCGGCTCTTGGCCACCACAGTAAACCGATGGTCGGGATACTTGGCCTGCAGCGCCGCCCGCACGCGCGGCACCCACGGCGGGGGCAGCGGCGCATCGGGCAGGGGCGTGGCCGGCGTCGCTGGCGTGACGGGGGCGGGCGTGCCCAGAGCCTGTGGTTTGGCCAAGGGCGTGGCGGTACGTGCCTTTGCGGCGGCGAGCTTGGCCTTGCGCCGTTGGGAGGAGGAGAACTCGTCCGACGAGTCCGAGTCCGAGTCCGAGGACGAGCCTTCCCGTGACTCGGAGCCGCGCCGCGGCGGCGAGTTGAGCGACACGGGGGGGAGGTCGAATGCCGGCTGGCGCGGCGAGTCGCCCGAGGGGGACTGGTTGCTGTCCGTCCCGTCCCGCTGGCGGAGGTGGTACTCCTCGTCCTCGTTGTACTCGACCAGCCGCCTGCGTCCCGTGTTCTGCAAGTGCAGGCCTGGGTGTCAGCCTGATCCGAGCATCTCCCAAACTCAGTACTCACCACACTTGGAGCACAAGTCCAGCTCTCCATTCGCGTCCTTCCGCTTCTCCCCCGCCAGCGTCTCGGGCACACCACAGTTCTTACAGTGCCAAGCCTTGACAACAGGGGGCACGCTCTTCTCCTCCTCGCGCTTGACCACATCCTCCGCCTCGGGGCTATCCATGACCCGCCCATTGTGCCTCTTGCGGGGCGGGAAGGGCGAGCCCGTCTCCGGCTCCGAGTCGTCATGCAAGTGGCGCTTGAGGCTGATCGTCGGCGTGCCCAGATCCCCGTTGATGACCGAGCCTTCACGCGTAGACGCAGGGGACGCGCGCGACACGCCGCGCGAGGACATGCGCGGCTGGTGGATCTGCTTCTTGTGCGACTTGGAGATGCTCGACAGTGGCGGCGGGGATGCCGGTTGAGGCAAGGGCAGATCCTGCAATGCGAGGTTGATGTTTGCCTGCGCAGCGATGGCGGCGGCACGGCGCGTGCTGTTGATAACTGGGGCGGGGACGGTCTCCGCGATGGGCGCGACGGCCGGGTCCACAGTCGGGTGCAGGAGGGTGCGCGAGGTCTTGGCCGGCTCGCGGTCGGGGAGGACAACGCCACGACGACCACGCGTGCCGCGCTTGTTACGTTTGCGCTCCCGCTCGCGCTCCTTTTCGATCGCCTGCACGTCGGCCTCGGTGAAATTGGCCAGAACGGGGGTGTACGTCGACATCGCGAGGTCCTCCTTGCGCAGCGCGTTCGACAGCGGGTCAAGGAAGGCCTGGCGCGCATCGTCGTTCTGGATATATCCCGAGCCGTGCGTGTGGCCGACGAGGAACAGCGTCCGCTGGTGCACCACAATCTGCTCGTGGATGTCGTGCGCGATGGCGGTGATAAACTCGCCTGTGAGGCCTAGATCTTGGCAGTACGACGCGGCAAACTCCTCCGGCGTGACCGTCGAGTTGAGGTCCCACTCGAAAAAGTCGGACAGGTTCTGCGTGCCAACCATGATATCAAGCTTGACATTGAAGCGGAGGTCATCGTCGTCGTTCCCGGGGGGGATACACGCCGTGGCCTCCTCGACCGTCATGATCTTGTTATCCCCGTCGTGCTCGTCGTCAAACGACACAATACGGATATGCGAGTCGTCCTGGTCCGCGCCCTCGTCAGTCTTGACCTCCTCGTCCATCTCGTGGGCGCTGCGGAAGGTCTCGAGGATGGCCTTGCCCTCCTCCTCGTCGATGACCCCGCGGCCGGCCGAAGGGCCAGCACGCTTCTGGATGGGCAACACCTGGTCCTGGTACTCGCGCACGCGCTCCTTGATCACCGCGACGATCTTGGGGATGAACTGGCCCGCAGGCAGCTTAAAGTCCTCGCACAGCGACTGGGCAAACAGCTCGGGGGTGACGACCGTGTCCGCGCTGTTCCACATAAACGTGTCGCTGAAGCGGATGTTGTCGTGCTCGAGCTCAAGACGCACAGGCACGAGGTGCTCCTCCACCTCAGCCATGGCCTTGAACTGCTGCGGCGTGAAGCGGATGTCCCTCCGCTTGCGGAGCTTGAGCCGGGTTGCCGCCTTGTCCGCCTGCGTGATGATCGTCAACTGCGTCCGGGGGCGGGTCTGCGGCTCGCCCTTGTGGTACTGCCACCAAGGGGTCTGCGCGTCGTCATTCTCAACCCAGCGGGCCATCTTGGCTGCGGTCTTCTTGCGGTGCTCGAGAATGTTGGTCGCAAAGTCGCTATCCCGCTTCATCCAGGTCTTGACGTTCTCCTTGTCCTGCTCAGTCAGGACAGGCAACTTGCCGCCGCAGGTCGGGTCCTCGTCAATGTCGTCAGTGGGGACAGAGGAGATCTGCGTGATGGGAAGGTCGAGGCGGACATGTCCCTCCCACTCCCTAACGGGCAGGCCGCTAGTCGGAGCAGGCGGGACGGCTGGTGGCGGGGCTTCGGCCGTTTGTGGTCGTGATCCATGTGATGGGATGAACGGCGGCGGGGGCATGGTGCTCTCGCGCGCCTCCTTCTTGTTCGACGACGTACGACGGCCCAGGAGCGACTGGTTCGCGCTCGGAGACTCTGGCGTTCCAGGAGGAAGATGCGGCGGTGGCGGGCGCATACCGGTTGGCGTGTCAGGCGACCCGGCACCTGGCTGTGGCCAGAGACGCTGCTGCTGCCCAGGCGGGATGCCACTTGCCGGATCTTGCTGAGGCGACTGCTGGCGCTGCGGCACAGGTGTCCCAGCAAAGCCAGGCATACCCTGCAACTGCTGCTGAACCTGCGGTGGGATTCCCGGCTGGGGAGGCTGCCCAGGTCCCATCGGCATCCTGTTGCGAGACAGCGCAGTCATGTACACCAAGAACTGCTGCATGCCCTGCAGCGTTTCCGGTCGGATCTGGCCAGACTGGATACGCTGTGCGATGGAGAGCACCTCGGCAACCAGACCGGGGTTGCGCTGCTGCATGCCGTCACGCCAGCGCGGGTCGTTGACATGCTGCAGATATGGCATGAGGCGGACGTCGAAGGGGAAGTCGGAAGGGTTGACACCCGGTGGGGGGCGGATAGCCTGTGGAGGCATGCCGCCTGGCGGCCTCACTGGCGGTTGTCCAGGCTGTCCCTGCTGTGGGTAGCCGCCCATCGCCTGCGAGATCTGCGCCTGCTGCTGAGGGGTCATGTTCTGCAGGATACCTGGCGGGATACCCGGTGGCATCGCACCTGGAGGGAAGCCAGGATGCGGCGCGTTGGCATTGGCGGGGCTGCCATGCATGGCATTTTGGGCCTGCTGCTGCAGGGCCTGGATTGCTTGCATGGCCTGTGGGCCTTGACCAAACTGCGGCTGCCCTGGTGGTCCGTTGATGCTGACTGGTAGTGCTCCGGCACCTTGATCTGGCCGCATAGGCGATGCAGCATTTGGAGGTGCTGCCGCGGACATCGAGTGATGCGAGTGGTTCGAATGTGCTGGTGATGGTGCAGCGACGGGAGCCTGGGGGGTGGAGTGAGTCTGTGTCGGTGTGCCGGCAGGTGGTGTGGCCGCTGTACGGACGGCCGGAGAGCCCGGCATCCCCACAGAGGCGTGCGGTGAGGCCGCTCTTTGCGACGCTGCAGATCCTGGACGGGCCATATGTTGCGGCAGGCTGGAGGCCGGGTTTGGACTCTGGTGCGCCTGGCTCGGTGTTGATGGCACTCGCTGCATCTGCGGCTGCTGGCTCGGCGATTGTGGCGGCTGGCCTGTCTGCTGAGTCTGCTGGCCCTGGAGTCCGGGCTGCTGTTGTTGGCCCGGCGGCGGCTGGCCTTGCTGCTGAGCTTGCTGGTTGAAGAACATGCGCAACAGGCCTTGTTGCATCATCCCGAGCTGCTGCTGCTGCTGCTGTTGCGGAAGAGCCTTGAACTGGGGGTTGTTCAGGAGCGCTGTCCGCTGCTGGGTGATGGCTTGTTGCTGCTGGGGCGTCAAGGACAACCGCGGGGTGTTGGCGGCGCCCATGTTCTGAGGTCGTGGGGACGCTCCTGGAGGCACAGCGGGCGGCGGCATGCTCCCAGGCTGGGGTGGAGCTGCACGAATCGGAGAGCCCACAGCAGGCGACTGGCGGCCCTGCGCTTGCAGTCTCGCCAGGTCGGCGGCGTTGATGCCTCCGGGTAGTTGCTGCTGCAGATTTTGCTGTTGCTGTTGCAATAGTTGTTGCTGCTGCTGTTGCTGCTGCTGCTGCTGTTGTTGCTGCTGCTGTTGTTGTTGTTGTTGCTGCTGCTGCTGTTGCTGTTGTTGCAATTGTTGCTGCTGTTGCTGCTGCTGTTGCATGAACTGCTGTAGCCGTTGCGCCTGCATGGCGTTGAGAGCCTGCTGTCCTGGTTGGCCCGGTTGACCCGGTTGACCTGGCTGACCCTGCTGTCCCGGCTGGCCCGGTTGACCCAGCTGCATCCCAAGCTGCGCCAATTGCTGCTGCTGCTGAGGATTCAACTGCTGTCCGCCGAACTGCCCTGGCGCCATCCCTCGTAATGCGGCGAGCATCTGGGGATTGACGTTGCCGCCCTGCGCCTGTAACCCAGCCATCGCCATTTGCAGCTGCTGGGGGTTGAGCTGTGCGAGATTTTGCATTCCCGGTGGCATTTGCATCTGATGTTGCGGTTGTTGCTGTTGTTGTTGTTGTTGTTGCTGTTGCTGCTGCTGTTGCTGCTGCTGCTTTTGCTGCTGTTGCTGCTGCTGTGCCTGGGCCATACGCTGGAGCATCGCGAGCTGCTGCGGCTGCAGATTGCTAGGGTTGAACGGCGGCCGTGCGCCTCCTCCCTGCTGCTGCTGCTGCATCAACTGCTGTTGAAGCTGTTGCTGCAGTTGCTGCTGCATCTGCTGCTGCTGGGACATGGCGGACGACATGGACGATGGCCCCGGTCCAGCCGCGCCTGGCCCCTGCTGTGGCTGGTTACCAAACTGCTGCTGTTGTTGTGGTGGCTGCTGGAATAATCGTGGATCCATCCCTGCGTTTTGGAGCTGCTGGAACTGGGCGGAGAGTGGGAAGGGTGCCCCGTTGGGCTGGACTGGGGATGGGGATGGCTGAGGTGGTTGCGGTGTAGACATGTTGGACTGTTCAAACGTCAGCCAAAATCAAAGTCGCGTAGATGACGAGCACACGCTCGTAGCTGTATACGTGCTGCTAGCTGCGTCAGCTCGACGACGTACCAGAAGTATGCCTTCGAGGGCCGGCCTATGGGCCGGCCACCGTCGAGGATGGGACTCGAGACACCGAGGCCCGCGCCGACTAGAGACGCGGAGGCGACAAGGGACCTAGCAAGCTGTGGGCGGTTGGAGGAGGCGTAGGCAGAGTTGACGCGACGTAAAGTGGGTATGGCGCGAAGAAAGACGCGCGGATGGTCAGCACGGGTCCCATGTATAAGGTTGTTGCTCGCGGAGGACGACTTACGCAGGAGGCAACAGCCGGCAGAGAGTCCGCTCTAGTTGGCGGTCTAGAAACGCGCTATGCAACGGGCAGGGCGTGTAGTTTGTATGCAGCCACGCGCCGGGAGTGTGCACAAGAGACTAGCTGAGAGGATTCAGTTGTCAGAGCGTGGTGTGAGAGAGCCGGATGGATGGGATGCGGGATGTTGAGGTTGGCTAGGTGACTGATGGCGGTAGTTGCAAGTCGGCGATGGGCGCAAGATGGGTGGCCGGATGGTTCGAGTGCGCGGGGGTTGAACAAGTATACTGGCTTGGGCTCTGCTTGCTTGACGTCTCTCTGTGCTGACTGCGTCGGCCCTGCCTCTTTATTTTGCTGTTGTTG
The DNA here is from genome assembly GCA_001600275.1 of Cutaneotrichosporon curvatum. Lineage (NCBI taxonomy): Eukaryota > Fungi > Basidiomycota > Tremellomycetes > Trichosporonales > Trichosporonaceae > Cutaneotrichosporon > Cutaneotrichosporon curvatum. The sequence continues at coordinate 290,208 of BCJH01000009.1, read as the reverse complement.
CTGACGATAAGATAAAGATTGTAGCCGGCATGTGAGATCGGACCAAGTTGAGCCGTTGACAGGTGGACAGGGGGTGGTGGATGGGATTGAGTGGAATGAATGATACTAGTACCGTTCAACGTGACCAAAACAGGACGGCGGCGGCAGTACAGAGGTCAGTGGCGGGCCTATTTGTAGATATATAGGATTAACTGAATATAGGTGGCAGGATGCCTATTTGGCATATTACAAGGCAAACACTCACAGAAGTAAGCAATAGGCGCGCATAATCTACCATTTAGCAGCACCATCTACATCTGCAGTGCCATAAACAAGCTCTATTGCTCCAAGGATTCCTAGCCTGTCTGTAGCTTCGGCCGGCAGATAACACGCAACACCCAGCAGCTACAGCCGTTATCAGCTAGATGCACATGCCCCGTGCCGTATCCCGCCCCGCCCCCGCAGCGGATGTCACTGACCTCGTGTCCCTCCACATTGTCCTCCTTTCCTGTTGTCTCGGTGTCTTGGCTGGCGAATACTGGCGAGCGAATAGAACATCATGCATCATCGATCGCTCTTTTGGGCCGACTACTTCCCGACCGCCTGCCTGCCTGCCCTGCCCACCCGACCGACCGACAGCGTGGTATGGCATGGCATTACTGGCATGTCACAAGGCGAGTTGGGCAGAGACCCGACCAGGGTGGCATTGCCGCGCTCATCCGCTCGCTCTGCCGCTTGTCATAGATGGGTAAACATGGGCAAACGTGTCAGATCACCGCTCTGGTACAATGCTCAGTCACGTGATCTGGCCAGGCTTCATCCGCCACACACAGGAAACCCCGCTTTGCCACCCAGAGAGACACCCTTCCCTAGCCCGCGTGGCGTGTTACCCCCACTTAAGGTATGCCCTACCTGCCCCTTCCTCGCCTTCCCTGGGTTTCCGCATGCAAGCCAGCCAGGCCAGCGAGGAAGGAAGGAAGGAAGATAATAAACCCATCTATTTGCTCGATCTCCATCATCGACATCCATCTACTCTCTCTCCATCCTCGTCCTCACCGTTTCCGTCGCAAAGGACAACCAGTCACCCCCTCTCCGTGCGTATCCACTTCCCCAGACGCAGCAACGACACCATGCCCGCCCCACTGGCAACCATGGTCGAGCCCCCTGGCGGACAACTTGCCCCTTCCTCCTTCAAAACCATGTCGATGATTCAATCAGCTTACGCGTCTTAACTGTTTATCTCTCGCTCCTGCCTTGATTACTCTTCTCTCTCGCCCGCAGACCTACCTACCACCTCCGCAATATCGTCTAAAATGGCCCCCGAGGACACTGAGGAGCTCGTCGACTACGACGAGGCCGAGGAGGCTTACGTCCCACCCACGACTGTCGCTGCCCCCGCAGCCGAGGCTGCGGCGGACGGCGAGAAGAAGGGGTCGTACGTCGGCATCCACTCGACTGGCTTCCGGTGAGTACATCCCAGGCGCGATAAGTGAGCTTCTCTTGCTAACCATCAGCGACTTCCTCCTCAAGCCCGAGATCCTGCGTGCTATTTCTGACCTTGGTTTCGAGCACCCCTCAGAGGTCCAGCAGGAGTGCATCCCGCAGGCCATCCTCGGCACTGACGTGCTCTGCCAGGCCAAGTCGGGTATGGGTAAGACGGCCGTGTTCGTCCTTGCCTCCCTGCAGCAGATGTAAGCAACCTTCCTTCCTTCCCTGCAACGCGTCGCTGACGTTTCCAGCGAGCCCGTCGACGGCGAGGTGTCTATCATCATTCTCTGCCACACGCGCGAGCTTGCGTACCAGATCCGCAACGAGTTTGCTCGTTTCTCAAAGTACATGACCAACGTGCGCACCTCGGTGTTCTACGGCGGAACCCCCATCTCGGCGGACCAGGAGATCCTTGCCAGCAAGGAGAAGTGCCCCCATATTGTCGTCGGCACCCCCGGCCGCATGATGGCCCTCGTGCGTGACAAGAAGCTCAACGGCTCCAAGGTCAAGCACTTTGTGCTCGACGAGTGCGACAAGATGCTCGAACAACTCGGTTAGTCTTGGTTCCTTCTTCCCTATTCTTCTCAAAAGCGTATCACCGACCGAGGCTGGGCCACAAGCGCGCACCACAAGCTGGCTAGACAGCTGCCAGAAGATGTCTCCAGGGCAGACATCTGAAAGATATCTACCAGAGCGGACAGCCATCACCAGCAGGTATGAGGCTGCGAGCGTTTCGGCCGCTTGCAGCCTCTCCTGCAGATCTTTCGACGCCGGAAATGGAGCATGCCTGAATAGAGGCGAGGGGAGAGCAGGTGTTCGTCTGTCGTCGTTCAAGTGGAAGTGGCAAAAAGCGTCATCCTAGACCCAACGGCGTAGTTAGGTGTGAAAAGCAGTCGGAGCGGTGCGCGTCGGCCCGGCCAGAGGTCAATGCTGGCTCTAGTTGTGCTTGGAGGTTGGAGAGTCATGTTCTCGGCTTGAAATCCCAAGAACGACAACATTCTGTAGCATCCCTTCTCTCCAATCGAAACTCTTTCCCCCCACCTCCCCCCTGGACACTTTTAACCCACAGACATGCGCCGCGACGTCCAGGAGGTGTTCCGCGCCACCCCGCACCACAAGCAGGTCATGATGTTCTCCGCCACCCTCTCGAAGGAGATCCGCGCCACCTGCAAGAAGTTCATGCAGAGCGTGAGCCTAGTCCCGTTCCCCACCTAACTCCCAGCCGCTCGAGATCTACGTCGACGACGAGACCAAGCTCACCCTGCACGGCCTGCAGCAGTACTACCTCAAGCTCGAGGAGCGCGAGAAGAACCGCCAGCTCAACGACCTCCTCGACACGCTCGAGTTCAACCAGGTGTGCATTTTCGTCAAGTCTGTCGCGCGCGCGACCCAGCTCGACAACCTCCTCCAGGAGTGCAACTTCCCCTCGATCTGCATCCACTCGGCCCTCCCGCAGCCGGAGCGCATCTCCCGCTTCCAGCAGTTCAAGGCGTTTGAGAAGCGTATCCTCGTCGCGACGGACATTTTCGGCCGTGGTATCGATGTCGAGCGTGTCAACGTGGTTATCAACTACGATGCGCCCGCCGATGCCGACTCGTACCTCCACCGTGTGGGTCGTGCGGGCCGTTTCGGAACCAAGGGTATGGCGATTACCTTTGTGTCGAGCGAGGGCGACCAGGAGGTGCTCCAGAAGATCCAGGAGCGGTTCACGGTCGCGATCCCGACGCTCCCAGAGTCGATTGACCCGTCGACGTACATGACTTCGTAGGCGAGAGAGAGAGCGCAAGCTTGTGCGAGCAGCGCGAGCACAAGCGCAGCGAGCGAGTGGGCACGTAGGTGGTGATGAAGTAAACTATCATGAATGCGAGCGCGAGAGCGCGAGCCTAGCTGTGTGATAACCCCGAGTTTGCAAGTCCTTTCACTGACAGCGCGAGTGTTATTTTGAGCAAAAGACCCATCCACTCCAACTGCTAACACAACCCGACTTAACACTCAATGATGGTACAATATCCATGACTACCTCCACTGATACTGCTGCTGCACAGGGACATACCCCCCCACACCACCCATGCTCATCCCCATGCTGCCCAGCCCCATCCCCATCCCCATCCCACCCATGCTCCCGTGCCCATGCCCACTGTTCATCCCCATCCCCCCGCCATTCGGACTCATCCCCATCCCGCCCATACTCCCAGCCCCGACCCCGGCTCCACCCCCACCCCCTCCCGCACCCCCTCCCCCTCCCACACCCATATTCATCCCCATCCCCCCCATATTCGGCTGCATCTGCACCTGCATCTGCTGGTGCGCCTGCATCTGCAACTGCAGTTGCATCTGCGCCTGCTGTTGCATCTGCATCTGCTGCTGCTGCTGCGCCGCCCAGGGGTTCGACTGCGCCGTGTGCTGAGCACTCACCGGCGTGAAGAACGCCTGCTGCCCCAGCGCGAGCGGGGACATAGCCGGCAGACCAGGCGACGGGGCCGGCGCGAACCCCGGCCGCGGGGGCTGGATCATCTGCCCCCTCGTCCCACCATATCCCGCCTCGACCGCATTCGCACTCGCACCTGCACTCGCACTTGTGATCTGCAACGGCCTCGTAGATGACGAGGAGCCTTCAATATCAATAAGCGGGGCAGCCTGCGCCGGGGCGGGGGAGAGACTCGACGCCGAGCGCGGGGGCAGAGCCGAGGCCGCCGTGGCGGGCGATGTCGAGGACGAGGATGAGGATGTGCCCCCCGGTCCCCGCTGGGAGGGGGGCGCGAGGCTCCCTGCCCCGGGGGTTGTGGCCCATGGCCCGGCGGGGGGCTTGCCCCGCGCAGGGGAGGCCTGGCGGGACGATGTGCGCGCGGGCGGGGAGCGGGGCAGGGCCGGGAGCTCGCGGTTGAGGATGGGGTTGGGGCTGAGCTTGGCGTTGGAGTTGGTGTTGGGGTGGCCGCGCTGCTGTGCGATGGCGCGCGAGTTGACGGGCGCGCGGGCGAGGGAGGCGGCTGCGCCGGCTTTGAACGCGCCGAGCTCGTACTTCCGCCGGATGTACTTTGAGAGCTCGGAGTCGCGCTCGTCCGCGCCGGTGGTGGTTGGGGCGGGGTGTCTGTCGCCTGGGTTGTAGATTGCGTTGCTGCGGATGTTGCCTATTTCTTTCATGGTGTTGACTTGCTCGCGCGTCCACTCGTCGAGGGTGACGGATTTGCTGATGTCAGCGGTGTGGGTGGGGATGGGGATGTGGGCAGACGACAGGGGAGGGGAGGGGAGGGGAGGTGAGGGGATGGGGAGGGCTGAGTCGCTTCGAGGCGGGGTGATGCCGCTCACGCGAGTGGTGGGCTTACTCACACGCGGGAGGTGTGGGTGCCCATCTTGCGATGGGCGGATGCGCAGGTCACGCAGAGAAAGATGCCCAGGTTGATGGATGCCCACCGCGGCGAGCTGGCTTTGCAGTCTGCGCATTTGTCTAGGTCGTCAGCCTCGTTCGAGCAGCTTTGCGAGCTGATGCCTCTCACCATTGCCGGGGGTCTTGAGGACCTCCTCGAGCTGGCGCTGGATCCGCTGCTGCGCGCTCATCGTGAAGAGACGGGGTGGGTGAAGGAGAGTGAAAGAGAGTTAGGCGCGACCGCGTTGACGACCTGACTCAAGCCAAGCCTCGGTCAACGGCTGCAGACAATTGAAGAAACGAAACGGAGGCGCGTTGGCGGCCCGAGTTGCGCGATGCGGGGAGCTGCGGGGGCGTCAACAGGCGGGGCAGCAATGGCACGATGGATCGGCGTGGGTCCCAAAGCGAGCGTGTGAGATACTGGCGACGGCGGTGACCAAGAGTAAGAGTGAGTGTACAACAGCAGCAACAACAACAGCAAGCGGCGATGGAAACCCACACGACCAGCTGCTCCCTCGGCGATGTTGTCGATGAAATGACGGCGGCGAGATCGAGATCCGAGGGTCCCACCCACCCGCCGGCCCAGGCCTCAAGCCACCAAACCACCATACAACGCGCATACAAGATACTCCGTCGCGCCACCTGACAAACGTCACCGCAGTAGGTGGGTCTGCGTGGGCTGCGACTCCGTACACATCTACATCTGCATCTGCATCTGCATGCTCGATATCCGATGCACAGCTTACTGCTCTGCGTCCAATCCTACATGCAATAAATGCACAGGAATGCACGCAGCAGCACTTTCAGCTTTCAATCTCGGGTGACTCCATCCCGCGCGTCGATCAAGGGTGCCACCAAGGTCACGTGACTGAGGAGGACAACGTGGCCTACACGCGAGATGCACGAGCCGACCACGCGATGCGGATGTACAGAGGTCAATTTCCGGACACAGTGCTCAACTGCTCCTTCTCCGGCTGCACTCACTTTGTCAACACCTCTCAACGCTTCAACACCACCTGCACGATGGACGACGCTGTCAACGCCTCGATCTCCGAGCCCCTCGACATCGTCAAGCTGTCGCTCGGCGAGTGAGTGTGTGTCTGGCGCTTGTTACTGACGTGCAGGCGCGTGTTCGTCAAGCTGCGCGGGGATAGGACAGTGACCGGGACGCTGCATGTGAGTGTGCTCAGCAGTGCCAGCTCTGGGCTGGTCTTGGAGACCATCACAACCTGGTGGGCTTAGGAGGCGAGGCAAGATCATCTGGACTCCGTTACGAAGGACTCGCAAGTGTTGTATGCGGGAGATGAGCTTCCTCGACCACTTGACATTGCCTTTCCTCCTAACCATCCTGACGACCTCCTACTGCCCACGGCTTTGTGACTTGTGCTGATACCAGGCCTACGATGCGCACATGAACCTCGTTCTCTCCGCCGTCGAGGAGACAATACACCGCGTCGACGTCGCAGAGGACGGCACGCCATCCCAGCCAAGGGTGAGTAGATCGGGCTCAGCAGCAGCAGCAGCAGCAGGCAAGAAGCAGGGCGTATCTCTCTGGCATACCTATGGTTCTATTCAACCTAGTGGACTCTCCCGCAGCTGCTTCGCGATCGCACCGACCACCGCTGACACCAGGTCGACCGCCGCCAGTCCGAGATGCTCTTCGTCCGCGGCGACGGCGTCATCCTCGTCTCGCCGACGCAATAGCCTTGTACAATGTGGCTCGTACATGCAGATATACCCTATGCCCCTCCTCTCCTCTACTCCTACCTCATCGCTCTACCGTCCTCTCCACATCCATCCACTACCTCCTCCATCTACTATCTCCTCATCTCCCTACCTGTTCGGGAAGCCCTCCGGCGCCCACCCAGGAGGAATCTGCGGCCCCCCCTCCAGCTCGCGATACTCGTCGTTTCCCTCGCTGAAGTCCTGGTCCTCGGGATCGTCCCCGACCTCGTCTCCATCCGTGTCGCGCGCCCACTCCTTTGTGGCCATGGGCATGCCCGTCCCCTCATCACGCGCATCGCCAGCCGCGATCTGCGCACTGGCAAACTCCTCGTCGGTGGGGAAGATGTCCTCGTTGCTGACGTCGCCGCGATACCTGCTCGACCTGGCCATGTCATAGTTGCGATCCCTACCCCGGCCAGAGGTCGAGCGCGACGGCTCGAGCTCCATCTCAGAGAAGCGCTTCATCGCGGCGTTCTGGTAGTCGCGGTCGCTGAGGGCGAGAGAGTAGTCGAGCGGGCTGGCGTTAGCATGCGAGCGCAGCGAGCACAACAAAGCACGGAGCACATCACAGCAGTACTCCACACTTATCCCTTTGATTCACTCACAGAGCAACAGAACTCCTCTGCTCCCACTCGCGCTGGCGCACAACCGCCAGAGCACGCCCCTTGCTCCCCTTGCGCAGCGGCGACGTCGCGAGCTTCTCCTTCTCCTCCAGCGACAAGCCCCCAAAGTTGTTCATCACCAACTCCTGCTCGCGCGCAAGCAGCGCCTCCCGCACCTGCAAGAGGCGGTCGCGCACATGATCAGGCTCCCCGCCATTGTGGGAGGGGTAGGGGCTCGCCCGGGCGCCGGGGGAGGCCGAGGAAGTGGACGCGACGGGGCCGACCGAGTTGGGATGGGTGGGCGACGCGGACATCAGCGTCGAGTTGAGGACGCGCCCGTTGCGCTCGAGGCGGTCGCGCACCTCGGGGAGGGTGAGGTGTGCGATCTCGTCGACGAACGAGTGGCGCGGGCGCCGCGAGCGGGGATGCGGCGCGCGCGCGGGCACGTGGACAGGCGCGGTGGGGCTGGCCATTGGGCTGGGTTGGGTCGAGGTGGGGTTGTGGTGGGCTGTGGGCTGTTGTCGTTGAGTGCTGGTTGGCGGGGGGAGACGGAGGATGCGCTCATCGACTGACTTATGTAGCTGTGAGGGGGAGGAGTGGCCCCGCGTCGTCGTCGATCGCGGAGAATGACGTGTGGCAATTTGCCACCGGCGGCGGTGGCGGTGGTGATGAGGGGCAGATATTACGCGCCCGGGGGTGGGGTGAGAAGGCGCTCATGTCTTAGGTCTAGTACTAGCGCGGCGGTGCATTGCTGCTGCATGCGGTGAGATGCAGTCAACGGTAAGCGGAGGGACAGTGAGGTGGGGTGGTCAGTCGGCCTCGTGGACGGAGCGAGGTGGGTGATGGGCGTTGACGGCGAGCAGTCCGGCGATGATTGCTTCGATGAGTAGTAGTCGAGTAGTAGAACTCTTCTGAATTCTCTTCTCATGGTTACTCTAACGTTCTGATGCGTCGTCGACTGCCCGACGTCGACGACGACAGTTGCACAGCGCCGCCCTTTCTCTCTCTGGGCCCAGTTGCCCCCGACCTCCACAAACAATGCAATGCAACTACTCTACTGCTCGTCGTTCTCCCTCGCGATCTTGGCCTTGTCGTCCGCCTCCTTCTGCGCGTGCCGCTCCGCGTCCGCCGCCGCCGCCGTCTCCCACTGCCGCAGGCGGAAGTCCACCATCTTGCGCAGCAGCGTAATCGCCCCTCCCTCCTTGATCTCGGCACTCAACCGCTCCAGCGCGCGCGTCTGCGTCCCGTCCGAAAAGCTGGCAATGTACTTGTCGACAAAGCGTGACGGCGGGTCGAGGAACCGGTGCACATTCTCCGGGAGGTTCAGCACCGGCCAGAAGATGCTCGTGAGGGGGAGGTGCGCGATAAGACCAACATCCTCCCCCCAGTTCAGCACCTGCATCTTGTTCGCGCCCTTGCGCCGCACAGCTTCAGGCGCGTGGCGCGACCAGGGCCCAAAGTCGTGCTGCCCGTCGTCGGCCTCCAGCTCCTCCATGTATCGCCCGACAACGCCTTCAGCCGTCCCTTTGACGTAGATGATGCTGTAGGGCGCGAGGCGGGCGCGCATGGACTCGAATATGCCAGGGGAGGCGTACTGCCTTTGCTGCCCCTGGTGGTCGTCAGATACGTCCTGAGGACGGAGTTTGGCCAGCGCTTCAGCTTGAGTCGGCAGCGGCTCGCGCTTGCGCAGGCAGAGCATGCGGCACATGGCCGGCTGCCCGTCCTTCTGCGAGCACCAGGTGAGGCACTTCTCCGGTATGCGTGGTGGCGCCTTGCGATGGACCAGGACGGGGGGGTAGTAGCCGAACTGTGGGCCGGTGAGGGGTGGGCGCGATTGTTGGGCAGCAGAGGTGGTGGTGGCGGCGGCAGCATGCTGGGACGACGTGGGCGGCGACATCTCGTCGACCTCGGGAGAGGCGGTTGCTTTGAACGATGTCGGCGGCGGGGCAAGACGACTCGAACTCGACGAGCTCGCGCCCGCACTCGAGGTCGAGCTCATACTGCCCCCAGCAAACATGTATCCCATGCGCGGCCACGCGCCGAGCAAGTTGCCACTGCTGAGCGCGGCGCACGCGTCCGAGCGGCGGCCCAGCTCCTCGAGATACTCGGACGCCAGCGTGACCGGCACGCGCTCTCTACGCGGCCGTGGCGGTGTGTGTTCGTCTCCAACTCCGGTCATAACCAGTGGCGACGGTCGTGGTGGTCGTGTGTTGTCGATATTTGTTGAATGTTGAGAACTCCGAGCTCGACGTACGGCATCCATCGATTCATCAGCCTCTCCCTCTCCTGTCCACCGTCGGCGCCGGCCGGGGGAAGAGCGGAGTCAATCTGGCGAAACCACCGTGGGAAACCGCGCCACCACCGAGCGGTGCAATTCCCTTACAATCCATTTCATTCATTCCAGCGCGACGCGTCTCATCTCCAACATCTCAAGTTTCAGCTTCGCCATCCGCATCCATCGCACGCACGCACGCACGCACGCACGCAGCATCGCAATCATCATGGACATGGTAGGCTACCTCTCCACGGCGCAGGAGCACGTCCGCAACCTGCGCGAGACCCGGCTCGGCGCACTCCGCTCCCCAGCCGAGTTTTTCGACTGGCAGCGCGTCTCCCTCCCCCGCGATCTCGGCGAGTTCGCCAAGCGCGCAGGCTACAACGTGCGCTACTTTTCCAGCAACTATGCCATCGTGTTCGTCCTCATCGCCGTGTGGTTCATCTTCACCAACTTTTGGCTCCTGTTTGCGATCGTCTTCCTGGCTGGAGGGTACATCCTCCTCTCGCGGTATGGTGAGTACCCAGCTGGAATTGGGGGCAGGGTGCTGATATTTCCCAGTGACCGAGCCGTTCGATATCGCGGGCAAGACGATCACCCCGCAGAACCTGTACACCGTGTACGCGGTGCTCGGCCTGGTGCTGCTGTTCTGTGCGTCCCCGATCTCGGCGTTCTTTGGCCTCGTGGGAACGAGCGCGGTCATCATTGCGATTCACGCGGGTCTACTGGAGCCGGGTGTTGAGAGGTGAGCGAGTGCGTTGGGGGTTAGCTGACGTGTAGCGAGTATGCTGGTGTCGAGACCGTGTAGGTCTGGTAGAGCCGTCTCCGGACATTCATAGAGCGATGTATGCGTAGAGCGGGCGACGCACGCAGCCGCACGAGCACACGAGCGCACGAGCGTACGAGCCGCACGAGCGACAGCGAGTACGGCGAGTGCCGTGTGGGCATTACACACCAACATGGCCAGTGGGATCAGATGCCTGACCATTCACCCATCTCTTGGGCGGACCGTCGCACTCTAGCCGGGCACTAAGGAGGGCTGTACAGCGAGCTGCTCCCCAGTGCAGTCAGCAGGCCACCAGTACTAGCGACCCCCGCAGTGATAGGAAGCCTCAACAGCTTCACGACGACGACCTCGACTCGACACGCCTATGCAGTGCCAGTCGCTATCTGGCAATATGCGTAGATCTGCAAAGGGCACGTCAGTTCCCATGGCCCAGACGGAATGAGGCGGTGCCACCCTCGCGCGACCCTCTCCCACAGCACTCCCCCCCTCGAGCTCCCGCTAGCAACCCCTCTCTCTGGTCAGCGCATTGCATACAATGCTACGGGTAACGAGTGTGGGGGATCAAAATGGTGGAATCCAATGGTGGTATCGGATGGATGTG
>BCJH01000009.1:0-275404 GCA_001600275.1 Cutaneotrichosporon curvatum | reverse complement strand
GGGGGGGGGTTGGGGGGGTGAGGGTGATAGGCTGGGTGCTAGCTTGAGGCTAGCTGAGGCCAGCTAACGTTGGGCAGCTTTGAGATACTGCCTTTGGCGAGGGTTGGGCGGCAGTTGAGTAGCAGTGTGGTGGGTTATGGACTGCGGTCAGCGGTTGAACTGATAGCGTGTGGAGTGAGAGAGATCTCATTGCTCGCCCAACGAGAGCAGCTCTGTGCTAACTCACTGAAAGCGTGCTGGGGGGCTCAAGAATGTCGTATAGAGACCCAAGGCTGGCTTTGGGAGTGCAAGTGGACGATTGAATGGCCGGTGAGTCGGAAATGAGATGCCCAGGTTTTCAGAGACAAGGCGTCCAAGGTGGTCGGTCGGCCTGGCCGGTCGCGTCTAGTAGTAGTGGAGGTGCGGGCGGGGGGTATCTGCTGCTGTCGTCCAGGTCAAGAAAGCTGAAGAAGCATGGAGTGACAGTTGAAGAAGCTGTTCAGGCAAGTGAAAGAGACACAGGGAGAGAGAGAGAGAGAACGATAGTTGGGAAGCGAAAAGAGACACGAGAGCTGTTGAGAGTGAACGACGATGAGCTGCTCTCGATGGGACTGGAGGGACGGAGGTGGTGTTCTTGGGCGAGGCAACTGGAAGATCACATTGAAAGGATTTGGGTTTAACGAAGGGGGGATTGGGAGGATTGATTCCGTTTTGTAATGCATTCCTTATCAAGCCTTGGAAGGCTCTCACGACAGATTGTAATCACCAATACAAATCCATTACATTCGCTCCTTAACCCATGGAAGACATGACGTATTAGCGCGATCTCCGCCATGGGAAGGTGGAAGAGACCGCGGCATGCTGGGAAGATAGCTCTGCTGCATCGCGACGTAGAGCAGAGCGGGAAGTTGCGCAGTGCACACGTTGCCGAAGACGTCGTACTATGCTCTGCACTCGAGCTTACTATGCATGCAAGCTCGAGCTGGACGACTCTCCCTCTTCTTCTATCCCTACCACCGCTGCCAAGACGCGCCGAAGCGAAGATACCATGTCCCAAGCCCCGGGGCCACGCGACTTTGCTCCCGCTGGCCGATCGGTTATCTTCCGACATGTCTCTGACTCGCCCGCTACTCGATTTCCGCGAGATAAAGGTCGGAAATCTCCAGACGAGAGGGTATATCAGGTAGATCAATCTCTCTCCCCGCGTCTTCTCCTCTTCCTCCTCTCTCTCTCTCTCTCGCCATGTCCTTCACTCGCGCCGCCTTGCGGGCCAGCCGCGTTGCCCGCGTTGGCCGCATCGCCTGCCCCGCTCGCACCTACGCCTCGTCCAGCCTCACTGTGAGCTCCCACAACCCCYCCTGCCACTAACTTCCCAGCCCAACACGTCGTACACGCCCGTCACGCACCCCGACCAGGACGCGCCCGAGGCCACCCTCGCCCTGATCAAGGACCACACCAACTACCTCCTCAACACGTATGCCCGCCCGCCTATCCTCTTCACCCACGGCAAGGGCTGCAGCCTCACCGACTCGTCCGGGCGCGAGTACCTCGACTTCTCGGCCGGAATCGCAGTCACAGCCCTCGGCCACTCGGACGACAAGCTCAACGCCGCAATGGCAGAGCAGGCTGCCAAGCTGAGCCACGCGTCCAACGTCTACTGGAACGAGTATGCCGGTGCGCTGGCGAAAGCACTGGTCGAGGGCACGCGCGCAGCCGGCGGTCTGGGCCTGACCCCGGGCTCTAGCGACGGCGCCAAGGTGTTCTTCTCCAACTCGGGCACTGAAGCCAACGAGGGTGCTCTCAAGTTTGCACGCAAGCACGGCAAGGAGGTCGGAGGCGACTCTAAAACCGGCATCGTGTGCTTCACCAATGCGTTCCACGGCCGCTCGATGGGCGCTCTGAGCTGCACCCCGAACCCAAAGTACCAAGCCCCCTTTGCCCCGCTCATCCCCGACGTCCGGGTTGGCAACTACAACGACGCCGACCCGGCCACCATCGCGTCCCTCGTTGACGAGAGCACCTGCGGCGTGATCGTCGAGCCCATCCAGGGCGAGGGCGGCATCGGCACAGCCACCCCCGAGTTCCTCACCGCCCTCGCCCGCCGCTGCCGCGAGGTCGGCGCCGTGCTGATCTACGATGAGATCCAGTGTGGTCTCTTCCGCACCGGCGACATGTGGGCGCACTCCGCGCTTCCAATCGAGGCCCACCCCGACATTGTGACTATGGCCAAGCCGCTGGCAAATGGATTCCCCATCGGTGCGATCCTCGTCCGCGACCCAGTCGCCGAGGTCATCGGCGTGGGCTCGCACGGTACCACGTTCGGCGGGCAGCCGCTGGCCACCGCGCTGGGCCTGCACGTGCTCCAGCGCCTGTCGGCGCCCGAGTTCACCCAGCACATTGCGGACATCTCCTCCCACCTTGATGGGCTGCTTGCGCGTCTGCCAAAGATGTTCCCCGAGTTGATCAAGGACGAGACCCGGGGCCGTGGGTTGATCAGGGGGATTCCGTTCAAGAACACGGAGCACCCGGGCCAGGTGGTCAAGCTTGCGCGTGAGCGGGGTGTGCTGTTCCTCACTGCGGGGTCGGATGCTGTTCGTCTCATCCCTGCGCTCATTGTCAACAAGGAGCAGTGTGACCATGCTGTGGCTGTGCTGGAGAGCTGTCTGAGCGTGCTGGAGAAGTAGGGCCGTGGCGTGTAGACTAGTTAGAATGCATAGGGATTGGGCACTATTTGGCTCTGTCAACTGCTCGAACATCTGATTGTGCTGGTTGATGTCAAATATTTCTTAGTAGTGGAAGCTTGCTTATTTTGAACTACAGGCTACCGAGACTCGACTTCACGAAGGGTCATCGCTGGCGCGTCCGTATGACGGGACGCTACATGACGATGACACAAGTTCGCGACCGAATAGTGTGAGCCCGAAGCCGACGTCGGTGCTACACTGCTTTATTATTAATATCGGTGATCCAGGTGAAGGTGAAGATGACGCCAGCATCTACGTGCTCGCTGCCACCGACATCTACGTGATTGCCGCATGTTTTGATTATAACACGACAGCCGACAGCGTCATGAGCGTTTCCAAGTGTCCACTAGCCACCGAAGTTATCGGCCAGAAACATATCCAAGCCATGTTATCTTGTCATCTTGTAACATGCCACCCAGTCCTATGCATGACCCGAGTCTCTGACTGCCATCTTACAGTTGCAGTTCTGCTCCTCTGGTCTTCACGATCAGCTGAGCAAGATTGACCTACGCGGAACCGACTGAAAGCCCCTCGGCGTCACCTAAAACAACCCAGAAATCATCCAAAAATCCAMCCCCGCCACCACCACCACCTCCTCTCCACGACGTACGCACGCATGCATGCATCACCACAGCACACGTCAAGCTCACCCTCATCGCTATCCCCGTCGCAGCCCGAGCCCGAGCCCGAGCCCAAGACCAGCCCATCCGTCATCATCAGCACGGGACGCCGACTCCACCTCGACTCGCGTCGCCCGCACCGCCTCAGCCCACGCACGCTATTCAACCGCCGCATCAGCCGGCCGGCCGGCTACTTGAGTACTGCCACACACCCCGCCTCCACCTCCGTTCACCTCTCCTCCACCACCCCGTCTCACTCACTCACTCGCCGTCCATTCAACTCGCGCTACTCATCTCATCATCGCCCACATCTCTCTCATCCACTCTCCTATCCAACATCTTATCACTCTAGCCATGTCCAGCCAAGTCCCGTCAGATCCCCCGCCCGCGATGGACGTCCCCTCCGCAGTGCAAGGGGACGCCCCGCCCCCCGCATCAGAGGACGAGATCCGCGCGCTAGTCTCTGCCTTCGAAGAGCACGACTTTGGTGGCGACGACGAGTTTAGAGTGAGTCTAGTCCCCCCTACCCCGCGTCCCTGCACAGTGCCTACCCTCGTGCTGTACTTCTCGGCCCATGGCCACGTCCTCGCGCCTCCCTTCGGTCGGGCGCTCGCACTCGCTGACACCAGGCCGGCCTCCCCGCCGTCATGCGCAGCTTCAAAGGCAAAGGCGCCTCCGCCGCCCACATCGACGACATAATAGCCAAAGCCCAGTGGTTCTACTTTGCCCGCAAGCACGGCTCCTCGATCCCCTTCGACACGTATCTCCGCTACCGCACAGGCGAGACCGAATCCCGCCCCATGCGCCGCGCGTCCGTCTCCTCCCCCCCAAAGACGAGCACGAGCACCAGCACAGCCGCCTCCGCCTCCGCCCTCCCTCCCCCTCCCCACGCCGAGGGCATCTCGGTAACCTCGCCAGAAGTGTCCACCTCCGCCCTCCCCCCCGTGGGCGAGGACGTGCCCCCCCTCGACGCCAACGCGAACGCGAGCCACGACCTGCCCAAATCCGTAAGCGACAGAGTCGCGGCCGCAGAGCTTGGCGGTCTTGGCGGGGGTGTAGGCGTAGCCGGTGCCGCAGTCGGTGCTGGAGCTGCAACCCACACAGCAAGCTCAGGCGCACTAGTCACAGCCGCGTCCGAGACCCGGCCGGACGGCGTCGCGCCCCCCGTGGTGGAGACGGTCGCGCCCGGCCCGGAGGGGTCGTTGCCGTTCGATGATGTGGTGCGCCTCATTGCCAGTGGGAGGGCGGGGGAGATCCCGTCAGTCGAGGTGCCGGAGGGGCTTAATACTGCGCCGGCGAGTGAGAGTGTGCAGCCCGTGCGGGCGAAGCCCTGGGAGCGGGTTGGGAGTTAGGTTTGTATATGTATAGTGTGTTTTGCTGGTGGTCCGAGTGGGATTGGGGTTTGTGGTTTCTGGTTTCGTGTTGCATCTCGGCAGGCGGGGTTGTCAGCGTGCTTGTCTGATATGGACAACGGCGTTGATGGCACGTGCTGCCCGAAGGTAGTCGCCGGGATGTATATGTGATCGTCGCCAGATCTTTGTGCCAGAGAGGTCAGTAAGTATCTCGTACAGTGTGGTACTGTGGCTGCGTTCGAATACTCGCCGTGGGTCAGTTGATATATCATCCAATCTCGCATTCTCGCATTCTCGCTGCGCTCGAATACTCGACTAGGGCTCTCGCCTCTCGCACTCTCGCTTCGCTCGAGCGCTCGAGCGCTCGAGGCTGCTGCTCGGGAATGGGTACATGCAATACGAAAGACTAACCCCGTCGCCAGCCTCCCGCCCCTCTAACCAACAACCGCCGCTTAAACCATCTGGTGGATGAGCTTGGAGATGTGCTGCTCGCGGTTGCCAGTGTCACCGCCCTCGATGTAGGTGGTGAACTTCCTAGGACGGAAGCCGCCGGTGGGGTTGGACAGCTTGAAGGGCCACAGGTTCTGGTTGACCTGCTTGAAGTTGGGGCCGCAGGTGGCAATCTCGTGGACGAGGTCCTCCATGCAGACAATGCCGTACTTGCCGAGCTGCTGCTCGATGATGGCGTTGTCGGTGATGGGGATGCGCTGGCCGTTGACCTTGGCGTAGCCGCGCTTGTAGACAAGCTCGCGGATGGCCTTGAGGTTGGGCTCGCCGTAGGCAATGTAGGGCTCGACAAGGCGGAGCATCTGCTCGGTCGCCTTGGTGACGCGGACAAAGACACCGTTGTTGATCTGGAGCAGGCGGAGGAGCTGCATGATCTTCTTGGGCTTGGGCGCAATCTTCGAGATACCCTTGAGGCGGACAACAAAGTACACCTTGGGCTGGGCAGCGACGTAGTAGTCGCCGGCCTTGCGGGCCTCGCGCTTAAGGCGGACCTCCTCCTTCTCCTTGGCAACGTACTCCTTCACGTACTCGTCGGCGCGCTTGAAGATGACCTTGCGCTTGGCGAGGCGGGCCTAGAGGTATTAGCACAGTCACAAGTCAAGAGAGAAGAGTGTGTGTGCAACAGAGGATTCAGCCCCGAAAGATGGTTGATTAACGACAGCATTGTTTTGCGGACTAGTCGTGGTCCAACGAGTGTTGGTCTTTGCATCATTGAAGGTCAGAGTTGTTGCTTGCTGGAGCCAACCCGACCTTCCCTCTGTTGCACACGAGTCATGTCCAACTCACCTTGCGGGCCTCGGCGGCAGCGGTGAGCTTGGCCTCACGAGTCGCCTCGTTGGAGCGGCGCTTCTTGAGGAGGGTCTCGGGGACGGCGATCTGCTGCACGGGTGTTAGTAGGTCTTCGGTGGGGGTGTGCCAGAATTGCGCGAGCGAGCGAGAGGAGTACGAGAGGCGACGAGAGTTCGAGCAGAGCATGCGCAGACGTCCACGAGCACGACCACGCCATAGCGTACGCCAGCACCGCTCTCCTCACTCCCTCGACGTCCCTCCACGCTGCCTCAAATTCTCTCTCTCCCCCCAGCTCCTCCTCTCGCCCATCTCGCGCAACACGACGATACGAACCTCCGAGGTGGCAACGCTGTTAGAGTCAGCACGGTCATGTTCCCTCTGAGAGTATGCTCTCTCTACTCACGTAGTGTTGGGCGCCATTTTGAGGATGTTGAAGGATGGACGAGAGACAGTGAGAGCAGCTCGTGTTGGACGCAGCAGCCCCCTTCCTCTCTCGCCCCGAACGGCGGCTGTTTCCCTACTGGCTGGTCGGCGGGAGCAAATTTCTGCGACCAAATCCTCCCGTCTCGCGCAGATCAATTTAGAAGTCCTTATCGCCGACGCCTCTACGGTGAGCCACATTTGCTTCCGCTGCTCTTATCGCCGACGCCTGTCCACCGTAGAACAGCCACCACATAGTATACGGACACAAGAGTGAAAGCGGAAGCAAATCGGTCCCTCAGCCCGCCGCGGGCAGTGGGATGCTGCTGGCCAAAGACTTCGCTCGACTTGCTCTTCTTCTTCTTCTCACAAGCGATTTCCCGCCCTCGAGCTTAAACCGGTTATCGATCACAAAATGGTGAGTACTGCTACGAGGAGGAGGAGGACATGGGACAAGGAGCAGGTGGTGAGGGAGGAGCGCGTTGTTGTTGCCGGGTTGTGCTGGAGTTGGGCGCAAAGAGTCGAGCAGAACTTTGGCAGCAACGCGCGAGTCTCGAGTCGCCAGCTGTCCTCAAGTCTTTACAAGAACAGCACTAACTCCAGTCCGCCGAGAACGCCGCCTGCCTTGCCGCTCTCATCCTCGCCGACGAGGGTGTTGAGATCACCGGCGACAAGATTGTCTCCCTCACCTCGGCCGCCAAGGTTGAGATTGAGCCCGTCTGGGCCACTCTCCTCGCCAAGGCCCTCGACGGCAAGGACGTCAAGGACCTCCTCACCAACGTTGGTGGTGGCGGTGCCCCCGTTGCCGGTGGCGCCCCCGCTGCTGGTGGTGCTGCCGCCGCCGGCGGTGACGCCCCCGCCGCTGAGGAGAAGAAGGAGGAGGCCAAGGAGGAGTCTGACGACGACATGGTGAGTCGAGCGCACGCGCTCAGCGCGTGTGCGAGGCAGACTATGGCATTTGCGCGCTAGTGCAGATGCCGTCTATTGCACTCGCAGGATTTGAGTGAACTTTTTGCTAACCAACAGGGCTTCGGTCTCTTCGACTAAACGTCGCGTCCTCGCACTCTTTCGGACCTCATTCCCAGGACACGTACTATATGCATGACCTGGGCTCCTACTGCGACGTGACCTGAACTGACTCCTCTCATATGCGGGTGAACTGAATTGTGGAAAGACATGGTGGAGTAAGGGCTTTTGGATTGCGCCGCTCTGCATTGTCGTTTGGAGGACATTGCTCTGCGTCGTCGTCGCAACGCGTGCGGTATCTGCATTTGGCTCGTCTACGCGTCGCCTCACATACACCAATGCCATCGTGGTCCAGCGCGCTGTCCCTGGATCTGAAGCAGGTTGCGACCTCACAGCTCACAGGTCAGTTGACGTCCCGCTTCCTCTGTCCAGCCACACAAGCCGCATCTATACATCTCTCTCAGCTCCCCAGCTCAGAAAGGACACCCCGCCCCCATGTATATCCTCATACTCTTAGGCGGCACCTCGATGATCCTAGCGCGTATACTCTCCAGCCCAAGCCGCTTCGTAGCCTCATACCTGCCGTCAGCGCTCGCTCCCAGTCCCCCAACTCACCGATGACACCCCCCCATAGCAAAGTAAAAGTTGTGCACCTTCCCCTCTGGGTCGCTCTTGAGCGGCGCACGCACCTTCACCACCTCGATGGGAGTGAACACGTCCCCCGCCTGATGTCAGCTGGTCATAGTCCTACTATGAACGTACCCTCATCTCGTCCATGAAGGTTTGGACTTTGTCCTCGTCCAGCTCGGAAGGGAGGGGGCGGTGGATCACGCGCATGGGCACGACGTGGACGGGGCCGGAGGTCGCGAAGACGGAGGAGGAGGGGCGGTCGGGGTCGGGGTCGGCTGGGTCTTGATCTTGGACGGGGGAGGTGGACGGGGGCGGGGTGGTTGCTTGCTCTTGAGGCGCTGCTGGAGCCCGGAGCGCTGCATCTGCGAGCTCTTGCGGAACACACGACATGGTGAGGTTGTGTTAGAGTTAGAGTGTCAGTGCAGTGCAGGCAGCAGATGTCATCTGCGTCGTGCGCGTCGTAGTTATCTGATAATCTCTCGAGTCGGCCGAAGGTCGATTTGCGTCATAAGCCAAGAAAGGTGAAAGTGGCGGCGGAGATGTTTTGTCATCCGAAGCGAGGGAGGCATGCCCGACGCCGATGCCACTACTGGCCGAGAGGGAGCTCCGCCACTCCTGTCTTCCGCGTCGATGCATGCGATGCATCGCATCGCCTGTATCCATGCATGCGGCGGGCAACACCTCGCTCCATCACGACTGATATGTACGATAACTTCCCGTCGAACGAGTCTAGATCTGGCGTCGAGCAAACTTGGCACCGCCTGGCGCGGGCCGGCGCGGCGCGGTGAGGTCGGCAAGGTCACGTTGTCGAGCACGAGCATAGCCCTCACCCTGGGTGCATCGCCGCTGGGTGTCGGGAAGACGGCATCGTGTATCTTGATTCAAAGGTTCGCTTGCTCCGCGTTCCGCTGCTCGTCACTAGTCCGGGGATGGAAGCATGAGCTCGCTATGCATACTGCATATGCCCATGTGATAGCCAAGCTGCCTGTGCTACAAATGACTCGCACCCAACGCAGTACTAACCCCTCGTCCGGATCCGTCTCCGCGCTCTCGTATGGCCACAAGTTCTCCCCACAGCCTGGACTGACCCTCCTTCGCGATGAGCCCGAGTCGTCCCTCGACTGGCCCGAGCCCCACCCCAGACCCGATCTTACCCACCAACCCACCCCCCTGGGCTGCTAACATCTTCTACCCCCCCGGCGCGCTCGTCACCCACCAAGGCACAACATGGCGCTGCGACTCGCCCCACACCTCTGGCGCCCTCGCTCTCGAGGTGTGTCCCCGCAAGTCTCTAGTCGCTGACACCAGCCATCCCTCTCCCACCACCTCTGGACCCCGCTCTCCACCCCGGGCTCGCCGTCCCCGGCCCCCTCGTCTCTCGCGGACAAGGCCCGCACCCTAGCCCTAGCAGAGGACACTGCCCTTGCCCGCGACCCCCAGTTCCTGGCCGACGAACTCGCCGGGGCGGTGGTGTGGCGCGTATCCTGCGTTGGCGTGCTGGCATACTCTGAGGATCTTGAGGCGGAACGCACAAGGCGGGGGGTGTTCCGCGCCTACTGCGCGAGATATAGTGCGGACGACTGGCTCCACGCAGCGAGGGCGCGAACGGCGGCGTATGGCGGGGGTGGGGTGATCCCGCTGGTTAGGTGGGAGCTTGTTGAGGGGTCAGCTGGATATCCGGGGGATGCGATTGCTGTTGGGGAGGGGGTGTATGCTGCTAGGGCGTGGTTTGATGGGTTCGGGGTGAGAGTTGGGTTGTGTCGAGAGCTGGGGGTGGGGCGAGGTGCGGAGGGAGACAGGGGGCGGAGCGCGTTCATCGTGGACGGACAGGTGAGGAGTTCCTCCTGGTTCGAGGTGCTGTGTGGGGAGGTCGGGGTCGTTGAATGGGTCCCGTTCACGCAGGGGGCTGGTGGGGCGAACATGCCGGCCTGGCAGCCGGTCGAGGGGGGACGGGAGGTGGAGAGTCAGATGGCGGTGCTCGTCGCGCGGGCACGGCGGGGCAGGTGAGTCCGACTGGGAGTGAGTTGACAGCAGAGGGGTGTATGCTGGCGAGTGTGTTGTCGGTGCCGAGTGGGCGAGTATTCTTCTCGAAGGAAGGGCCGAGCGCGTCGCTGGGTTCGAGGTGCTTGCGCTTGCGAGCCTGAGCCGGCGGTAGGTGGGCCGAGGAGGGACGCCGTCAACGGAGCGGTCAATGGACATTAAATGGTTAGCTGTGCTACGTCAGTCGTTACCCGGACACTATGCATCGCCGCATGGCGCAGCCGTATTATACACTATCGGCCCAGCTGGGGGAGACCGCCGCCGCCGCCACCGCCGAACAGGCTGCCCATCAAGTTCTGGAGCATATCGTTACCCCCCGCCCTAGAGGGGATGAGGAACACGGCCGAGGAGATGAGGTCGACCGCCTCGGCGATCTCCCGGTCCTTCATGAGCGGGCTGACACGGCGGTACCGCGCCACGAGCTGCTGCCAGTCACGGGCGGTGCCGCCGTCCGTCCCCCGTGCTTGGACGGCACTCAGACCTGGTGCGGGTGCGCGCTGCACCGTCGCCAGGGCGAGCTGGAGGAAGTTGATCATCGGGGAAGTGGTCAGCTCCCCCTCGCCGAGGAACATGTCTGCGCGGCCGGAGGAGGGAGTGCGCAGGTGCGCGAGGAAGCGGGAGAGGAACGTCGACGCAGCGAGGATGTTGGGCGGTGCGCAGGAGAGCCATCTGATGTCAGCGGATTAATGTGCTGGACGTACGGGAGGACGCCGCGCACGGCATATGGTGCTGGCTCTTCTGCACCCCTGCCTGACCACTCAAATATCAGATCCGCCAGCAGTGATCCCGAGTCGCGCTTGCCCGCGTTGAGGAGGTACTGCTCTGCCGACTCGAAGAGGCGGTCTGCTGTCAGCTAGCTCTGACACGAGACCCCACCCTTGTAGTTCAGCTCCCCGAGATACTGGTTCAGCGTCGGGTCGCCGCTCGGGCAACCCCCGGTAGCGGACCACTTGAGCGCCGCGTCCGCAAGCTTCTTGCGCCACGGCCCAGTCGCCGGCGTGAGCGGCAGCAGCTGCGTCACCTTTGCTACCTGTCAGCGATGATCTCTCTCCCGACCCACCCCGCGTGCTGTCCTCAACTGGCACACCCGCCTCGCCCATGATCTCGACCATGCGCACGCCGAGCTCGGCACCGCTTGCCGCCTCGCCGAGCTTGAGGAGCTCGCGCGCGACCTGGAAGAGGATGTCGACCGCGATCGCCGGGTGGCCCGAGTGGACGAGTCGCGCCGTCGTCGTCAGCGCCTTTTGGTGTGCGCTGTATGCGTTCGGCGGGGTCTCCGTCAGTAGCGCGAGGATCGGCGGCAGCTGCTGCTCGAGCTTTGGTGGGCGGGTCTGGCGTGGTGGCATTGTGGGTGGTGTTGTTGAGAGTGTTGAGGTCGGCATCGAGCGTGATGGCAATGACGGTTGGTTCGAGAAGTCGCCCGGCGTGGCGGTGGAGGCCGCGTGGTGGCCACGCGGCGGGGATGAGCCGAGAGCGTCCTCTTTACAGCTTCAAGCGAGCTGGTGATGACGAGCCGAGGCTGTATGCATGCTCGACGGCAGTGCTGCTCACTATGCTGTTGTATTGTATGCATAGTCGTTGTTGGAGAGAACCGCGGCGACGGTCGGCGGCCGGTGCCACAACCGGATCGTGCCATGTTGTTGCCAAAAGTCAGCGACGCGGCGCGCGACGCAGTTGACATCGCACAAAGTCATGGTCTCGACGCGCGCACAACAAACAGCGCCGAGCACGGCCTCGGCCAACGGCGCGCTGCCGCAGCCTGACGCCAACCGCATCATCGCAGTCGTGACCGGCGCGAACAGGTATAGCTACACGTTATATCATAAGCTGACCACAGTGGCATCGGCCTCGGACTGTGTCATGCGCTGCTGGCCAACCTCTCCGTCCCCAGTGGCGCGCGCGTGCCCGCTGCAGTACCGCAGGCGTCGGCACTCGCACCCCCTCTCGCCGGCCTGCTCGATGCTGCCGGCCTGACCAAGGACGCCAGCAAGACGGACGTCAACGACGCGGACACCTCTGGAACCATGCCGCAGCCCCACCCGACGCTCACGCTCGTCCTCGCATGCCGCTCAGCATCAAACGCAGCCGAGGCGCGTGAGAAGATCCTCTCGCAGCACAAGCGCGACCTCGAGACTCGGAGGAATCGTGGCGAGACCATCCCGGCTGGGTGGGAGGCTGGCCTGCGCGTCGAGTACGAGCTCGTCGACCTCGACTCTGTCGGCGGATCCAAAGGTCTTCTGTCGTTTGCGGACCGCCTCGCAGCGCGATACCCGCACATCACGAGTCTCTTCCTTAACGCCGGGTACGCTGCTATTCAGCAGATCGTCATCCCGCTGTTTATGAAGCAGATCTTTACCGATGGACTGCTGCACGCACTCCACCACCCGCGCTACAACGTCGAGGAGGTCGGCGCGCGCTCTGCGGACGGGGAGCGCGGGCGTGTCTGGGGCATCAACGTGCTGGCACCGTATATTCTGGTGAGCAGGCAGAAGCAGAACTCGCTAACATAAGGCGAAGGAGCTCGCACCGATGCTGCGCAAATCGCCAGCAACGCTGCCCTTCCAGCCGCGCGTGGTCTACACGTCCAGTATCGAAGCGGAGGCCGAGTCGCTTTCGCCCAACCCGAAGGACGACTACCAACTCCTCGAGTACGAGGGGTCCTACCGCGCATCAAAGTACATGGGCGACCTGGTGCTTACCCAGCTGGACGAGGAGCTCGGCACCGGCCCGCAACCCGTGCGCTGCTTGATCGCAGAGCCGGGGTGCGTGGCCACCAACATCGCTGTGGCCGGCCTCGGCGCGTGGGCGTGGCTCGTCAAGATCAAGTGGGTGCTGTACTGGTTCTCGTTCTGGTTCGCCAACCTCATCGGCTCGCCGCACCACCCTGTCTGGGCGAGTGCCGCCGCCCTGCCGATGCTGTATGGCGCGTTCATTGCGGACAAGTACCTCTTGCCGAGTGGGAAGCTGGCCGCGCCGAAGATGCACATTGTGGCGCGGCGCTGGAACACCCCGACGGTGCAGTACGGCGAGGTGGATGGCTGGGAGGGCCATGCTGGGCTTGCGCAGTTCCTTGCAGCCAAGTGCGAGGGTATCCGGCAGGAGTGGCGGCGGCGGGAGGGGAGTGCGTGAGCTAGAGCATGTTATGCATAGATAGATAGAGCGCGAGCAAGCGCGCGAAAGTAAGCTCAGCGAGACGAGCAGCTCAACAGAGCAGAGCACATCCGCGTCTCGAGTTCATGTCTGGAGCTGGCCGCCACCCTCCATAGCCAGCCCGTATGCATCGTCCAGCATCGTCACAGGCCTAGCCCAGCCAGCTCTTTCATGCAATCGACACCCTCCTACACTGGCAACAGCTACAACGGGCTAGACTGGCATGCTCAACGCGGGTGCCTATGTACCGAGCAGCGGCGGGCTCATCCAATGGACAACAGCAGCGATGACGCCGGCGGGCGGAGATCTCGTAATGACGGCAAGGACCAGCCGCCGTCGCATGCATCGCTTTCGTTGGAAGCAAGCACACACCGCCCGCTTGCATCTCATCGTCAACAACTCGTCCATTGACATTGCCAGTGACATCGTTGCAGTCGCCGCCACCGCCGCCGCTGTCGCTGTCGTCATAGCTGCCTCCACTTGGAACCGACCGGAGCAGATCCACCGACCGACACCGCCTCGCCTTTTCCCGCCCTCCGAGTGACCTCCCGACTCCGCGCACCGCTCCATTGCTCACACCCCTCTCGCTCCCACTGTTGTTGCCACCTCCCTTCCGCGGCTCAGCATGCCGAGCATGTTCAAGCGCAAGTCGCAGCAGCCCCAGGTGTCCCCGCTGCCTGCCCCGGACGCGGTGGGCGTCGGTGGAGGACCCGCTGCTCCCCGGGCCTCTATCGGGTCAATGGCCTCTGCCCAGCAGCGCCAGGCGTCCTGGGGTGTCCCCGCCGAGCGCAGCCGGAGCAACATGAGCATTGACTCGACCGGCGGCAGCACGCTCAAGGGCGAGAAGCGCCGCTCTGGATTCCTAGGCTTTGGCCGCAGAAAGGACAAGGACCAGCAGCACCACAAGCACCAGGTCATCGAGGAGGTGAGTACCCGGACGTTATGCGGCGGCCTTCGCAGCGCTTGGGCCACTTTCGTCTCGTCTTTGTCGCTGCGTTTCGCGCCAGGGGCTGTGTCTGCGTGTCAACATTTGTTCAGCCGCCGTCGAGGCTGCAGCCATCAGCGATAGTAGCTAATAGCAGGAGCGTTCTACGAACCGCCCTCACTCGTTCACCGTCAACGGCCGTCCTACCGGTTCCCAAGGCGCCGGCCCTACGCAAGCCCAGCAGCTACAGCAACAGCAGCGACAGCCTCAGCAGCGCCAGTTCTCGAACGGCGGCCGCGGCGCATCACCACAGCAGCAAGGAGGCGGCGATTTTGGCCCAGGTCCATCGCCCGTACACGCTCGCTCGCAGAGCATGGGCTTTGCACGCAGCACCCCCGACGTCAGGCCTATGGCTGGAGGGCCAGGTGCGGCCGGTACAGTCGGTGCACCTGGCCAGCAGCGCGCACAGCACCGCGACTCGTCGGACTCCCCCGACCCCTACGCTATGGGACCCGAGGGGCTCAGCCCGCAGTGGAAGGAGGACCTCGAGCCGATCGTCGAGCTCATCTCGTACCAGCCCCACAAGACGTATGTCGCGAGCCCGCCAGAGCTCGAGATGATCTTTGCGCGCACGAGCGCCGGGCAGCAGCCGAAGTGAGTCTGGCTGATGATCCGCACTGTCTGGGAAGAGCTAGCTGACCCACAGGCAAGGCCAGCCCGGCAGTCAGGGGAACGACTGGGACTCGGTATGGCTCCAGCTTTCCGGCACGTCGCTGTGTATGTTTGCTGTCTCTATGGAATGCTGACTTGCTCAGCAATGTGGTCGATGAAGGAGACCCGCGCAGCCGCGTCGCAGGGGACGAAGGTGCCTCCAACCTATTTCAACATCACCGAGTCGACGCTCGAGCTGCTCAACCCCCTCCCTCCTCCTCCACACCGTCCCCACTCCCACCCGCACAACCATGTATTCTCGCTCAACACTGCGGGCTCGAACCGCCTCCTGTTTTCAGCGCCCACTGACCGCGACCTCGTCCGTTGGACGACAGGTCTCCGCCTCGCCGCGTGGGAGCGCTCGCGCCTGGAGGAGATCTACACTGGGCACCTGATCCGCGCAGGCCGACGCGAGCCGCGCTTCTCGCTAGTCAACGGTCGCTTGGAAGGATGGACCCGTGTCCGTATCATGGGCGGCATCGAGTGGCACCGTCTCTGGCTTGTGCTTTCCGACCCCGAGACGTCAGCCGCTGCGGACACACCCTCGCAGCGCAGGCGCCACTCGCTCTTCGGCATCGGCGGCGGCAACACCCAGAGCGACACCGTGCAGGAGCCGAACACTGGCGTCGTCATGGCGTCGTTCTACAACGAACCCCGCACCGCCAAGAACCGCACCTCGTCCCTGCCTGTCCTGTCCATGACGGCCGTGACGCAGTGCTACGCCGTCTTCCCGGAGCGTCTCGAGGTCATTTCGCAGTCCAACCTGATGAAGGTCGTCGGTCGTATCAGCGGCAGTCTCGTCACCATTGAGGGAGGGCTCCGCGACTCGGGCTGGGCCCTCATCATGCCCGAGGGAGTGGCAGACGAGACGGCCGCGGCGCCCTCACCCTCGCCGTCGCTGCCTCTCCAGAACATGATGCGCTGGGTCACCAGCTTCCACGATGCCTTCAGGCTCTACGGCCGCCCCCAGAAGTACAGCTGGGACGCGTCCGACCCCAAGTCGCTGTGGTTTGCATACCCTCAAGGCGAGTACCGCGGCGACCTCTTCCTCAACATCGACGAGGCGTCAATGGCAAACCACCGTCTCAACACGCCGGGTATCCGTGCGCTCTTCACCAGTCTGGTGCACCGTCGCATGGCGAGCGCCGCGAACGATGTCAACAAGATGCCCGAGGCTGAGGCTGAGGGGGGAGCTGCTGGCGCAGCTAAGGGTAACGACGCCTTTACCCTCCCGCCGCTGTCGTTCAACAACGACAAGCCGACCACGCCCCCTCCTCCACCCCCGCCGGCAGAGCAAGCAAGGCAGTTGCAGCAGCCCGGTGCTCAGCAGCAGGGCGTCCCGCACCAGCACCAGCAGCTCCAGCCTGGCCAGGTTGCCCACGGCCAGCAGGTCGAGCACCTGCAGGATCGGAGGCCGTCGCTCACGCCCATCACCGAGGCTGAGGCGTCGCGCCAGAACTCGACCCACCGCCCGCCGGATGCACACGTTGTGCCCGGCCACGTTGTCGGGCAGGCCATCACGACGAACCAGGCCGTGCACCCGCAGCACAAGGGTCAGCAGCAGCCCGAGTTCCTCCCAGTCTCGGACGACCCGAACGCGGTGCCCATCGCCAACCGCTCTGGCTCGTCGCAGACGTTTGGCCGCGTCGATGACGGCCAAGGTGCCAGGGAGGTCGAAGACCTCACCCCAGCCAGCCAGACCCAGGCCACTGCCTGGTCCCAGGAGACGGGTAACACGCCTGTCCAGGGCTCAGGTGCCCCGTCGCTGTCGACCGCTGGCGCCGTGCACGCTGCGTCGAACGGCTCGTCGCCTCTCGGCTTCCGTGGCGGCACCAGTCCCGTCCCCGACGGCGCAGAGGCAGCCCAGCCCCCAACTCAGCACCAGCCAACTTCGGTCTCGCCCCCCGGGGCGTTCCCGCAGGAGGCAGCGCACGCCCCCTCGCCCGGCTCAAAGGCCCCTCCATCAAGCTTCAAGCGGTCTCAGTACAGCACGCCCGAGGGCACGCAGTACCCGCAGCAGCAGCAGCAGCAGCCGCAGTCACAGAAGACATCCGAGAGCAGCGGACACCTCAACAAGGGCGTCGCAGCCGGTGCAGCGGCGGTTGGTGCAGCCGCGTTCGGCGCCGCAGCCCTGTCTTCGCGCCCAAGCGACGCGTCCCGGTCGGGCTCGCACAACTCGGAGACGATCCACCAGCCGCGCCCCTCGAAGCGCATGTCCGTGAGCTCCGAGCAGCCAGTCTCTGGGCTCCGCGACGAGCCCGCCGCGCTGTACCTCATGAACATGGTCGAGGAGCCGGCGCCGATGAACAACGGCGTGCCTCCAACGCAGGCGCGCTCGGCGGAGAAAGCTACCCGTCCCACAATCGTCACTGGTGCCGAGCAGCAACAGCAGCAGCAGCAGCAGCAGGTCCGCCCTGATGTGCAGCGCCGCCCATCCGGTGCGCGCGCGTACCCCTCGCCCTCTATGCGCAGTGCGAGCATCGGCTCGCGCTCTAACGAGGTCGGTGGACCTGGCGTGGCTGGTGTGGCAGGCGACGTGAATAGGCCAGGCGACAGGAGCGCGCAGTCGCCGCCTATTGCAGAGGGTAGGGGTCAGCCTGGCATGGCCTCTCAAGGCCAGCCGCAGGCAGCTGGAGTGGCACTACCCCAGCAGCAGCAGCAGCAGCAGCAACAGCCCCAGCAGCAGCAGCAACAGCCCCAGCAGCAGCAGCCACAACAGTTCCAGCAGCAGCCACAACAGCTCCAGCAGCAGACTCAGCAGTACCAGCAGCAGCCTCAGCAACAGGTACAGCAGCAGCAGCCACAGCAAGCTCAGCAGCCCACATCGCCTGCTGCCCCGCAAATGCCCAGGTCTACTACCAACCAGGACATCGCTGGCGACGCGGCGGCTTACATGGCGTTCGCTGACGCTCCGTCGTCGCCTATCGCCACGAAGACTGCAAGCCAGGCTGCTCTGGCCACCGGTCCTGTCCAGGAGCCAGCTCAAGCTCAAACCCAAGCTCCAGCTTCCACTGAGGCTCCTGCACCTGGTCAAGGCCCCACATCGACCACATCGCACGCCGCTCCGCTGGCCGCCGGCGGAGCTGCTGTCACGGCCGCAGCCTTGGCCGGTGCCGCAGCGCGCTCGTCATTCGCGCCCTCCAAGGCCGCCACTGAGCGCCGCGCCAAGGCCGAAGAAAAAGCGACGGAGCAGCAGCGCTCCATGGCCCAGCCTGGCGCTGGCAAGCGTCAGCAGCGCTCGACCGTCAATGCAGCACACGAGGACTGGAGCGACGAGGAGGACGACGGCGAGGAGGACGAGGATGTCATGTCGCCGACGGGCGAGGACTTTTCTCGCCGGGGATCGCGTGCGCTCCCGCTGCCTCCTGGACAGCAGCAGCAGCAGGGATCTCAGCAGCAGCAGCAGCAATACCAGCCTCAGCAGCAGCAGCAGTACCCCCAGCAGTACTCTCAGCAATACCCGCAGCAGTACTCGCAGTACCCCCAGCAAGGCGGGCAACACGCACGCCCTCTACCTTCGCACGACGCGCCGGCCAATGGCCACGGACACGGCGGCCACGACTTTGACGCCGCGCAGAACATGCAGAACCTGGCTATCAACGACCAGCGCCCGCGCTCGCGCAGCCCGCCCGCGCCGCACCGTCACCTGCCTGCGCAGCCTCAGTCTGGCCGCGCGCGCAACGACGCACAGCAGGCGCCTGCACCCCCCGCTGCGCGCCAGAACGTGTGGAACGCCAACTTTGCCCTCGAGCATGGGATGAACGAGCCGCCCAAGGGCGGCAAGTTTGTCGAGCTGGAGGAGCCGTCCGTCGCTCTCACTAAGGCATTCACACCCGGTGGCCTGCTGCAGGCCGGTATGCAGGACAAGCAGGACCGCTCGGCCAAGCGGCAGGAGGAGGTCGCACGCGAGACTGGCTCGTCGCTCGTCAACGTGCCGGAGAAGCCCCCTCCGCCTCAGACTGGCCTCATGGGTGCTGTGGCCGCACACGAGCGCGACCGCAAGCAACCTGGTGGCCTTGGCGCGACCCTCACCGACCGTGACCGCGACCGCCGCATCGCCGAGGAGCGGCAGCGCAAGATCGAGGAGCTGCAGCGTCAGCAGATGGAGCAGTTCGGCGGTGGGGCCGGCGGACCCGGCCCTATGGGGATGTTCCCCCCCGGCGGGTTCCAGCAGTACCCGCCATACATGCAGCAGCCTATGGGCTATGTGAGTGGGCTTGTACGAGTATGGCTGACAGCAGGGATACATGAGCCCGCAGGCGCAGCAGCAGGCGATGATGGCCGCACAGATGGCATACCAGCACACGATGATGGCCATGTCCCAGGCTGGCAGCCAGGCCGGCGATGTCGACGGCCGCACGTCCCCGGCTGCTAGTGTGCGCACCTCGCCGCCGCCGCAGTTCCCTCCGTTCGGGGGATACCCTATGGGCGGGATGGGCGGGTTCGTCCCCTCGCAGAGCATGTATGGCTTCCCGGCGTATGGGATGGGCATGCCGCAGATGCCGCAGATGCCTGGTCCGGGGCCCGGGTGGGGCAGTCCCCAGCAGGGGTTCCGCGGGAGCATGCACGAGGGGTCGTATGCTGGCAGTGAGCGGGACCGGCACGAGGCGTCGTAGCGGCGATTGCGGAGCGGTCGCGCGCGGCGCTCAGAAGGTGCCCGGGACCGGCGAGATGTAGTAGACGTGGGATCGAATGGTAGTTTGTAGATGGACACTGTCGTGGATGATAATGACTACGTCTCTTGGATGCATCGACACGTCTTATGTGATGGTATCGACTCGGTCTATATTCTACAGTACAGTCTTGCTGGGCACTGCGGCGGGGTACTAGCGGGGTACGAAGGGTACTAACTACAGCGGGGAAACTGCACAAGGCAATGGCAGTGGCACGAGTGACTAGAACGAACGTGGAGATGGAGGGGCTGAGCCTACGGCCCACCCCCCGCGCCGTACTTGAGCTGCACCATGTCCTTGAGGAGGCCGTTCTCTTTCCGGAGGTCAGCGACTTCGACCTCGAGCTCGGCGTGCTGGGCTTCGAGGGCGCGGATGTTGCGCTCGACGTTTTCGACGTGGGCTTTTTTCTTGGCGCGGAAGCGGGCGGCTGGGCGTTAGCGAGCGAGCACGAGCGCGAGCGATCGAGCGGAGCGAAATTGCGAGTGCGAATGCGAATGCGAGAGCGGGCTCAGAGGAATGGCAGAAGATACGGAGGGAGGGAGGGGGAGGGGAGGAGTGTCCCGCGCAACAGATTGAGGACAGGGTGAAAGGGGACAAGAAGGCATGGGCAGTATCATTATTTCCAAACGGACACGACGGCTCTCATCGCATGAGCGTGAGATGGGTGGAAGTGGATGCTGAAGTGTTCTCGATATGGGAAAGGGTGAGGATAATGGGCCACGGGGTTGGAAAGATGATGGACGATGACAGAGGTGAGTGTGGGGGCAGTCGAGATGATCGAGCTCACGTCGACGGGGTAGCGACAAGCCAGCAACTGATCGCGAACGACAGCTGAGCGGATAGTCTGCTACACTGACAGACAGTGACAAAGAGCAAAGCCGTTGTGCTGGTCAACACACTTGGTCGACGGACGGCAGCCTCTCCTCCCCTCCCCGACGGTCCGCCACACTCGAGCACCACCCCTCCCCCTGCCTCACGACCCCAACAACACTCACAAGCCAGAGTATTCCGCACACGCTTATCCTCGGCATCCTCGAACAGTCCCCCAGGCGTACTCGGCGCTGTGGGCGCCACAGTCCCCGCCCTCGTCCCACCCCGGCTCTGCCCCTGCCCCTGCCCCGCGCCCACGCCCGATGGCGTCGACGCAGGCGCCGCAGGCGGCGCGGGTGCCACCCGCCTGTGTCCCGGGCCCGAGCTGGAGCCAGCGCCGGCACCCGCGCTCGGACCTGGACCGGGCTGTGGTCGCGGCGTGGGCGGGGTGTAGTAGTACGGCGTGTGCACGCCGGACGAGGGGGACGCGGCGTACCCCTGTGGAGTTTGGTTCTGCTGATACGCTTCGCGGCCGTACATCTGTTGTACTAGGGCCATGAATGCCTGGTCGTCTTGGCCTTGACCGTGGGCTAGGCTTTGGTGGTTGTCGTGGTGTTGTGGTGTGTGATGTCCTGTGAGGTGAGAGTGAGCTTGAGCTTGGGACTGGGACTGGGACTGGGCTTGGGCATGCGCCTGCGCTTGAGCCTGGGCGTGCGAGTCTGCCTGCTCCTGCCACCCGCCGAGGGCGGCGACGACGGCCTGCCAGTCGACGCTGGCTGAGCCCGAGGGAGGGGTGTGAGCCGGAGCTGGCGCGCCCGCGCCGCTGCGTGATGTGCCGCTGCGTGCTGGACTGTCGTCGCGAGCTCCGGCGCGGTTGGGCATGGGTGCGGGAGCGGGGGCAGCTATGGCGTTGATGTTGTTGCTGTTGCTGATGGTGAATGAAGCGGTTTAGCTTGGAGCAGCCGGCATGGCGACTGCCTGGGTGTTGATGTAGTCGGGTTGGGCTGCTAGGTAGGAGTAGTAGTAGCAGCTAGTCTCGGTGAGATGAGAGTACGCGAGCGAGCTTGCTATGTGCGTGCTCGCTCGTGGCTGACTGCACGGAACAGCATGCGACAAGTGAGACGGCGGCCAGACGGACGTGCATCGGAGTGTGTGAGCGAGTTAGCCAGCGAGCGAGAGTGCTAGCGATTGATTGCATGCTTGCTTGCTGGCTTAGCTTGTGGCGGCGGTGAGTACTATGCTCTCAGTGGTGTTGGATGACGTGATCCGCCACATTCACATTCAAACCAACATGAGATATGACGGACGGCATTGGACACGGTATGGGTGGCGTGCTGAGACGCGATCTGCGCAGTGTTAACGCGTGGAGATAGGCGCGGGATACTCTGCGGATAGGCGAGAAGAAGCAGACGCAGTCCTATTATCTGATGCATGCATACTTTCTTCTGCGAGTGATGGCGTTGTGCTCGCTGTTGATGCATGTTGTGTGGCGGACAGGGAGAAGGAGACGGACGCCGATCATCCTGTGTGGAGATCGGCACTGATCGGCACGAGGAAGGTGCCACATCGACATCGTCCAGAGAAGAGAACAGAAGACTCATCGCAGCGAGTAGAGGACATCACTCCATCACCTGAGAGGGGGCAGCCCATGCAGAGCCCATCACTGCAGCACTGGGCAGAGCGTGGTTGAGCCCGTCGCAAGCGATGGCGAGATAGACCGCTATGCTCGCAGTCAGGCCAATAGTACTCGTCCCACATGGGGCATCAGTGCAAGATACCAGTAGCCTCCTTCTTATCTCTAAAATGCACATCTCGTATCTTGGGCACCTCATATTTGTCGATATGACAGACCCGGCTGAATTGTCATACTCTGCACCCTCCGGCAGACCCGGAGCCATCGCCGATGAGAAAAACCAGACACCAGCGCGTCATCGTTCGCGCCTACTCGCGACGCGATGCGGTGAGGGCCGACCCAGAACTCGACGCGACAAGCCGCGCCGAGTCCAGCCCACACACCGTTCGACTAATGAAGCGCGGCAGAGAATACGATGACGACTGAGGCGCATGCATCGTCCACTTCCACTTCCACTTCCCCACCCCCATACTTACTCTTAGCACCGGCGCCTCGGGCCGCGGTGACTCACATGCCGCTGGTGAGCGAGACCTGTTTCTCAGCGAGCACCTTGTACCTATATACCGTCCACTTCTCGTTTCAGTACCGTCATGTTCCGGATCACACTACCTGGCGGGGCGGGTTGGTAGCCAGCTAGCTCATAGCTCATATCGCATGATCCCGTTACAAGTTACGAGCCAGCCAGCCGCTGAGATCTGGATGCCAGCCGCGCGTGGGAGCATTCACGGCTGTTGATCGATATGAGTGATCTGCTATGCAGCCACGGGCAGCCAGGTATACAGCCAGGTATACAGCCTCTTCTACTTGCCCGAAATGGAGGCGCAACCGGCATGCATGGCACGGCTGTGGTACTCGGCAGGTTGCTGGCCCCATCTGCCCCGGTCAACAGCCGCGGCTGATAAGATAGTCGCGGCTGCGTGAGGCGTGACGGAATGGCTGCTCATGCGAGGCAAGAAAAAAAGTCAAATCTTAACGAGTACGCACTACGAGGTTATTACCGAGTGAGACAGGAGTTAGACACGTTCATGACGCGGGATGAGCAGTAGTATGGGGGCCGGGGTAGGGGAGGGGAGGTCCAGATGTTATGGAGAGGTATGCGTTGCTGACACGGCCTGGATTCCATCAGGCTGCAGTGATTTCCTGCTTTTCCTGCTGTTTCGATATGCGAGCTGTGAGAAATGTCGCCGCCGGCGTTTGACATTCGAGCTACACTCGGCATCGGGCTAGCGGGCTTCGGCAGGCGGCAGGCTAGGAGGCATGCGGCGGCCTGTCATGGACACATGAGGTCGAGGTCGTTATGCGGGCGGAAAAGAGACACAACCTGCTGAGTCTGCTGAGCCTGCAGAGCCGTGCTCAGCCTTTGAGCCAGGTCGGATGCACGACCGACCCCTCCTCGTGTCGCTGCGGAACAGCCGTCCTAGTAAAATTACATACTAGCACACATTCCACCTAGCGCACATCTCGAGATGAACGTCGCAGCATGATGCCAAATTACCATGATCATCTGCTCATCGGACTCTCCGAGACGAGAGGCATGCAGATTCTGGCTCGACCGACTGGGCTGGGAAATGAAGATTTGCCATAGCCCGAGCCTGAGCCTGAGTTGCGGGGCCAGCCAGGGTGGCGATAATGAATGACTGCCGCAACCGACTCGGCACTGGCAGCACTCGAGCGCACGAGTACAGGCCACGAGCCCCCGCTCAGCCAGCTGGGATCCGCTGGCCGCTGGGAATGGACACATCGTGCCCGCGCAAGCGAGCAGTCCCCCGGCTTCTGACGATCTGCAGTCGGTTGTCCCGGTTGTGGAGCGCGCTGTGAGCGATCTATCACCGGCGGCAGCGGCGAGGGTTAGAGAGGGGGATCGTGGAATGTAGCTGGAATGTGGGAAGCGCCTGCCCGCTGCGTCTGAGAAAGTTTGCAAAGCAAAACCGAAGCGAAGCGAGCGAGCGAGCCTGCCTTGTACGCGGTCTACGCGCGCACGCGTAGCACGCGACATGGTCATCGACCGACCGGCAGGAGCGGCGAGCGAGGACCGCGGACCGCGCACGCCCAGGTGGGTGGGTCGGTGGGTAGCTGGGTGGCCAGGTCGAGATCCCCGAGGCAGAGAGTGTGGCTCGTCACGACTGCCGACCGAGTCTCCCTTCTGAGTTTCTGTCAGTCTCCATGCTTGCGTCACGACCAGCGAGCGACCTGGGAATCCCGCTAGACATTGAGCACGGGAGGGGGCACGAGGGCCGGTCTATTGCGGCCGCGTCGCAAGCGAGGCGGTGTGCCGCTCTGTTCTGTTCAGCTCTGCTCTCGCTCTCACTATCCCTCTCCCAGCTCCGGCTCCAGCTCCAGCTCCAGCTCCAGCTCTGGCTCCAGCTTCCCAGGAGCCTGGGTTTGGACCCGGTCATAATGGTTTGGACCCGGATTTGCGATTAGCGATGCTAGGGCTCGCCGAGCACGGCGCTCGGCGCGGCATGCCCGATCATTAGCCATGGCTAGGTGATGTGCAGGGAAAAGAAGGACAGGTCGTGGTAGCGAGCAGAAAGTAGTAACAGTTCGTAGTAGTAGCACTGATGATGGCATGGAAAGGAGTTCGATCAGAGCAGAGAAGACCGACCGACCGAGATCGCCTCTGCGGCGCCAGAGAGATCGACGTGGCCGCCGCCGAGAGCACCGTTTTCCTTGCCGTGTCAGGGCACGCCGCCGACGCCGCCGTTTATAATCGTCGCCGTTTCTTGTGTTTCCCTGGAGAGAACAGAGAGAGCACTTCTACTAGGTCAAAGGAGATGGGCGTTGCTCTTTCGTCTTTCATCTTCATCTCATCCAACATCGTCCTCATTCTCTGTACATCGTCTGTCTCACCACCGCCGTCATCGTGATCATCATCGACCCCGCCCGTCCACTTTCCGTAGCAAGCAAAGGGACAGACAACCACTTCGCTTGGCGTTTGGTCCAGGAAACGTCGTTCAATCGAGTAGTCGAATAGGGCCAGTGTCACCGAGGTATCTGAAAGTGAACACACCATCGCATCGCATCGCCGACATCGACATCGACCAGCAGCAGTACAGCAACGAACAACTGCACGACTCCTCGCAGTGACAAACCCAGCCATCAGCTAGTCACCGGCAGCCGTAGCGAGTAACCCCAGGAGCCAGCACTCCACAGACACCCCGCCCCACCACAGACCCCGCCGAGACCACCAGCTAAGCGGGCCGCCGCAGCTGTCTCATCTCGCATCGCCCACTCTCCCTGGCCAAGCACGGAGCGACACCGTTCCAAGCAAGCAACAACCCATCGCTCCTCTCGCCATCCATTGTCTGTTGCTCAACACTTCTCAACAGCACCCGGTATAAAAGATCACGCCGGTGACAACCCCCCCCTTCACCTTCACCCGTCGTAACTTTGTTTCCACCGTCCCTCCCCTCTCCGCCGGAGAAAAGCCGCCCCCAGCCGGCAGCACCCACCGCTCGGCTCGCGGAACACTCTCCCATCCCATCAGCCATCATCTCTTCTCCGTCTCTCTCTCTGTTGCTCCCACTCTCCCCACCACCACCCGCCATGTCCGGCCCGACGTCGCAGGAGCCGCTCTCGCCGGTCCCACCACCACAACCGGCGCCCCCGGTGGCGGGCGTCGTCCCCGCTGCCGCAGCTGCGGCGGCCGTCTCTGCCGCCCACACTCTCACCCACGGCATCAGCAATCTCCAGCTCGCCTCTGGCTCGGCGGGCTCCCATAACGACACATCCTCGTCCACGTCTCCACCGCCAGCAGCTAGTTCATCCACAGCAGGGTCGACTTCTGCCGATGGCCCGGCACATTCACCCACCGCTGGCGCCGCCGACTCAGCCACCGCTCCCGCACACCCCCACCCCTGCGACGAGTCTGCCAAGGCGGCTTCCAATGCTCGTCCTCCATTAGCATCCTCCGGCGCCGCTGGTGCCCGGCAACACTCTCCCACAGCACCTGCATCTGGTATCAGTGCTGCGGCGGGGGCAGGCCAGCGCTCACCACCACCGATTGGTGCCCAACCGCCATCAGCAGCAGCACGCCCGCCCGTCACCACCGCGGGGCGCGGCATGCCAGGCGGGCCCATGGGCATGCGTGCTCCGATGGGTATGGGTGGCCCCAGGGGCGGCGCAGCTGGTGGAGGACCGATGCCGACGCGCCTCCCACCATCATTACAGGCCAAGATGGACAAGGTGAGTACCACGGCAAGCAGCGCGCGCGCGCGCCGCCGAGCGCTTAGCTAAGCGGTCGCCGCGACCGCGACCGCTATCATTCCGGACACCCCCGCTGACACATACAGCTTGCAGCACAGCGCTCCGGCACCCCCAGCCCATCCACCAACAACAGCATGGGCCCCGCACCCTCCGCCACGTCGATGGGCGCCCTGCTCAGGCAGCAGGCGTTCAAGTCGAGTCAGCCGGACGCCGCCGCGGCCCCCGGCCCCAATGCTGGGCCACTTGGCCTCGCAGCGCGCAGGCAACAGGCCGGCAGGCTCAACCTCGGCGCCCCGCCTCCTCCCAACAACCACCTGCATGGAGGGCCGGCCGGCGGGCTGGCGGCTGCACGCCGTGGTGGCCTTGCTGGGCGGCGTGGACCCCCCGGTGGGCTGTCGCTTGCGCAGATGGGCGGCGGGACGGCCCAGGCAGAGGACACGCCGCCGGCGAACAAGTTTAGCGACTTTAACACCATCATGGACCCGAGCGGCTCGCTCAAGTTCTCCAAGGCGGTGCTCCATTCTGGCGGCGTCGACTTTGGCGACGGCCAGAGCTTCAAGATCAACATGGATGAGATGGAGGTGCTCGGCGAGCTCGGCAAGGGCAACTATGGCTCGGTGCAAAAAGTGCTGCACCGGCCGACCGGCGTGACTATGGCCATGAAGGTGGGTTGAGCCGTGTAAGGGTGTCGCTGACAAGCAGGAGATCCGGCTCGAGCTCGACGAGTCCAAGCTCAACGGCATCATCATGGAGCTCGACATTCTCCACCGCGCGGCGTCGCCGTGGATCGTCGAGTTCTACGGAGCATTCACGATCGAGTCGTGCGTCTACTACTGCATGGAGTTTATGGACGCCGGCTCGCTCGACAAGCTCACGGGCAACGGGCGCTCGTCGGACCCGCAAATACTTGACAACACTGCCCGCAGCGGCGCCGACCCCCCGCCAGACGGCCGCGACGCCGACGGCGAGCTGCTCGTCCCCGAGGCGGTCCTGCGCAAGATCACCCTCGCCATCGTGGAAGGCCTCCGCTTCCTCAAGGACCATCTGCAGATCATGCACCGCGACGTCAAGCCGACCAATGTGCTCATCAACACCAAGGGCGAGGTCAAGCTGTGCGACTTTGGCGTCTCGGGCCAGCTCGAAAAGTCCCTCGCCAAGACCAACATTGGCTGCCAGAGCTACATGGCTCCGGAGCGTATCAAGGGCGAGTCGCAGAACCAGGTCTCGACGTACACCGTGTCCTCTGACGTATGGTCTGTCGGTCTGAGCATCATCGAGCTGGCCAAAGGGTGCTACCCATATCCGCCAGAGACGTTTGCCAACGTCTTTGCGCAGCTGACTGCGATTGTGAACGGCCCGGCGCCAGCCCTTCCGCCAGGGTACAGTGCGGATGCAAACGACTTTGTCGCCAAGTGGTGAGTGGAGACGCGGCTGCAGCTGCAGCTGCGAGCTGCGGACATGATTGAGTGGTGACTAACCCCGTCTGCTCAAGGAGCCAAACGCGCGCCCGACGTATGCCCAGCTGCTCGAGCACCCATTCCTCAAGGGTGCGGGTGACGAGACTGTCGACATGGAGTCATGGGTCGCGCACGCTATGGAGCGCCAGGCCAAACGCGGCATAAATGCGCTTGCACCGGTGGACAACTAGCCGGAGAGAGGGGATGGGAAGGGGGGTTTTACAAGGGGCTGCCGAGTAACTGCACGCGAGCGTGATGGAATGTCTCCGGCGTGTCGGCATGACAGCGGGGTGTTCTGGGGCATCGGCATGACCGCGGGATGTCCTGGGGCATCCGTTGGCCCGTCGGAGCGAGAGGGGAGGGATTTGCGAGAGGGGCAGGAGAGGAGGGTCGGCGTCTTTCTCATGGCTCAATGGCAGGGTTACCCCGACAGCGGAGTGACATCGCTACATGACGCCAAAGGCTGCCTCTTCCTGTCTCTGCCAGGAATGATTGAACCGAGGAGACGTATCGCATTGCAACGCATTGCAGCAGGGGTTTATGTCTATGTCTAGGTATTTGCACGATGTACACAGCGCATTGGATTCATCACTCGGTCGGACGGGCGGTCTGCAGCTTCGCCGCCTACACCTGTGCTGGTTCAAGACCCCGTTCCAGCAGAAGCAGTCGAAACATCGGAGCAAGGCAGAGTTAGTCACCCCACTAATCTTTCATCCGCAGCAGATCCCGCAGCTAGTGCCTGCTCCTGCGCCGAACACGTCTGTCTCCCGACATGCTCTCGTGCTGCGTGCTGCGTGCTGCTCGTCATCAACATACGAGGGCATCTCCGACATCGGGACAGGACATCGATGTCATCTGACAAGGTCGTTCGAACTCGCGCCTCACTAGCGCCGGTGCCACGTTGACCACGTTGACCACGCCGAGCTCGCGTGGCCACCCTCGTGCCGCTTATCCGGGGGGAGCGGATACGTGATATGAGATTTCGGAATGGCATCGCTGCGATCACGACACAGATCTCTCTGCCGCCGCCGCCATCGACTCGGAGTCGGACAAGAGATTGTTATCAAGAAGTTCAGCAGCTGTTGAAGTTGTACTACTCCTCATACTCGACGACTAGATCGACCTCGACCTCGACCTCGCCTCGACACCGACCCGCTTCGCGTGAAACGAAATGTCCCAGCCTCAGCACATTCGCCGGTTGAGCGTGTCCGCCTCGGACCCGCCCACGACGTGAGTAAGATTGCTTGAGCCATCGACATGGCGAGGAGAGAGGGAGGAGGTGGCGATGGAGAGCGGGAGAGGGGGGGGGCTGCAGAGATGCTGTGGCTGCTCTGCGTGGATTGAAGTCTGCACGCGCGAGAGCCGGCTGTGCTCTACTCTGCTCAGCTCAGCTTGCGGCTGGTCGAGGCGGTGTGGAGCTAGAGCCGGCGGCAGTGCCGAGCTGGGCCTGAGGGACGTCGAGCTCGCACAGGAGACTGGTGCTGCTGGCTTAGTCCGCGGACTATCTCTGGGAGCAAAGCTCTCTCTTAGATGAGATCAGCGAGCGGCAGCCTTGGCGTCGCGCTGGCGCCGATCTGCAGATGTGCTCGTCGTCCGCTTTTGTCATTCCACGCATTGAGTAATCCATGTCGAAGCTCCTCCCTTCGCCTTGTCGACGCTCCTCGGCCATTGAGCAAGCTCGACGCCTCTCCCTTCCCACTGTCGCCTCCTCGGCCGTCGAGCAAGCTCGACGTCCTCGTCGACTTCGCTAACCCCAGCATCCCCATCCCCTCCAACCCCCGCGGCCTCCCCCCCTCGAGCTACGCACCGACCTCCCCCACGGCCATCATGTCGACCTCGCCCCGCTCCCCCGGCTCCCTCAACCGCGGCCTCGCCTCCTTCACCAGCCAGAGCAACCTCCAGAACGCGCGCCACCTCCAGGCCTTCCTGCCCGCCGCGTTCCCCGTCCCCGAGACTGAGGACGGCTCGTCGACCCCCCGCACTGGCGCGATCAAGGTCCTCCTCCTCGAGAACATCTCGCTCGAGGCCGCCAACTTTCTCAAGAACGCCGGCTACCAGGTCGACCACTTCACCAAGGCGTTCTCCGAGGAGGAGCTGATCCAGAAGCTCCCCGAGTACCACGCTGTCGGTATCCGCTCCAAGACCAAGATCACCCCCAAGGTCATCGACGCGTGCCCCCAGCTCATTGTCATCGGCTGCTTCTGCATCGGCACCAACCAGGTCGCCCTCGACCACGCCGCGCAGCACGGTATTGCCGTTTTCAACTCGCCGTTCTCCAACTCGCGCTCGGTTGCCGAGCTCGTCATCGCCGAGGTCATCGCCCTCTCGCGCCAGCTGGTCGACCGCTCGAGCGAGATGCGCGCCGGTGTGTGGAACAAGGTCTCCAAGGGCTGCTGGGAGGTGCGCGGCAAGACCCTCGGTATTGTCGGCTACGGCCACATTGGCTCGCAGCTCTCCGTCCTCGCCGAGAGCTTTGGCATGCAGGTCATCTACTACGATGTCATCCCCATCATGCCCCTCGGCACTGCGCGCCAGGTCGAGACCCTCGACGACCTGCTCGGCAACGCCGACTTTGTCACCCTCCACGTCCCCGAGATCCCCGACACGATCGGCATGATGGGCGCGGAGCAGTTTGCCGCCATGAAGGAGGGTGCGTTCCTCATCAACAACGCGCGCGGCAAGGTCGTCGACCTGAACGCGCTCGCCGACGCCCTCGAGTCCCGCCGTCTCGCCGGTGCCGCCGTCGACGTCTTCCCCAAGGAGCCCGGATCCAACGGCCCCGGGTTCAACGAGACGCTTGGCGACTTTATCCCCCGCCTGCGCAAGCAGCCGAATCTCATCATGACCCCGCACGTCGGCGGCTCGACCGAGGAGGCCCAGCGCGCCATCGGCTCCGAGGTGGCCACCGCTCTGGTCCGGTACTGCAACTACGGCACCTCGCTCGGCGCGGTCAACTTCCCCGAGGTGGACCTGCGTGCCATCACCACGGCCGACGAGCACCACATCCGTCTCTGCCACGTACACAAGAACACCCCCGGTGTGCTGCAGACCATCAACGCTATCCTCGGAAGCCACAACATTGAGAAGCAGTTCTCCGACTCGAAGGGGGATATCGCCTACCTCATGGCGGATATCTCGGGTGTCTCCCACGAGGAGGTCAAGGACATCTACGCGGCCATCAACGGGACACGCGCAAACATCCTCACCAGGTTGCTGTACTAGATTAACAAAATCACGCGCGATGAGGAGTATTCCTCGCTGCGCGTGCTCCCCGCACCCCGCCTCAACGCCCGGACGCCCGGATAATGTACTGTAGCTTGACCCTAGATGCATCTTGATAGATTGGTGCATACACGACACGAACACATACAACTGCACTCTCCACTCTCCACTCAGCTCTACGCTCTACTGCCTCTCATACTGCCCGTGGCCAGCTCGTGCTCGAGACTGTCCCTCTCCGCCGCACCGAGCGGGCTCCCGCTCCCCTCGCTGGCCACGCGGCCGCGCGCGAGGCGCAGATTCTCATCCCCCTCCGCACTCAGACTACTCGGCGCAGTCCGCCGCGCCCTGATCAGCCCAGGCGCACTCCCCTCCCGGTAATGCCTGCGCGCGCGCTCCCTCTCCCTCTCCCGTTCGCCGCGCTGCTCGCTCCGCTCCCGCTCGGCATGGAGGCCAGACCGGTACCGTACCGGCGAGTGCGAAGGCGAACTACTACTGCTCGCCTTGGAGGAGGCGGGGCCGAACCCGCCTCTCACGAGGACGGGGCGGCGCTGCCCCAGCCCGCCTGTTGTCTGCGGGGAGAGCATGGATGCGGGGGCGAGCGGCGTCAGCCCGGGCTGCGCGTCTGGCAGGGACCGGGCCGCGGGCGCGGCGGGTTCCTCGGGTGTTATGTCCAGCGACGCGAGGGGGCGGAAGGAGGCGCGCGCTGGGCTGCCTCTTAGTGCGCCTGGGGTGCTGCGTGCGTGGGAGCCCGGACTGCCGCGGGGGATGCTGCCTTGCCCCTGGAGGCCGTGGGCGCCGTGGGTGCCGGGGGAGAGGTTGCTACCCGGCGTGCCGTACGGGGACGGGGAGAGGCTCGTGTTCGGCGGGAAGCCGGGGCGCATGGGGCGGATGGGGACGCCAGAGGGTGGGGAGGATATGCTCTCTGAGCCGGCGGAGTCGCGGCGCGAGGCGGAGACGGAGGCGGAGGCGAGGGAGGCCGGGGTGCGCGCCCCCGAGGGCGGGGCGGGGGAGAATGTCCCTGCCATGCGCTTGAGCATGTCGTCGACGTGTGCGCGGGTGAGCGGGGCGCGGATGGACGCGCCGGCGCTGCTTACGCTGCCTGCTGTTGCTGGGGAGTCGTCGGAGCCGCCAGGTGTCGCGGAGGAGGCGAGAGGCGCGGGGGCGGCGCGCGGGCTCGGCTTGGCTTGCAGGCTTGGTGGGGGGGTCCAGCTGTCAAGTGCGCGGAGGAAGGCATGGACGTCGTCGTTGTCCTTGTCCGCTGGGCGGGGCTCGTCCACGCTGTGCCGGAGGCCGGACTCGCGCGTGCTCGTGCGCCGCATGAGAGTGGCGGCGGGGAGGTCTGGGCTGCCGAGCGTGCTGCGTCTGGGTGCAAAGTTGGACGAGTGGCGCTTGGTTAGCTGGGATGGCGAGCCGCCCGGGAGGGAGGAGTCACGCTCCATCGGGGAGGAGGAGGGGACGAAGGGTGAGGAGGTCGAGTGCATCATGTGTGGTGCGTGAGCGCGGCCGAGGGAGCCGGGGAGCGCCTGCTTGGAGAAGTTGAGGGGTGGGGAGGCCCCGAGGCCGCCAGAGATTGGTGGGGATGCGGACGCGCCATGCATGTTGGCGAGCTGGGCGTGGCTGAACGACCGGCCGGACTGGGAGAGGAAGCTGCTCGTCCGTCCGGTCGAGCCCACTGCGGTGGGTATGGCGCGGCCGGTCTGTGACCCCTGCCCGCTGGACGGGGTGGGCGTGGTAGTCACCCCCGATGCCATGCGCAGTATCGACGTCGATGGCGATGCGGAGATGCTCCGGAACGGCTGGAGCGAGTGCGCCGACAGGCGTCGGTAGGATATCGGGTTGGTGCCAGGCGTCGCAACTGTTGGCGACGGCGGGGTTGCGCTCTGGCCCCCAACGGCGAAGGGTAGGTTCTCCGCCAGAGCACCCCACTTGCCTGCGCCGAGGGACGACGGCTTTGAGCTCCCTCCCGACGGAGTCGCGGTCGCACGCCCGCTCGTCCCCGGCGTACCCGTCATATTCATGTTACGCAAAGAGCTGCCCAGCGCCGAGACCCCAGACTGCTGCTGCTGGGGCTCTGCAGTTGGTGGGCGCGAGCCGCCGTACGATCCCGACGTGCCGGCTGAGCCGGAGGCTGACGCCCGCGCCTCGGCAGCGAGGCGGTGACGCGCGACCGTGGGCGTAAACCACTCCTCCTCCATATCCACGAAACGTTCCGACAAGACGCTCTCCTTGTCCTCAACTTCAAAGTCGATGTTGGGGCGGTATAACACGCTCTGCTCAAATATGCTGCCAAAAAGCTCGAGTGGCGGGAACTCGTATCGCTCGCAGATGGCTGATGGCGATTCTTCAGACACGCCGAGGATCATTTGCTCCAACGGGATGTCGATGCCGATCAGGTCGCGCTCAATGACCTCCCATGCTTCTGCCAGGCCTGTGGCGCCCTTGTAACCTTCGGGACCCCAGAGCTTGATACCCAGGCGAAGGCCAGTGTTGAGCCGTCGCAGGCGGCGATACAGCCTGTACGCAGGGAGGAGGCGGATGAACGCGTACAGCGCGCGGAAGTGGATGATGCCGAGACGGTAGGCGGTTGGGGGGGCCATCTCCGACTCGGAGAGAGGCGAGGAGGTCTGGTCGCTGGGGTAAGCATGACTTGCGTTCACGACGTACCTGACGCGCAAGGTCCAGCGCTCGAGGACGATGCCTGGTCGGCGACCGCCGGCGAGTGGCGGCTTGACGAGCGTCGGGTCGAGGGCGACACGCGCGCCGCCCCGGTTCCACAGGAGCGTCTGGCCCGCTGGAATGTCGTTCGTGTCGAGGATGAACGCGACGAGCAGTGGTGGGACTGTCGGCTGGCCA
The DNA here is from genome assembly GCA_001600275.1 of Cutaneotrichosporon curvatum. Taxonomy (NCBI): domain Eukaryota; kingdom Fungi; phylum Basidiomycota; class Tremellomycetes; order Trichosporonales; family Trichosporonaceae; genus Cutaneotrichosporon; species Cutaneotrichosporon curvatum. The sequence continues at coordinate 241,717 of BCJH01000009.1, read as the reverse complement.
TCCTGCGGGGCGTAGGACGATAGGCTGCGATAGATGCGCAGATCGGACTTGTGCACGTCCGTATCTGGCGTGGTGATGTTGAACTGCCGTCAGCCCGCGTCAAGGAGAGATAAGCCGCGCGGTTCTGTGTACACTGCGAGCTTGCCATTCTGGTACCCATGGCACGATCCTTATGTGCATCCGCAGTCCCAGCACACCCGAAGCAGCAGTCGAGCACTCACCCATCGGTCCTTCTTGCGCTCGCCACGCTGAGCGCCATAGTGCGTGACGCGCGAGTCGACTAGCACGCCCACGCTCTTGAGGTAGAAGCGGTAGAGGATCTGGTCTGAGCGGCTGGAGCCGGTGCTCGCACTGGCACTGCCGCTCGGGCCCACGACCTGCGAGCTGGCTGCTGAGGAGGTGGCAGTCGCTGCCACCGTATCAGCACCAGCACCATGGTGAGTGACCGCGGCTGCCGTGCCACGGATGGGAGGGTTCGCCATCGCGCTGCTTAGATTGGGGGGAACATGGCTGTCCGAGTGGCAAGGCGCGTCGTCGTGGTGGGGGTGGTGGTGGTGGTGGTGGTGATGCTGATTGAATCGTCTGGAATGACTTCAGTGGCGGGTTCCCGGGGATGTTGTCGTCCGTGATAAGGGCTGGCTGTGAGCGAGTTCGAGCTCGTGCGGTGGTGGTTGTGCTGGTCTGGTGACGGCGATGCCAAGAGAGTGTGATATATCCCGCGTGCGCGTGCGCGTCGGATCTGCTTCGTCCTGTTCTACGCGCGCCGCTGCTGCTGTTGTTCGTGCTGTCGAGCTGAGTAGAGCCGATATGGATGATGAATGATGACCACCTCGTGGAGAGGTTGTTGGAACGCACGTCACATTACCCCACAGGGCTCAGGACAGGGGCAGGCACGGAGATCACATGGGTCTCCGCCGGCAGGGGGTCGCGGGATCAATCCACCACGTGCTCCGGCTTGGGCCACGTGCTTCCCACGCTGTGCCACATCCTCTCCCCTCGGCGATATCCTCCCACACACCCAAAGTCCGACAAATTGCCTCCGCTGCTCGAACCTGCTCCCCTGGCTCCCCCCGTCCGCCTCCGCCCGCTCGCTGGCCCGCCGCACTCGCCATCAACGGGTTTCTGACAGTTCGACGCTCTTGTCCACCAAAACTCCCTCGACAAAAGTGAGTAGCAGCGAAGTCGAGAGACAAGGATAGCGAGCAGAGCATAGCTGACTCGACAGATGGTTAAGATTGTCAAGGCAAGTGTCGAAGAGAGGAGGAGCACAGGCGTCGTATGAGCACAGCGCTAACCTCGCAGCCAGGAAAGGTCGCCGTCGTCCTCAACGGTCGCCAGGCCGGCAAGAAGGTCGTTGTCATCCAGCAGCGCGACGAGGGAACCAAGGAGCGCCCTTACCCCCACGCCATTGTTGCTGGCATTGAGCGGTGGGTGTTGATCGAGAGAGAGCAGGCGGAGCATCTGGCGCAGCAGGATTTGGAGCATGGAAGGGGAGATGGGATGGGATGGGACTGGGACGATGAAGGCGAGGGCTTGTCGCTGTGCGCGTGCGCGCACCCATCTCTCCATCGTCTGCCAACATGCTTCATCCTGCTGCGCTCTGGCTGCCCCGTCTCTGCGCTTTCGCGCGCAGCCTAGTCCGTCGCTAACCCGCAGCTACCCCTTGAAGGTGACCAAGCACATGGGCAAGAAGAAGGTTGCCAAGCGCTCCAAGGTCAAGCCCTTCATCAAGGTCATCAACTACGCCCACCTCCTCCCCACCCGTTACGTCCTCGAGCTCGAGAACCTCAAGGGCTCCGTCACCAACGACACTTTCAAGGAGCCTACCCAGCGTGAGGACGCCAAGAAGGCCATCAAGAAGGCTTTCGAGGAGCGCTACGCCAAGGGCTCCAACCGCTGGTTCTTCACCAAGCTCCGCTTCTAAGCTCTTCACTGGGCTTCAGGATGTGGGGTTGTTGGAGTAGAGTAGGGGTTTATGTACCAGATCGCGGGATGCGATCACACCTGCATGACTACGGACGGGCGCTGAGGGGCGAGATGGTCAGGCGGCAGCAGAGAGGGAGTGGGGAACAGCGTCGCAGACACAGATGTACAGAGGTCAGGCTCGAGCAGAGGAGCGCGTCAGGACGACTTGGGAGCACGATTCGTAGCATTCTGCGCGTGATTCCTGCGTCGCACCGGTCGCATGACATGATTTTGACTGTGCCGTGTGTGTAAATTGTGAAGAGAACCGATGCTGCTCGTGTTTGTGTGTATTACGTAAACCCAATGCCCAATTTGGCCCCGAGCCCGGACCTGACCTTCGGACGGCGTACCAAAAGTCCAACATCAGCCGCTCAGCACATCGCCTCGCCGAACAGCCCCCTCACCCAAGCAACAAAGAGCAGCATGCTGGCCTCCTCTTCGCGCGTAGCGGTGCGCACCCTGCGCATGGGCCAGGCCTCGTCCTTCTCAGTGAGCATTATTCTGCCCCGGGTGCCAGCTCGGGAGTGCGCGCGCGCGGACTGTGAATGACAGCGCTGACTCTAGACCTCCCCCGTGTGTATGAAGAAGACGCTCATCGTGGAGCTGTTGAAGGATGTCCCGGGGTTGGGAACAAAGTGTGAGCGGAGCTGCTTGGGGCTGTGCTGACGTCTAGTCGACAGGGTGAAGGTGTCGAAGGCGCTTATGCGCCATCAGCTTGCGCCGACGCGGTTGGCGCGTTGGGTTCCGTGGAAGCGTGCGGCTGACAGGCCGGTGCTGTTCCGGTCGTCTGTGAGTGGAGTCTGGGGCGGCGGGGTGTCATGGAGTGCAGCGTGTAGTGTCCTGCTTGAGTGCTTGAGCTACTGCTGGGGCCGGCGCATGGGGCTTCCTAGCGGCGTTGCGTGTTGCCGGCGGAGGGCATACTGGTCCTCTACGCGCTCTTGCAAGGGCGCACTCTCGGGGAGCACTCCGCCCACGCACATCTATACCCCATGCCCCATGAGACCCGCGTAGGACAGTTCGTTGACGACAGGGCGAACGCTCTCTCCCGAGCAACCAGCTGCTCCTCGACGAGCCCGGATTTGGCGAGCACGCAGCAGCACAAGCAGAAGGCCCCGAGCCCACACCCACCGACCTCCTGAACAAGCTCCACGTTCTCCCAGACGTGCTCACGTTTGAGCGCCGAACAGTCTCCCACTCGACCCCGGCATTGCACGGCTCCCTGACACTCAGCGACGTGCAGGAGCTGCTGCTGGCCGACTATGGGCTGGACGGCAAGGACGTGGACGTGGAATGGGTTGGCGAGGACAGCGCAGCGCGCAGGAAGGAGCTGGGCACATGGGACGCAACGGTCACCATCCGCGGATACGGCCAGGAGCAGGTTGACATGGCGGTCGAGGTCATCCGCAAGAAGTAGGCCTAGACTCGAGGCTCACACCATAGTCGGACGCCGTCAGTCCCGGCTTTCAGTTCTCTATATGCATATAACATCTGCATCTGCATCATCCTCTCCACTGCATCGCTAGCCCAGACTCTTCTGCGTGATCTCTACTCGTTATCAGTATGCAGTGTTAGCTCGGTTCAACATTTTTCCTTCCGCGGGGCCGCCCTGCGCCGCGCCGAAGTACCGAAGCGCCCATTAAGGTTCGGAGACCTGTCGCGTTGCCATTCATTCAGTTAGAAGTCGCTTTCTCGATCTCGGCACATCTTTCATCTCGACTTCTCTTTCGCGTTCAATCCGTTTCCCGGCAATCCTGTGCCGCCTCAAGCAGAGCGCTGGCGTTATCTGCACAATCTAAAGCTCCTCTCGACGTCCTCGACACGGGCTACGCGTGTGGCTCGGTCAACACCCGCGCCAGCATTCCGTCTACATGTAAGTCGTGTCGACGAGGTCTCTTCTCTGCGTCGAGCCGCTGCTGATCTGCTACTTCTGCCCTCTACATCGTCTGTCTGCCTGCGTCTATTCCTGCCTCGCTCGCTCGCCCGCTCTCCAGCCCCAGCCCCCACTGGTTACGGCAGGCGACCGCAGCGCCCTACATCCCCGGGCGCCGCCAACGTGCCGACCATGCCTGCCTTCAACGCGCGAGGCATCAGCCTCTCGCCCGCCGTGCGCCGGCTCGCGACACGCGCTGCGCTCTTGTTCCTCGCAGTGTGGCTGCTCCGTGCGATCTTTGGCTCCAAGCCAAGCACCGAGGAGATCCAGAGTCATGGCGTCTTAGAGCGCATGCTCATGAATGATAAGCATCTCGACGTGCACAAGCTCCCATTCCTGCAGGCCCGTATCGGCCGCGACGACCGCCCCGACCTGTTCGATGACGAGATCGAAGACGGCATCCTCGACTTCTGGACACACTACCAAAAGCCACTCATCACCGGCAAGGACTCGCACGTCGACACTTACAACATGCAGCACGTCATCGACGACCTGTTAAAGTTCAACGGATGGGTCACGGGCGGGTGCCAGAACCTCCTCCGTCCGTTCGACAGCCTGAACGACAACTACGACGACCTCGCGAACCAGGACAACCTGTACTACGTCGCACTCGTTGTGAACAACGCCGACCACTTTGTCGTCGACCAGCTCGCCATCATCGTCCAGCTGGCGCGCCGCCTCGGCACCCGCAACATCTTTGTGTCCATGCTCGACCAGGGCTCGTCAGACTCGACAGCAACTCTCACCGACCTGTGCGAAGCCACCCTCACCATCCTCGGCATCTCCTTCCGCATCCGTCGCATCGCGCCCATCGAGACCAACTACTACCCGCTCGAGGAGGCCGAGGTACGTAACCTCGCGCTCGAGCCCCTCCACGAACTCGAGGAGAAGCGCCACATCAAGTTCCACCGTGTGATCTGGCTCAAGGGATTCACCTGCCCCATGGACATTATGGAGTCTCTCCGCGTCTCGGAGAAGAACAAGGCTGCGATGGTGTGCGGCATGGACTGGGCCGAGCACAACAGCTTCTTCATCTTCTCGGACCGCTGGCGCACGCGTGATATCGCAGGCGACCTCTTCCGCCAGGCGCGGTCCAACTCGAAGCCCTCGGCCGGCCCGCCCCGCGACAAGGTCGGCAGCGACCGCTACGCCGAGCACCTGCCGTTCCAGGTGTTCTGCTGCGAGAGCGGCACGCACGTTGTCGACCCGGAGCAGAGCTACTACCGCGGCATCAAGTACCGCGCGTCGCCGGATGCTGTGAACATTACGGACCGGAATGCGCTCGCGACGGACCCAGAGACGCCGTGCATGGATTCGGCGCAGATGTGGTTCTGCCGCGATCTTTGGATCAACGCTGCGGAGACGGGTGGCCGCAAGGAGGTGGGCAGTGGTCGTGGCCACCGCCGTGGTAGCCACAAGCGGGAGCTGGGCAAGGTGGTCGACAGCTTTGAGGGTATTGAGAAGCGCGCGGCGGAGCAGGCCGACGCGAAGCAGGCTGCCAAGAAGGAGGAGGCGAAGCCCGCTGCTAAGAAGGAGGAGGCGAAGCCCGCTGCTGCTGCCAAGGCCGCTGAGAAGCCAAAGGAGCAGGCAGCGAAGCCACCTGCAAAGGAGGCTGCTAAGCCCGCTGCAAAGGAGGCAGCCAAGCCTCCTGTGAAGGAAGCACCGAAGCCCCCCGCAAAGGACAAGGACGAGCAGCCGCGTGACGGACCCCAGGGAGTGAAGCCCGGCAAGGCGAACGCCAAGGACAAAGAGGACGAGCACAACGAGCCGGCCGCTCAGGCAGCCGACAAGGAGGGCGACGAGGTCGCCGGCACAAACCAGGACGCGATGGACGAAGAGTCCGAGGGCGCCGCGCCCGAGGCTCTCAAGAAGGAGGACCTGCCTGCCAGCAGCTACCTCGTCTCGAACGACAACTACGAGGCCGCGCGCATCCTCGTCAACCCCCGCTGCCTTACCACCTATGGCGGTGTGTCCCACACGCGTCTCGCGACCGACCTCTTTGGCGGGCGACACTCGCACGGCCACTCTGCGGGCAACTACGTCGTCGAGGAGTGGGCCGGCGCGCCCGACTCGTTTGTGTGCCAGGAGATGCGCACCACTGGCGGGCGCACTGCGCCGAAATCGCAACGGCGCGTGAGCTTCCTGCTCCAGAACGAGGTGAGTTGATCAGCCCCGGCTCATGCCCGGCTCGAGGCGCAGCACTGACCGCAGCTTGCCGCGAGGTAGACATCAACGGGACGCCCATAGTCATATACATAGATTTGAGATTGCGGCATGCATAGCTGACGGGAATTGGACGTTGTCTCGGCGGTGTTATTCATCGCAAAGCGATGCAGTTGCGGAGATCCGGGTATAGCTGCCGCCTCCGGACGTCATCAAAGCCAACATGACCTCCGCACCACGGCGCCGCCGCCGAGTGTCCATCATCTTCGTCCGAGTCCGCTCTTGACACCTACCTCCACATCAACACTGCAGCCGCCGTCACTACCCAGCGGATGTCGCATCCCGCCCACCAACCTACTAGCACATCTGCCGCCCGTGCGTCGGAGCTAGTCCACCACCACGTCCTCCATTCGCCACGATGAGCCGCGAGGGCAGGGAGGCCGGGCCGTCTGGCAGTGGCGGCGGCGCTTTGCGCGAGACAGTGGGTGTCCCTCGGATGGGAGCCGGTCGTGCTGACAACCAGAGCAACAGTGAGTCTACCAGTCCGGGGCGGGCGCTTGCAGGTCGTGGGACACGGCGCACACTCGCACTGCCGTTCGCTGCGCCTCTGTGCCAGCGGCGGTGCCCACGGTCGGCGCCAAGAGATCGGGTGTCTCTGATGGCTATCCCGCGGCCGATGTGATCCTCCCAGGCAGATCGCTACTCTACTCACTCTCAACCCTCCCAAACCCCCATGCGACTGGAGATTCTAACGCCAGATACACGCACCAAGCCGCGCAAGAAGGCGCGCAAGCGCAATGTGCCAGAGCCGTACCTTGCCGTCGCGCCACGGCCGATAACAAACCTGCCCATGGCGAGCGAGAGCTCCCTCATCCTCCCCTCGACATATGTGCGCAGTATCCACTCCTCGCCCTCGCCCAAACCGCGGGTGCGGCGGCCGAACAATGTCCACCGCCCGAGCACGAGCAGTCTGAACGAGACGGCCCAACCGTCGAGGGGGTATGCGGCGCACCTCCTCGCCCCGCCGTCGGTGATGCCGACAGCGACGTCCCCGGGGGCAGTGCCGTCGACATCACCGCAGCCAAGTAGAGGAGGGTATGCAGCGTACCTCCTCTCCCCGCCTAGCATCATGCCCGGCGGACGGCCGAGTCTCCCACTCGCGCAGAGCTCGTACAGCGGGAGGATATCCCCCCGACCGGGCTCGCGGCGGCCAGCAGCCCCTGCGAACGGGGATGCAAACCACGCTCAGCAGCGGCCGGCATCTCCAGCTGGAGGACTCGAGCCATGGCAGATAATCCAGCCTGGCGTCTCGCCGCGCCGCCTCGTCAACCGCGAGACGTCTATGCGGGGGCGGCGACAGACAGTCTCCTCGGCTGAGGAGGGGCGTGCCCTCCTCGCCCGGAATATGAGCGTCCGCCGGACTAATGTCTGGGATGGTGAGTGACATGTTCTAGCTCTGAGCTAACCCCAGCCGTCCCCGATACGCAGGACGAACCCCCGCCCCCGCCGTTCCCTATCCAAACCACTTCTAATGCTCGGAGACCGCCCAGCTTCTCGTCTGACGGCGAGAGAGAGGGGAACCACCCGCCTCCGCCCCCGCAGTTCGATCCCAGCTGGGAGCCGCCAATACCGACGATACATGAGCGGAGAGAGTCCGGGACAACAGAGCGCCCGCCGATTCCGGACTCGCCGCCGCCTGCGTTCGAGTCCATCGCGGGTGGATCGGTCGCTGGAGGAGAGAGGCGGCCGCCATCGGCAATGACGACGTCAGAGTCTACGTCGGAGTATGCGTCCGCACCGTCTCGGCAGGGGGATGAGAGCTCGGACGATGATCTGGACGACGATGCACGGCTGGATCGGCGGCAGTGGAACGCGGATATACTCGCGGGGTATACGCTTGAGGAGCGGGTTGCGCGTGAGATTGCGCGCAGGGAGGCTCGGGCTGCTGCTGCGAGAGGGGAGGATGTGGGGTCTAGAAGGGGGAGTAGGGCCGAGATGAGGGCGGGGAGTAGGGCCGAGACGAGGAGTGAAAGCAGGCAAGCTGAGGAGGCTGCTGAGGAGGCTCAGAGGGAGGAGGCGAGAGAGGAGGAGAGGCGGGAGGGGGCGCGGAGGAGGGAGGAGGAGGAGGCCCGTGTCGAAGAAGAGGAGGCTCGCAGGAAGGAGGAGGAGGCTCGCAAGAAGGAGGAGGAAGCTGCTCGGAAGGCCGAAGAGGCCGAGGCGAACCGCATCAAGTTGGAAAAGCAGCGGGCTGAAGAGGCACGACTTGCTGAGGAGTTGAGGCAGGCTGAGGAAGTGCGAAAAGCGCAGGAAGCCCGCCGAGCGGAGGAGAAGCGTGCCCAGGCGCGACGCGCTGAGAAGGCTCGCCGCGCTGAGGAGCTGAAGAAGGCCGAAGAGGCCAAGGAACAGCAAGCAAGACGGGCGGAGGAGGCAAAGCGTGCGGAACAGGCTGAGCGAGCGCAACGGCGGGAGGAGGCGCGTCGTCTGGCCTTCCGCCGGGCTGAGGAGGCGCGCGAGATTGCGCGCAAGGAGGAGGCCGAGCGTCAAGCCGAGGAAGACCGCCGCGAGCAGGAACGCCAACGCCGCATAGAGGACTCCAAACGTGCTGCCGCTGCCCTGCGCGAACGGCAGGAGAAGGTCCGCCTGGCCGAGCAAGAGGCTGCCGAGCGCCGGCAGAAGGAAGAGGCGGAGCGCCGACGCGTGGTGGAGCAGGCTGCTGCTCGTCGCGCGGAGGAGGAGGCGGCTTTCCGCGCTCGCGCAAAGGAGGAGGCTGAGCGCCGCGCAAAGGAGAGGCAGGAAGTCGAGCGCCGTGCTCGCGAGAAGGAGCTGGCGGAGCAGCGTGCGCGCGAGGCAGAGGAGGCAGCCAAGAAGGAGAAGGAGCGGCTGGATGCCGAGCGCCGTGCTCGCGAGCAGGAGGTGGCCGAGCGCCGTGTCCGGGAGCAGGCTGCTGCCGAACTGCGTGCTCAGGAGGAGGCTGCGGCGGTGCGGCGGGCGGAGATCGCTGCTGCTGCCTCGCGACGTATGGAGCGGCCGTCGACCGCGTCGCGTACGACCCCGGCTCCTGCGCCGGTGTCGACGGGCCGTGCGGTGTCCCCCGTGGTCCCGATGGCGCCCCAGCGCCATCAGTCGACCTCAGGCGTGCCGATGGGCCCGCGCTCACGCCCCGCCTCTGTGGCTAGTGACGGTTCTGACAAGGATACAAAACCCCCCGGTCAACACAAGGGTCGCCCGCTCGTGCTCCGAACGCAATCGGCCTCATCCGCCACCTCGCAAGGGAGCTCACGACAACTCGGGTCCGCGTTCATCGAGCACCAGCGCCCGCAGGGCAGTCCGGACCAGTCGCTCTCGTCTGTGCCGGAGATGCACCCGCTCTTCACTAGGCCGTGGGCGTACTCGCCTGAACATCACTCCCGGAAGCTCAGCGAGACGTCTCTGCCCGACCTGCCGGGGGCGTCAACTTCACCTGCAGCGAAGCAGGCAAAGTTGGAACAGACGCCGCCGCGGAAGTCGTCGACCGGGTGGGGAGCCAAGTTCTCGAATGCGTCTGATCGTGTGCTCCGGCTCGGCAGCAGGGACTCTTCTCCCAAAACTAGCATGGACGTCTCGAAGGGCCCTGCTCGTATAGTCACTGCGGACATGCCCAAACCGGAGGAGAAGACCCCCACGCCACCAGACACCATCCTCTCGCCCAGGAGCGCCGAGAAGCGGCGCGCGATGGAGCTTCTTGTCGACACGGGTGACGACTCTGGCAGCGACAACGACGTGACGCCCTTGCAGATGCCGGGCTCGCCCGGTCTTGGAACGCTTCTTGAATCCAACAACGCCCTCCTCGCTCTGCTCGAGAATGGGGGCGAGGGCGGTGCCGAGTCGTCAGCGCAGGGCGCTGCCAAGGCTGCGGTGCTGAGTCGGATGCAGGCTGAGCTCGACGAGCAGAGGGCGATTCAGCAGGAGATCGAGGCGCAGCACGGTGTGCACGATGAGGACTACCTCCTCGCTGCGAGGTTGCAAGCCGAGGAGAATGCCCACAACGCAGCAGCCAGCCGGGCGGCGGAGGCGGACGATCGTCTCGCTGCGATGCTGCAAGCGGAGGAGGATGCCCGGGGCGCCTCGAACGAGGATGACAGTCTAGCTGCTCGACTGCAGGCCGAGGAGGACGTCCGCGCGGCGAATGGACTCCACATGAATGTGTACGAGGACAAGCCGCCCCCACTCCCGCCAAAGGACAAGGGCAAGGCGAAAGCTCCGCCCCCGCCACTGCCTCTGCGGCCGTCTAGCTCTGTCCGAGTGTCCGCCCCGTCACCGCCTGCATCGTCCTCGCCGCGGCGCCCGCCACCGCCTCCGCCGCCTGTTCCCAGGCGTGCCCAGCAAGCCTGGCAGGGGACATCTGCGCGTGCGGAGAACACTCTCTCTGTTAATGCTGACGACGCGGACAATTTCACGACGTCGTTTCCTGTCCCCCCTGGTAGTGGTACATCGACCAGGACCGCAACACCACCTCAGCTGCCGCCCCTACCTCGCAGCCGGCCGCTCAGCAATATCGCTCACTCGATGATGGGACCCCCGCCACTGCCGCCTGGTGCCGGGCCTTCACATTCACACTCGCGATACATGGCCGATCTGATACAGCTGGACGGGGACGCGGCTCCTCCCCATCCCCATCGGCCATCGCTCAGCGTGTCGCGACACGCGCCGAAGAACTCTTTCTCGTCGGCGACGTCGTCGGTGTTTGAGAACTACGACCGTGTTGGGTCGCCAGCGGAAGGTGGGTCGGGGGATGCGCCGCCGACTCAGTCGACGATGCTCATGCGGCGTCTGTCGGCGCGGGCTGTTCCCAGGCCACTAGGACCGCGGAGGCAGGGTGTCGCCCCGCCTCCTGTCCCGCCACGGCCATGGGCTCGCTCGCCGATGCGTTCTCCGCCGGCAGTGGAGACTCGAAGCCAAGAGTTCCCGGCGGCGAGTCCGGTGTCGCCTCAGAAGACACCCCGCGGCGCACGGAACGTGTCTCTTATAGACATGACGGATGATGAGGGGCCACCTCCTGCTGCAGCACAGGTTGCGTCAACACCGCCGTCTCCAGAACAGGCGACATCCCCGCAACAGGTAGCACCTCCGCAACAAGCGACGTCTCCGCAACAAGCAACATCTCCGCAACAGGCCGCATCTACTGAGCAAGCTGCATCTCCGCAACAAGCCACGTCTCCCCCACAACCGCAACCCTCGACTTCTGCGGAGCCGCAGCCAGGGGAGCTTACAGAGTACACCGACGCCGACGTCTACGCCGCGCGGCTGGAGGGCACGGCGCGCGAGTTTGAGGTGGGTCTCTCACGCAAGTGCATCACTAACCCCAGGGCCTGCACGACATCCTAGACTTTGTGGACCCGACAAAGGACCCGGCCGCGACGCCGGAGATGCTGGACACGCTCATCGGCGCTCCAGTTGCTGTCGAGTCTCGCCGCGTGAACGCCAACGGCAAGGTCAAGGTCAAGCTGTCGGTGCTGGGTGTGCGGGTGACAAACTGCCCCGTGTGCCTGTCGCAGTTCCGGAGCGGGGACAGCGCGCTCCTCCTCCCCAACTGTGGGCATATTGCGCATGACAGCTGTGCGCGGAAGTGGTTCAAGGAGAGCGATACTTGTATGGTGTGTCGGATGAAGCTGGGGGAGGAGTAGGGTGTTGTCTGATCATGCATTAGCTGAGTAATAGTACGTGAGCTGGCAGTGGGCTTGGTCAGTGTCTGCTGGCTTGTATAGCGGATTGTTCTCATTGCGAGCCTTGAGCTCATCGCAGCCTTGTGCTGCATTGCAGCCCATGCTCAGCCTTGCCCTCAATGGTCAGTCTCCTCCTCATTCAATCTCCTCCTCCTTCAGTCTTCTCCTCATGCCGGGAGCCCCCAGCCACCCAGCACTGCCTAGTCGTCACGTCGTACATCGTACATCAGTCATGACCACTACCCTATTGCGCGAGGATAGAGCGCACAAACGAGTGGTAGTTGATTTGTCCGTCGCTAGGGTCAGCACGGTCTCGCCCACCACACCTACGTAACAGGGAATCCCTTGAGCAGCTCGTCGACCTCCTCGTCGGTCATCTTCTCGCCGAGCTGGGTGAGGACGTAGCGCAGCTCGCCCGCGCCAATGAACCCGTTGCCAGCCTTGTCAAACACCTGGAAGCCCTTGATGAACTCCTCGGCCGTGCCTGCTGGCTTCCACCCGTCGGGGCGGTTGAGGATCGCAATGAACTGGTCAAAGTCGACTTCTGTCAGCGGAGTTGGATATGAGTCTAGCTCACAGGTGGCGCCGATGCCCTGCTCGAGCTGGGCGACCTCGGCCTGTGTTGGGTTCTGGCCAAGCGAGCGCAGGAGCTCGCCGAGGGACTCGCGTGGGACCTGGCCGGTGCCGCGCTTGTCGAAGAGCGCAAAGGCTTCCTTGTATTCTGGGGTTAGGTGGCGAGTTCGGCGGCGGCAGCAGCAGCGGCGGCTGGCGCTAGCCAGCTGCGGCGGCTGCTCTAGGCAGGCCGTCTAAAGTCGCGGCTGGACTCACCAGCGTTGCTGTTGGCAGCGGACTGGGGTCAGCTCCGAGTCATGGAAGGTCAGCTGCTCACCATGATGCTAGTTTGCTCGAGAGAAGTTGCAGTCGACAAAGTCTAGTCCTTCGCTGTCGTCGATGTTGACGGAGTGGCCCGCCCGTCGGTTGTTGTCGCCGCGGGCCACGGCTCGCGCTGGCGTCGTCACGTGGCAGTCCTGAGACGCGTCGCGGTGTTTTTGGGAATATTTTATTGGATTTTATCCCATTTACACACAAGCAACACACACACGAGTTCGATTACACATAACAACGAAGCCTGAACACACACACACCTTCTAGAAGGACACACAGACGGGCACACACACAACGCCCTGCCACGTGGTATGACGCACTCAGGGCCCCGTGTGTGAATTGGCAAGGCATGGGGACGCAGGGGACGCAGGAGAGCTTGTATGAATGTCAGGGTCCTCCCCAAGTTTTCAGGGTCTGCGGGGCAGACGCGGGGCACGCCCGGCGGCACACCACCCGAGGATGAAAAATTGCACCCCCGATTTGCGGATCCTGCTTCCCTGCGCTAGGCCCTGAGCAGCGCCCCGAGCTCACGGGCGCAGGAAGGAAGGTGCCACAAACGGGCACACTTTTTTTTCTCTCTCTCCATCAGCAGACCTTCCTCGCGCGCCCCCGTGGCTGTGGCACCTTCCTCGCCTTCCTCGCATTCTCCACCTTCCTCGCCTTCCTCGTGCACCTTCCTCGATCAACTCGTCTTCTTTTGCCATCATCTCTCTCAACTCTCATCTCTCCATCTCCCACTCTCTCTCAAAAACAACTCTTACTCTTTACTCTTTACTCCCCCCCTCCTCAACGCTCATCTCCCTCCTTTCGACAGCTTTTGCATTGAACACGCTCTTTTCGCTCCTGTATTAATAGGCCGATAAAGAGATTTCAGACAAGGAAGAAGATTTATCACCCCGACTCAACCAACCCACAACCCACCTTTACAAGCAACTCTCTTTTCTCAGCGCATCGCTAGGAAGGACCCAAACCACAACCATTAGCCAAATCATGACTGCTACCATCTCTGACAACACCGCGAACGGTGCCACTGGCCTCGAGAAGAAGCTCGGTGAGTGGATTTTTTGCGTGGCGCGTTGGCGGGAGGGTCGCGTGATCGGGCGGGCAACAGGACGAGTGGCAAACTATCCCACCCGTCGCCCGCCAGTCATCTGTATCCTCTTTGTCACCTCTTCCTCGTCGACTATGCTGACACGACCAGCCGGTGTCTCGATCAACTCTGGTGCACCCGCAGCAGGCGGCCGCCCCGCTTACGTTCCCCCTTACCTCCGTGCCCGCCAGCAGCAGCAGGAGCACACCAAGCCCGCGTTCAACGGCGCCGCTCCCACCCCCACCCAGGCTGGCAGCGGCTACCGCCCCTCGCCCACTGGCCTCCCCACCCCTGCGCCCACTCCCCAGCCCACTGGCACCTACCAGCCTCCCGTCGCTCGCGCCCCCACTGCGGCCGAGACTGGTGGCTGGGGTGGCTCGCCCGCCCCTCGTCGCGGCGCTGGTGGTGCCCCCGGTGGCGACCGCTTCGAGCGCTCGCTTCCTCCTGGTGTAGGCGCGTGGCGTGATGGCCACCACGTCCTTGGTGCCCCCAACCTTCGTCTCGAGAAGGAGCTCTACGGCGAGGACGGCGACGGAACCCAGCAGGTGAGTGGCGAATCAATACATCCAGGGCGGAAGTTTTTCTTCCGCCACTATTACTTGTTTCACTTTATGCTGACAATCTCAGTCGTCTGGTATCAACTTTGACCGCTATGCCGACATCCCCGTCGAGGCCACCGGCACTGGCATCCCCGAGCCCATCCTCGAGTTCAAGGAGCCTATTGACGAGGTCCTGCTTGAGAACATCAAGCTCGCCCGTTACACCACCCCCACTCCTGTCCAGAAGTACTCGATCCCCATTGTGGCGCTCAACCGTGACCTCATGGCCTGTGCTCAGACTGGTTCCGGAAAGACCGGCGGTTTCCTGTTCCCCATCCTCTCGGCCATGTTCAAGTACGGCCCCTCTGCGCCCCCTCCCGACAACGGACAGTCGTTCGGGTACTCGCGCCGCAAGGCCTACCCCACTGCCCTCATCCTTGCGCCCACTCGTGAGCTCGTCTCGCAGATCCACGAGGAGGCCCGCAAGTTTGCCTACCGTTCGTGGGTGCGCCCCGCTGTCGTCTACGGTGGTGCCGACATTGGCCAGCAGATCCGTCAGCTCGACCGTGGCTGCGACCTTCTTTCGGCTACCCCCGGTCGTCTCGTCGACTTGATCGAGCGCAACCGTATCTCGCTTGCCAACATCAAGTACCTTGTTCTTGACGAGGCCGACCGCATGCTTGACATGGGTTTCGAGCCCCAAATCCGCCGCATCGTCGAGGGTGAGGACATGCCCAACGTCCAGGAGCGTCAGACCCTCATGTTCTCGGCCACCTTCCCCAAGGAGATCCAGATGCTCGCCCGCTCGTTCCTCAAGGACTACGTCTTCCTGTCCGTTGGACGTGTTGGTTCCACCTCGGAGAACATTACCCAGCGCATCGAGTACGTCGACGACCACGACAAGCGCTCGCTTTTGCTCGACTTGCTCCTTGCCGAGCAGTCTGGCAGCGGCCTGATCCTTGTCTTCGTCGAGACCAAGCGCATGGCCGACTCGCTCTGCGACTTCCTCTGCGCCCAGCGCCACAACGCGACCTCGATTCACGGTGACCGCACCCAGCGCGAGCGTGAGGCTGCCCTCCACGCCTTCCGCACGGGCCGTGCGCCCATCCTCGTTGCCACGGCCGTCGCTGCTCGTGGTCTCGACATCCCCAACGTCACCCACGTCATCCTCTACGACCTCCCCACCGACGTTGCCGAGTACACCCACCGCATCGGTCGTACTGGCCGTGCCGGTAACACTGGTAACTCGACTGCCTTCTTCAACCGCAACAACCTGTCCATCGGCCGTGACCTCATCGACCTCCTCAAGGAGGCCAACCAGGAGGTGCCCCAGTGGCTCGTTGACATCTCGTCCGAGCGCTCGTTCGGCGGTGGCGGCTATGGCCGTCGCGGTGGTGGCCGTGGTGGTGGTGGTGCCCGCTCCGGTGGCCGTGACGCTCGCTCGGGCGGCGGCTTTGGCGGCAGCGGTGGTGGCTTTGGCGGCTCTGGCGGCTACTCGCGCGGTGGCGGCGGTGGTTACGGCGGTGGTGGTGGCGGCTACGGTGGTGGCTACGGCGGCGGCGGTGGTGGTGGTTTCCCCCCCGCTGCTGGTGGCTCCTCGGGTGCCAGCTGGTGGTAAACCCACCCTCCCTTCCGTCTGCTGGGTCGCGGTAGATGTTTCGCTCCTACACACGTGTTGAGTGACTCGTCTACAGCCCAGCTCTAGAGGTCTAGAGACTCCCTGGCTCCGGTTCTCCCACTTTCCTTCCCACCAGTTTTTCATTCATTTTGTGACTCATTTTCTCTCTCTCTCTCTCCCGTGTCGAGAAGCATTCGACCGTCAACTCGGCAAGCAATTTGTTTTCCATCAGGCGTTAACTCGTCGCAACATCCATTTTCAGCATCTCAATCAGCACTTTTGGTTATCACAACACAGCGGCGCTGGTCGCAGCAATGAAATGGACGTTCAAACCAACATTCCCTCCCAACAACGCATAGAGAACAACAACCCAGCTTGCATACAACTTTCCCAAGTCGGCGGCGGACGCAATCACGACGCCTTTCCGTGTACGATAGAACTCCGATACCGCGCAACCTATTCAGCAACCCATTATGATTCCCTTTCATTCTTTCCTCCTTAGATGGCGACAAGGCACCACAACAACATGAGCAAGCAACACCTCCCCCCCAACCCAACAAACAACATCGACGTTTTTGCATTTATTTCATGGCAACAGTTGTGCCGACCCCACGCTGTCTGGTATTATATATTATTAGAGGGAACCACATTTGTAACGAGACGAAAAGAAGGGAGGCGCTAGAGGCAACAGCTCTCGGCTATAGAAAGCTAGACACGAGCCTCGCTGGCGTAGCCCGGTCTCGGCAGCAAGATGCGTATGAATAGAGTGTGCATCAGAACGCGGCGCTAGAGCAAGTCCTGACTGACTGAGTGACTGAGTGACTGACAGACTGACTTGGACCACTCATCGTTCGGGCATTCGTAGCAACTGGGCTAAGAAATCTGATATCATTCCAGCGTTCCCTCTATCGCCCTCGCGCATACCGCGACATGCTTATGCTCCGCTCAAGCTCCTGATGCCCTCCGACGCTATCATGCGGCGGCTTTGCCGGTCGATCTCCCGAACCATGCGCTATACGGAATGCGAGAAGCGCGTTAAAGTGCGGAAGCGAGGGGGGAAGCGTGACAGGAGCATCGGCGAGAAAAAAGTTTATTCACAAACGCTTCGCTCAATTGGGACATGACACAGCTGCAGCCAGCGAGCGCAATGACGCCGGTACGTAGCGGACGACGATGTTCGATGGTGGGCTAGCACTACAGCTCGTCTAGTGCTTGGCAGCAGATGTGTGATGTGCAAATGTCTGTCCGCTGGTAGCGGCAGGCAGGTCAAGCACTTACAGCTAGCAGCTAAGACTGCTGTCGTAAGCCGGCGGGCGGCCTGTGTCGATCGATCTGTCTAGCTAGTTGGCCTCCCGCACGTACGCCATATGCTGTGCGTAAAGACAGTCCCTTTGCTGCCCGTTCTGCGGGAGGGAGGGAGGGAGGCGGCGTGAGCCGACGCCGCCGGGCCGTTGCCGGAGATGCTAGCCTGCCTGAGCTACTGACTTGATCTGCTTGACCTGCTTCGGATGCTACGAGCCGTTGCTCGGCCACCCCTGTCCCGCGACTGTTAGTGCCAGTAGCTAGCAAAGACAGCGTGCATCTCGCAGCATGGTTGGGCTCGGGACAAGTGCCGACTGCTGCTACTTGTTCGTTCTTGGCCGAGTATTGTGGCGGATCGACGCCACACTTCTGTTCTTTGATCCATCTTTGTCCTCGGCGTCGTCATCACCAATTGAGTGCAGAGATCTCTCCCTCTCCCTCTCCCTCCCCTTCGCACCCCGCCGTGCATAACCGTCTGCAGGCGTGCGTTGCGAAAGTTAATAATTGCCTGCCCTTTGTACTTGGATGGCGAGATGCGCGAATCTCGCGTTGAACAGCCCGCGCATCCGCGGCTACAACCCCGGCATTCGCAGAATCGCAGAATCGCAGAATCGGGCAGCCACAATGAGCCGCGGCAGACGTCGAAACTGCTCAGAGTAGAGAGAGCATGGAAAAATGGTCGTCGGAGGGTCTGCAGAGGCAGAAGCAGAGTATGCCGAGTGCTGCTGCAGAGCACGCTGAGTAAAGCACAAGCTACTTCGGCAGACTGCCCGGCCGCTAGCATCGATAGCATCAGATTCAGATTCCAGCTCCCTGATGCGTCCCGCGACGGAGATGTCACCTCATGCATGCATGCGTTTTGTCTCCCCTCTCCCGCTCGCTTGCGGAAGAGAGCGTGCCCTCCCCATCAGCGGTAGTCACCCCGTCGTTTGTGCTGTCGGTGTCATCGAGAGCCAAGAGCACAAGAACAGAGGCCGAACACGCAAGGCACGTGAGGGCATTCCGTGCGGCACCGACGAAACGAGCCAGCCAACCTCGGAGCAGGTGGTCATCGGCGAGCAGCTTCCATCTCACATCCACTCCATTCCGTTCTCGCTTTTTTTCCATCGACCGACCTCTTGCTTGCATTCGTCTTTCGTGTGTTGTCTGCGCACGCCGGCGCCGACAGTACGAAGCAAAAAAGGCCGATCGTAATAGCAACGACTCATCGGCCCCCCTCTCCACGCGCCACACGTATCGCAGATTCTGTCTGTCATTGACGCCCGGCCGACCGCCCGAACGAACCGTCCGTCCGCAGGTCTCGAACACCGCGCGCTCGACGACTCTGTTCCATTTGTCTTGCCATCTCGACGTCCTCTCCTCGCTGTGCCTCCTCACATCGCTCTCGACTCATCGCTATAAGAGCATCGCGAACGCCGATCTCCCCCCCTCTCCATCTCAGCATCGCCCGACCACAAGGCGCGCGCTCAAAGTGTCCGCATAGCCCCTCCGCCCCCGCGCCATGCGTCTCGCCGCCCTCCTGGCGGGCGCGGCGCTCGCCCGCGCAGGCTATGTCACCGTCGGGATGAGCGAGTACGTCGACCGGGGTGGTCCTGGAATTTGCTGACATGCCCAGAGCCCGAGAATGTAATACTTCCATTGTCGAGTGGTACGGCGACGACGGGCCGTACCACCTGCTACTCACCCCGACAAAGTTTGTCAGTCACGGCTACAATGTACGTCTACGAGCTTGTCTCGCGCGCTGACGACAGGTCTGGGTGCCATCCATCCCGAACGGGACGACGTCGTACAACCTGACCATCAACCAGCCTGCGGGCATGCAGTACATGGTCACGGTGTGGGGCGCGAGTGGTATCGAGTACGCCGGGACGACGGACGTGTTGAGTGAGTGTAGTGTGTCGGCGAGGACGTGGGCAAGGGAGAGGAGAGGGAGGGCGATCGTCATGGTCTCCTTTGGCTTACGAGCGGATCGGCGCGGCGCTAGGTGGGCAGACATGCTGACCCACAGCCGTACAACCTTCCGTGAACAAGAACACCTCGTGCTTCATGAGCGATGCGGACATTCACGGCCTCTACTCGTTTGCGTTCAACATGACCAACTCGTACGGCGGTGACAACCACTCCCCGCCGCAATGCTCGAATCTGAGCGTGTCTTGGCCCACATCGCTCGAGTCGCCGATAGTCGACGAGTGGAGTGAGGTCAAGAGGGACGCACAGGTGTACACTGCTGCTCTCCCACCCATAATGCCTCATGCGCGATCGATCGCAGATCGCGCTCCGCAAGTAATAGGCACTGGTGCAGATGGCGATACATCCAGTAGCAACAAGACGTCTGGAAACACAACCGTGCCGCCGACTATGTTTGGCATCATTCCTCTTGGCAACTCGTTCTCCATTCCCATCACGTACCCGCGTGACTCCAGGTTCGCCAACGATCTGCCGGCAGAGTCGTTGTCGGACAAGCCCACCACATGGACGGGCAAGGGCGTCACACATATGAACTTCACCGTCAACCTGGCCAAGGGCACGCGGTTCATCATTGTCGCCGGGATAGGGAGCCAGGAGGAGTGGGCCAGCGGCGGTTCGAGCGAGATGCTTACTGTCGGGCAGGGCTCGTTTGACTGCCTCAACCACGTAGACGGCAGCTTGCCCATTCCAACAGTCACCGCGTCCAGCTCGACATCTGGCCGTCTTTCCCGGCCGACGGTGTCTGGCACACGCTCTGGCACAGACTCTGGCGTAGCCACCAACAGCGGCACGAAAACTTCGCACCCGAGCTGGGTAGGTGTCATTCTCGCGTGTATCTTTTCTGTCATCGGCGCGCTGCTGCTCTTCCTCCTGCTGTTCTGCTGCTGTCGCGTACGCAGGAAGCGGAGGAACGCGCGTCAGGCAGGCGCACCCGCCCCAGGCATCCTCTCAGTCGCAACGTACGGCAGGCTCGGCCAGCACCCGCCAGCCAGCGTCAAGCGCTTCGATGAGCACGGCGAGTACGGCAACGACCTCAGGCTTGATCTCATAGGCGCACGCGACCGCGACGACGCATCCGACTCACCCTCAAGCCGCGACGGCCAAGGGCCACTCAGCCGCCCGGGCACCGATTATGTCACCGAGTCGCCAACCTACCGCGACTCGCCGCTCCGCGCATCGGGCTACTCGAACGCGTCGTTCACCTCGCGCTCCCCCACAGCCGAGGACCACCCCTTCCCGTTCGGAACAGCAATCCCCCACACAGCCTCTCCTGTGGCTTCGCCAGGTCCCGAGGACAGCATCTACAGCGGCGGACTCACCGCCAGCCGACAGCCCACATCCGACTCCATGGGTCGCAAAGCTAGCCTCGACGGACTGCTGACGGGCCAGTCCACAATGGACAGCATGGCCGCGTACCCCAGTCTCGCGGGTCAAGCGCGCTCCCCTCCCGCACAGACATCGGCCCCTCACCGCCCTCTCCAGCTGCACGACCCTGGCCAGCTCGAGAACGCCCGCAGCAGCGAAGACATCACCGACCTTAAGCGCGAGACCATCGCCCTCCTCCAGCGACCAGACGGCCCGCCGTCCCCCCGCCCTGGGCCTGCACGCCGCCGCCGCACGGAGGACACGTACGTTGTCCACCAGGACGGCGGGCGCGTTGCTGTCGGCCCTGCGCCATCCGGCCGCGTCCTCGAGCTGCCCCCGCGGTACGAGGAGCTGAACTGGGACAACCCCGACACGGACAGCGCGCTCCCGCCCCGCTCGCGCACCTACGACGGCGCGAGCATCCCCCTCCCGCCCTCGCCGGTGGTCACCTCCACGTCGTACTCTGCCTCGCCGGCCGACACTATGGTCCCCACCATGCCCCCAGCGGAGCCGTGGGCGTCCTCCGGGGACGTGACATCGCGCGCGGCGAGCATCGTTCCCCCCTCGATGCGCGCGCCGTCGACCGTACCGAGCATTATCCCCCCGTCGCATCGCTCCCCTTCCACGGCTCCGAGCATCCCCCCCGGCGCGGAGGAGCCACACCCGCCCGGCACGCGCGACCGCGACCGCAAGCGCTGAAAATCATGAATCCTGGACATTTGGGCCGCACGGACATTTCAATCTCTCTCTATCCATCTTTTCCACTCTGTTGTACATTACCAATGCATGCATACGCTATCCATGGATGGAGTCGATCTACTATACCTATATCTAAAGAAGGGGCGCGCCTACTGCGCGACGTGCCAGTCGAGCTTGTCTGCCCACTCCTTGTTCTTGAGGGTGAGGAGCACCTCCTCGACGTCCTTTGCGCCGTTACCGCTGAGGCAGATGACGACGTTGCGGTCCTTTGGCAGCGTCTTGGCGAGCTGGAAGCCGCCCCACAGGCCGTGGCTGCTCTCCAGGGCGGGGATGATACCCTCGTGCTGGGTGAGGAGGCGGAACGCCGTCAAGCACTGCAGGTCGTCCGCGACAATGTACTCTGCACGCCCGATGCTCTTGAGGTACGAGTGCTCGGGGCCGACAGAGTTGTAGTCCAGCCCCGCAGAGATGGAGTGCGTGGGCACGAGCTGGCC
Organism: Cutaneotrichosporon curvatum; assembly: GCA_001600275.1. Classification (NCBI taxonomy): domain Eukaryota; kingdom Fungi; phylum Basidiomycota; class Tremellomycetes; order Trichosporonales; family Trichosporonaceae; genus Cutaneotrichosporon; species Cutaneotrichosporon curvatum. Next base: position 219,997 of record BCJH01000009.1, on the reverse strand, counting down.
CATCGCGTCCTGGATGATGTACGACGCCGCGCCGTGCACGACACCGGGGACGCCCATGGACAGCGTGGCGCTGTGCTGCGGGGTGTCGGTGCCGTGTCCGCCTGCCTCGACGCCGATGAGACGCACAGACTTGTCCTCGATAAAGTCGTAGAACGTGCCGATGGCGTTTGATCCGCCACCGACACAGGCGACGACCGCGTCGGGGAGGCCGCCAAACTTGGCCGCGCACTGCTCCTTGATCTCGCGCCCGATCACGCGCTGGAAGTCACGCACGATGGTGGGGAAGGGGTGGGGGCCGATCGCCGAGCCGATGAGGTAGTGCGTCGTGTCGAGGCGGGTGATCCACTCGCGCATCGCCTCGTTGACTGCGTCCTTGAGCGTCTGGGTGCCGGACGTGACGGCGACGACCGACGCGCCGAGCATCTTCATACGGAAGACGTTCATCTCCTGCCTGCGCACGTCCTCTGCGCCCATGAAGACGACGCACTCCATGCCAAACTTGGCGCACACCGTTGCGGTAGCGACACCGTGCTGGCCCGCGCCGGTCTCGGCGATGATGCGCTTCTTGCCCAGCCTGCGGGCGAGGAGGATCTGCCCGATCGCGTTGTTGAGCTTGTGCGAGCCGGTGTGGTTCAGGTCCTCGCGCTTGAGCCAGATCTTGGCTCCGCCCATCTTCTCGGTCATCCGGTCGGCGTAGTACAGCGAGCTCGGGCGGCCGATGTACTCGAACATGTCCTCGTACTCCTTCCAGAAGGCGGGGTCGCGCGACGCCTCGATGTACGCGTCCTCGAGCTCGTTGAGGCAGGCGACGAGCGACTCGGGGACAAATGCACCACCGAAGGGGCCAAACTTGGAGGGGAGGCGCTCACCGGCAGTGACGGCGTAGTCGGCCTTGTCGGCGTCGTTGGAGGGAGGAATGGGGAGTGCGGGGTCGGGCTTGCCTGCTGCGTCGCGGGCAGGGTCCAGGCGACCGAGGGGCTTGGGGTTCTGGCCCTTGAGCGAGATGGAGCGGCAGTATGCCTCGAGCGCGGCTGGCGCTTGGCCCTCTGGAGCCTCGTTGACGACCTTGATCACCTTGGAGCCGATGACGACACCGTCAGCGCCGGCCGAGGTAACAAAGTCAAAGTGGGTGCGGTTGTCGATGCCAAAGCCGACGGCGAGGGGCACAGGGGTGAACGCCTGGATGCGCTTGAGGAGGTCAGGGAGGGCAATGTTGATGGTCTCGTTGGCGGACGAGCCGGTGGTGCCCATCTTGGAGACGACGTAGATGAACGAGTCGGCCAGGGTGGCGAGGTACTTGACACGGTCAACCGTGGTGACGGGCGACACGAGGGGGATGTAAGACATGCCGGTCTCCTTGCAGACGTTGCGGAACTTGAGCGCCTCCTCCGGTGGCAGGTCGACGACAATGTAGCCGTTCGCGCCAGCCTCCTTCGCCTCACGGACGGCCTTGGCCTCGTCGTACGCGAGCAGCGAGTTGTAGTAGCCCATGAAGACGACGGGCGCCTTCAGTCCCTTCGAGCGTGCCTCGCGCACGTACTCGAGGCAGGTCTTGTAGTCGACGCCGTTCTCGATAGCAGTCTGGTGTGAGCGGAGGCCTGTGGAATCGGGCTTACAGTGTTGGCCTTCTGGATGACGGGGCCGTCGGCGATGGGGTCAGAGAATGGCACACCAAGTTCAATGACGTCCGCGCCACCAGCCTCAAGGGCAAGCATGAGCGGCACGGTCGCATCCTTGGTCGGGAAGCCGGCCGTCAGGAAAGTGACAAACGCGCTGGAGGTTAGATTCGGTGGAGCTGGGTGGTAGCGACGACTTACGCCTGGTCCTGGTCCGTCAGCGCTGAACTTTCCAACACCTAGAGCCAAGCACTCACCTCCTCCTTCTTCTGTGCGAATACGCGCTTGAGTCCCTCGGCCATGGTGTATGTTGGGGAAAGGTGTTTTGTTGGGAGCGACGGGGTTGAACACATCCGGTCCTTTATAGCAGTCGTCTTTTCCTGACTCGACGCCGCGCCTTGCCGCCGGGCCGAGCCCATTACCCGGAGGACCTTATGTCACGTGACATTGTCGTAATCATAATACGACACTTTTGTAATGCTGTCGATATTTACGTAACGCGCAAAAGTTCAATCTGAGCGCTGAGCGCCCAACTGCGCTCAACGACTACACCAGCCAACTCCACCCATACCATCATGGCCGCAGAGCAACCAGCACCGGCAGTGCGCCGACCCCGCAAGAGGAGAAGGAGAGCGGCGTCCTACGCGACCGATTCGAGCAGCGACGACAGCGACAGCGACAGCTCGGACGGCAGCGATGAGGAGCCAGCAGCCAAGATGGACGTAGATGGCGCAGAGTCGTCCTCTGCGTCCTCGTCTTCATCTTCTTCTTCGTCTAGCGACTCTTCGGACTCGAGCGACAGCGACTTGGATTCCGACTCTGACTCGGATTCTGGTGCCCGGGCGAAGGCTGCGGCCAAGGCCGTTCCAGCTAAGCGGGAGCGCGCGCGCATGCCTACGCTGTCCCCGTCCCCACCGCCAAGGGAGATCCCATCATTCCTCCCTGCTGCAGAGGAGGAGGATGACAGGCGTACAGCGTTCCGCAGGGTGTACATGGAGAAGCTGGTCGAGGGCTTTGGCGGAGATCTGGAGGCTATCCGAGCAGTGAGTATCGATGTGGAGGTGGTCCCGTTGAGGCTTGTCGTGTACTGGGAGAGGGAGACTACTCTGCCAGTTGATGATCTGTCACCTCGATTGCCTGCCAGATGCAGGCTGGGGAGGTTCACGGGACACGGCGATGAGTACATGGGCTGACGGCAGAACGACCCCACGCTCGGCCCACAACGCCTGGAGCTCCTCATCGACTCTTTGGCATCAGGAGTGAGCGTGTTCACCAACCGCGCAGGGGTAGACGAGGTCGGCGTGATTCTCAACGATTCGGCATAGAATCTGTATGCATATCTGTACTACTGGGCCATCGTAGCCACCATGACCGCGTCCTTCCCCATTGTCTCCGTGTGGACGTATGTCAGCTCTGGGAGTCCCACGTCTTCTCCCTGCATGTCAGCCACACACAGCAGAGCACGCACTGGAGGGACAACGCTCACACCCTCGCCGATGAACATGGGCGCGACGGTCACGACTACGCTGTCGACTAGTGCCGAGCCGTCCGCCCTGCTTCCGCCGTGGAGGAACGATGAGAGAACGCGGCTGCCGCCCTCGATCATGACTGAGCCAAGCTTGAGCTTTGTCAGAATCTCAGGCAGGGTTGTGGGAGGAATGTGTCCGTTGGCATTCAGCTCGACGCGTACGATCCGCGCTCCGGCCTGCTCCAGCGCTGTCGCGGCTGACTCTGACGCGCCTGCGCCGCACAGTATCCATGGCTGGCGGACGATTTGTGCCCCTGTTGCGGGCTTAGAACCATGCTCCCTCCACTCGGATAGTATCCGCGCAGTCGTTGGTGTCCGTAGCTTGGGGTCGAGGATGAGAGGCTGCGGTGGGAGCAGGGACGGGTCGTCTTGTGGGACGAGCTGGACTGCGGTCAGCTCCACTGTCAAGCACTAAGTCACTCTTCAACCTCGGGTCGTCCATCACCACTGTCTGTACGCCTACCAAGATAGCATCGTGCATCGTGCGCAGCCTGATATCAGCGGCGTACTGACCGCTAACTCACCAGTGGGTCATGAGCATGCTCTCCGGCCCGGACAGCATGACCCGCGCACCTCCCGGACCGGCAAGCTTCGCGTCCAAGCTCTGCGCCCACGTCAGAGTGATGTGTGGCCGCTCATACGCATGCGTCAACGATGCAACATGCTCGACGAGGAAGCGCGGCGGTGCTGTAGTCAGGGGACTCATGGTGAGCAAAAGAAGAGAGCGATGGTTCAGCACCGATGTCATCTCCGGCTCCGGCTGGGCTGAGGAGTGAACGGCCTCCACCGCAGAGGTGCGCCATGAGCCTGGTACGATGCGCAAAAAGATGAATTTACTGGACAAGTAGGGGATTGAACCCTAGACCTCCAAGGATTGGAAGATGCAAGCTTGGCGCGCTACCACTGCGCTACATGCCCCGGTAATTGGTTGATGGAAATTCCGTCGCCGGTCGGGCTATAATCCTTTGCGGGGTTTATCCGGCCAATTTCGAGATATTTCTAACTGCGTTTCTCTGTGGCCATGTCGTACTCTACCGCCCGTGTTGCACCTGCATGTCCCCTGTTTGCAGACTCGATATATGTATCGTATGTTCAACTGTATGCGCGTATGCTCTGCTGTATATGTGCAGTTTGTTGATGTTCGCGGCGAAGGGAAGTGGGGGTGACTTCAGTGAAGCATAACGTCGTAAAGTCATAAAATAACGGGGTAAGTATGAAATGCATGTATGATCTATTGGAGTATTCTTTCTCTGCAAGTCTCACAGAGGGACATCTTGCTATGTGCCTGTCTGTGACCGAGTCCCAAATTTTGGAAGGTTGTGCTTGCGCAAGATTCCTGCACGAGTCAGCACGCCGTGGATCGCGCGATCTCACGAGCACAGGTATCACAGATCGTGGTATAGGTGGTGATCACGCAGCCGCATGAGCTGCAGTACCGCATGATGAGGGTGTATTGAAGATGAGGGGTTATAGGGGTATATGCTGGAAAGAACACCAGCACAGCCTGAGCCTTATATGAACCTTTCTCACCATCTCACCGCATCGAAAATGCCGCAGTTGACTACCTCATCTGGCATCGTGGTGACAAGCTTGGAACGCATCCCCTGGTCATGCAAACAAGTGTACATCACTCTCCCTTGTCGGTGTCACCAGGCATCATACAGCGCCGTGTAATTGATGACGGAGTGTATCCTAACAATCCGCTGGGCTTCGATATTGTTGAAAGTGGGAGATGATGCCCGTACCGCAGCATAGAGTACCACCCAACGTGCAGACGCAAAGCAGTGCGAGGAGAGTTATATCAGTAATACTCAGGTAGCTCTGCCAAATGACGCTGCGAAGGCACATCACACCTGATGGCAGGAGCGCCCGCCTGAATCTCGTCCGATACATGCCGAGGGTCAGTCATGATCAGTACACGTTATCACAGAAGCTGCCAGATCCCAGCGCATGCACGTCCCAGTGAGTGATGATAGATGCCATGCAGTGTGTTCTCGTGTGCGACCCCCTCCCTCCTACACCCAGCGGTCCTCCTTTCTCTGGCCCTTAACTGGTGCGTCCTCGGAAGCTCCCGCCGCCGTTCCCCATTCCGATACGCCAGCCGGCCGCGGCACGCGGATGGGCTCGTACTCCTCCTGGCTGACTGTGTCGAAGAACTTCTTCTTCGTCGGCGGCTTTGGTGTCCCCGGGACAGCTGGGCGACCGGAACCGAGAGCACTGTCAATGCTCCCAGACGGGGTGTCGGGGTTGTTCAGACGCTGTCGTCAGCTACAAGAACCACCGCACCTACTCACGAAGTACTCCTCCCTGATGTCCAGCTTCTTCCTGTTCTTGTCCATCCTCAGCGACTCCTCCTTGTCGACAGCCTGGACCTTGTAGTCGCCGTGGTCGTACCGCGTCTGGGTGAAGGTCTCGAGCGCGAACGAGGAGAACACAATAAGCGAGATGAACGGCAGCCCAAAGAACGCAAATGGCCGCCGCCTGATCGCGGACATGAAGGGGTTGGTCGTCGTCGACTTGCGCGAGAAGGTGCCCATCGTGCTTGCTGTTGCTCGCTGGCGGCGGGTCGCTCAGTGTCGGTGAAGATGTCGAGCGAAGACAAAAGTGGAGGTGCATCACTCGGTCTGGCTGATAACGGCGGGAGTTTATTATTGTTTCCAGCCCGTAATGACGCGCGCCGACGATTTCGACTTTGCCACCTGACTGCTTGATTCAAAACATCCTTCCAGCAGCCAAGCAGCCATGGGCCTCCTCCGGCGCAGGCCCAGGCCGCAGTGCTACTACTGTCTCTCGCAGAGCCCAGAGGGAACTGCGGGGGCGGCGACGCGATGGCACTGTGCCGCCTGTGGGTGCTGGAACATACTCGACAGGAGCGGCAACATAGTCAGCGAGAACCCCGCCATGCGGGATTCAGCGATGAACAGGAAGAGCTTCTCGCTCAGAGGTGGGTGCACGGTCAATGAGGCCTGGGCATGGCATTCTCGTGGCAGCCAGGACCCGCTGTTGCGTTGCGCGTGCTGACGACAGCTCTTCCAGATAACACGAGGCTGCGGCCGGTCACGTCTGCCTCACCGTTCTGCCGCGAGTGCCAGACGAACCAGACACTTGTTATGAACCTCCTGAGCAACTATCTACCGGACGAGTCGGTACGTCTGTTGGCTATGACGCGGCTGACGGCAGGACCCATCGTACCCAGCATTGAACGATAACCTCCCAGCCTACATCGAATCCCTGCACGCCCGATACCCACCAGTCTGCAAATCCTGCCAGCCGGGCGTAGACGATGCGCTCCGACGAGCAGACCAGCGCGCACAGGCAGAAGCCTGGGGCCGGGCCCTGAAGCGCGGAGTGGACATCACGGAGAGGCATAGCGGGCCTGGGTGGTATGATGTGGCGGTGTGGCGTGTGCGAGGTGTTGCATGGTGCATGGATGCGCTTGGCGTCGCTGCTATCGGGGTCGCAGCCTGGCTGAGGCCAACGAGGCTGCAGTGTAAGGACTGCCCTGGCTGGAAGACGGCTATTATCGCATCTCGCGTAATGGCCATACTCTGGGCAGCTTGGGATCCGACATGGCTCCGCCGAGCCCGCAGCGCAGGACTAGCTCGCGCGCCGGGACGCAGACCGTGGCTGGTAGGTGGAGGCAGCTGACTCTGGCTGACGGCAGTCGTTTATGCTCGCGATCTACTTTGCGCGGCTGGCGATGGCATCCGTCTTCGCCGTATGGTCTGGCCTGCCTCGATGGTTCCCTCTACTATCTTTCCTTGACCTCACAGTAAGCTTGCAGCCAAGCGTAGCTGACACCAGACGCTTCTCTTTGCACTCACCCAGATCCGGGTGGCTGAGCCAGTCACCTTGACGCTCGTCCGGCCAGTTCCCGTAACCCCATCACAGTCCCAGCACGACCCACCGCCATTACCAGAACCATCCCTCCAAACACTGTCACTCAACAACGTAACCCCCATCCGTGTACCACCAAATCCTGTCTTTGGACAGACATCGATGCAGACGCCACAACGAGTCGACGAGCCGATGGAGTGGGAAGCAACCGGCCCAGAACGCGAAGACTGGGACTCTTTTGGAGCGGGCCAGCAGCGCATGTTTGAGCGTACCTCGAATGAGACAGGCTTGGAGAGCCTGCTCGCGAGCTGGGGCATCGGAAGTACCCCACCGGGGGGCGTCTCCGAACATCCAAACCACATACCGCAGGTCAGACCTGCCACCCAGCCTCGGCCAGTCCTGTCGGACAAGGCTGTTCGAAACACGCGTGTCGCTCTACTAGTCGTACGCCTTGTGGCGTTGATCGCTGGCGTCGGCAGGTTTCTGCGAGTTTTAGGTGATCGACTGGACTACCGACATATGGTCAAAGCGCAGCAGTGTCTTCTTGGCTTGGAGGGTGGCGCATCTGCTCTTGCACTGGTGGTGGCGCTGGCCACAGGACGCGTTCGAGCGCCATTAGCCGCTGTGGTGCTGGGTTGCGACGCCGCCGTGAGGATCGCCGCACTCGTTGCCCCGCCGATGTCTGGCATGCCCCAAGCGCTCGTTCTGCATGCCACACCAGAAATCCTGTGCGCAGCATGGGCTGCACTCGACGCGTTCGTCCTGGCCGCGACATGAGCAGTATACTCCGCACCGTACAGCCGTCCGGCTGTTGCGGAGACGCTACTCGATCTTCTGTATCACTATGACACACATCACACGGGTATCGCATGTTTCGCCGCATCGTCCTCGTCATACCTCAAACTGCGTAGCTAGCTTCGCTCTCTCCGTCATCTGTGTTGATTGCATCGGAGAGTCGCCGCCCGCTGCAGCAAAGTAAGAAGCTGCTGCTACAAGTAATCAAGCTCGGCGATCGATTAGTACCCTCATGCATATTCAGCACATCTAGCTACTTTGAGACACATGTCCACGAGATCACTTGCTCATCCGGGATGAGAGCAATATGGAGGTTACGCATCATGTGGACCGTCCGCAATCTGCTTGGATCAGGTGGCACACGGCTTCGCCGCGGCAAACTCGGATCAACCCTGTCACCACCTCGGGTGCATAGCAGCAGCTCCTGGAGGACCAGGACCACAAGGAGGATGACGACCGATCCAATCCACAAGCAGATAACGCAAGCTGCAAGAGGCAGGTGCGAAACCCATTCCTATGCGAGACTGACTAGCCGGTGGTGGCTTATCACTTACTGCCGGAACGACGTCTCCTAACTGCAATCTCCACAGCCGCACTTGACCCCAACATCAACATCCGCGGGCAGCTCGTCGTACTCCGGCACGCTAATGCACCCCAATTACGGCCTCCCCTGACAGCTCCAGCTAGGTGCAGGTGCAGGATTCGGTTGTGCATACCATACCATACCGCACGTCGATCGCGCCTGCGGCCTGGTATGCTGGTCTAGCCGGTGTTATAGACTGAGACCGACCTCCTGGTGCTGCTGCTGCCTGGTCGATCTGATGACTGAGAGCGAGCTAGAGCGAGCTTGGGAGCGCATGGCATGGGAGACCCCACGGGTGCGTGTCAAGCTGTTGTTCCGGGCTTGTTCCGGACGCCACCTTTGTGCAGTTTCCAATTCCAATTCAGTCCAAAGCTTCGACTTTGATGTTGGGACTCGCTCTCTCTCCCTGCATGTCCTGTCTGTCCTGGCTTGCGCATCAGGCTTCAGGGATGGAGTGTTACAATTCACTCGCGCAGATAGAGTGATGCAGGACATCATATCGATCTGGATCTCTCCTCTAATGAATGGGAACGAGGCGAGGTGGAGCAAAGAGGGGGTGGGAATCGAGAATAGAAGCGATGTGCTTGCTGCCTGGCCTGCATGTGGCGGAGAGAAGTGTGTGGACGTACACGGCTGGCACGGCTTGCAGCACCGGCTTGCGCCTTTGTGCATAGGAATCGGGGGGGCGCCCGGCCGGCCGACGGCGCCGGAGGCGGAGGCGCATGTGTCTAATGTGTACTGATCTGATCGGGTGCATGTTGCATCTCTGCACGAAGTTGACTACTATCGCTACCTCTGACTGCGCAGCTCGACTTCAACTGGCATGCTGCGTCGCGACGTCGTAGGTTAAACTCTGCTCTACCTTACTGGCCTGCTCGATCTCCCCTGCGTGCTCGATTTGTGCCCCAGGATATCGGAACGTTAGCGCAGCAGGGACAACAGGCATGCATGTAATCGGCGATGCCGTCACGAGCCGTAGGTTGCACCTGACAAGGCTTCGTCCTTCTTGCAAGCTTCCGCGGCATCCTGCACGGCTGGCTGGCTCAATGGCCTCATGGGCTCATGTCCCATGGCTTGGTCTCGGAGTTGCCGTGTAATCGGCCCCTATTCTATCGATGATGTCAAGTATTTCAGAGACCGAAACGAGAGCGTGGTATGAACAAGCGAACCGAACCGAAGGAGAAGACGCGACACAAGCTCTAGCAGCAGCGCAGTTCAAAGGTCCTAGGACGTAAACCCAAAACGCTGCTGCCGAGCTCTGGCGTGAATGTGGATGAATTGTGACACCAACACTGACGCCTGCCGAGGTGTGAGGGCCTCACACTAGGCCGGCTAGTTTGTCCGTGTTGTGTCGAGGCAAAGTTAATTGAGTACTGAATGCGTTGGCGTCCGCCCCTCACCCCCGGCTCACACTCTGTGGCTTGTCGACATGCCGCCGGAGGTTTGGCCGAGCCGGTTCAGAGCCAGGCAGAGTCAGGATGAAGGAGCAAACGAGTCTGTCATTAGAGTTGCAGTGGCGTTCGATGGGCTCTCGGAGTGTCGGAGCTTCTAGTGTCGGCCCCGCGGCAAGGTGTGAGTAAAGCTGCAGGAGGCGTCTTCTGCATCCGTTACACCGCGGGCGAGGCGGCCCACCGGCTGGCGCAATGGCGTACCGGTTCAACTCAAACTCAGGTGAGCGAGCGAGCGAGCGAGCAATGAGCCCCGAACGTCATGAGCAAAGGGGCAGCATGGGCAGCAGCAATCCATGTGAAGAGCCGAGAAGGACAGGAGGCGAGGATGTGAGCGTATTTTGTTTGCTCAACCTCTCGCCCTCCCTCCCAGGGTCAGAGCCAGAGGCGTATATTTTTGCCTGTTTTTGTAACATTCTCTTTCAATTGAGATACTGCCCGCAGTGGACGAGCTAGATGGGCAGTAGCAGCAGCAGAACTGGTGCTCTAGGAGGATGGCCTTCGTGCCGAGCCGAGCTCATGGGAGGAGGAGGAGTGCGCACAGCTGGGGACAGTATGCGTAGTACGAGCGACTGCGATCGAGGCAAGCACAATGCGAAAGCGTAGCACTAAGGTTTATCGCGTACCAACAAAATCTCGCCACTGAGCAGCCATGAGCTATGAGCTACATCGGCATGCAATGGGCAGCTGGACAGCTGGACAAGCCAAAAGTAACAGGGCAAGCAAATGATCAAAGCTCGCTAGGCGAGCTCCTACCCTTCCCAGTTCCCAGTCCGTTCCGAGAGCCACTCGCTCGCTCCAACTTTACCTCTACTGGAACAATTGTTCGTATTTCCTTTCCCAATGAGAATCCATCGGAAACCTAAATCCAGTCTCCTGGAGGAATAAACGCAGTCAGTCCGAGACGCCACCCATTAAACTCTTTTCTCGCGCAGAGCCGGGCGGGCGGTCGGGCGGGCGGGCATGCGGGCAGCTCTGCGTCAGTCGGTCGGCGTCCGGAGTGAGTGAGTCCTTTCGCTCGCTCGCCTGCGGCTGTCTGTCTGAGCAGTGCTGCTGCTGCGGCTGCGGCTGACGCTACGCTTTCTGCAACACACTCTGTTGCGGACGGACCGGTGAGTCGCCTCTCGCCTCGAGTACCTCTGTTTTAGACGTCCAGCCGTTCCCTTAGAAGGAAAAAAAAAAACGCCACCTGTTTCTGCATGTTTTGGCTTGCGAGAGTAGGCGTTTGCTCGCCGCCGAAGCAGCAGCAGCGAGGTGCCGCCGGGCGCGCGCTGGCGGCGGTTGTTGGCTCTCTCGCTCGCTCGCTCGCTCCTCCCTCCCCCGCCGAGCGAGTGACACATCCTTGTGCGCCTCTCAATGCATGCTCGCTATTCAATGCGAACGGCAGCCCTCGGCGCCGCCCATGAGCTACCTACCTGGCTAGTTCATGGCACACATCCTCGACTCTCTCTCTCTGATTGTCTGTCTCTCTGTCTGTCTCTCTGTCTGTCCGTGTCTCTCTCTCTCTCGTGTTCGCTCTCGCTCGCTCCTACACATCGTCTTCACTCTCTCTCTCTCCAGCTCTCAGTGTCTCCCACCCAACCGCGTTCAACCTACTCCTCCTACTCTTACGCTCGAGCGGCTTCGACTCTTTCGAGACGCGACTCCAGTCCTCTGGATCTGCCCACTGCTGTCGCCAGCAGCGATCAGTGGCAGCGCGCATCAAGCACACACCCCGCACATCAATCCCCCTCCTCTCCCCGTATCACGTCGTTATGCCGGCGCATCAAGACGCATCCCCGACAGCGATCCTCCCGCCCGTGTCGACGCTCCTGCGCGTTGGCGGAAGTGGCAGTGGCAGCAGCAGCAACGGCGGACACCACCACAGCAGCCACCACCACCGCAACAGGACGAGCAGCAGCAGCCCCTCCCCGCCGTGTTCACCGAGGACTCCGGCCGACGCCCTCCTTCCCGAGCCCGACATTGTACGCGTCGGGACATCGTCTTCGCGGTCGCCCAGCCTCGCCTCGCTCGCGCTGGCCGCATCAGAACATGGAGCAGCAGGCAGCAGGAGACCGCCGCCGCCGCCGCTCACGCTGCTGCCGCTGAGCTCTTTGGGCAAGCCGAGGATGGGACGCTCTGAGAGCGACGAGCGGTGCTCCATCCGCAGCCTCCTCAACGGCACTGGTAATGTGACACCACGCACTGCCAAGAAGCCACCGTCGCAGCCTCCCTCGCCCCCCGTGCGCTCGACAGAATCAGAGCGCGACCGCTTTGCATACGCTCCCCCGCCGCCGCCGCCGCCGTCCGCACCGGGCCGCCGGTCAATAGGCAATGAGTATCACTCGCATCCGCCACCGCCGCCTCCGCCAGCCACCGCGCCTGCCCACCCAGACTACCACCACCAGCTGCACCACTACCAACAACACCAACACCATCACCACCACCACACCCACCCGGCAGAGAGCGCGAGGCGTCATTCATACCACCCGCACGAGTACTATGGCCCCCCTCCTCCCCCGCCCCCGCCGCACGCGCACTACGCCGGGCCGCAGCAGGCGTACCACATCGCGCCGGTAGCGGCGGCGTACGCCCATCATCACCCGGGGTACGAGCATGCGACGGTGTTCTACCCGCCCCCGGGGCTGGTGTCGTATGACCCCATGGCTGGGCTGGGCACGCGCGCGCCCATCTCGCGCACGACCAAGGCTTGCGACGCATGCCGTGCGCGCAAGGTGCGCTGCGATGCCGGCGGATACCCCTCTGGACAGGGGACGTGCTCGCGCTGCCGGGAGAGCGACAGGACGTGTGTGTATACCGCGACGCAGAAGAAGCGCGGGCCGTGTCCTGGCCGGCCGGCGCGCGCCGCGAGCAGCGGGTCGTCGGGCCCAGCGAACGGGAGCACTGGGCGCCGTGCGTCCCTCGAGTCGAGGGAGGCCTCCGAGCGCAGGCAGGCGTGGCAGGCTGAGCGGCACGGCATGCGGTCCGCCCCGGCACACCCTGTCGATGCGTGGCCGTGGTCGGACAGGCCGCAGGCGAATGGTCACGGCCACGGACAAAGTCACGGCCAAGGCCATGGGCAACAACCCCACGCCGAGGACAGATACCACCCGTACCGCCGTGACGCGCCGCGCACAGCGCCAGTCGTCCCCGCGCGCCAGTCCGTCGGCGGGTGGGACTCGAGCCCGAACGGACACGCCCACGGCCAGCCCCCGCACGACCTCGCACCCCCGGAGCACTCGCCGCGACACCTGCCCGCCCCTGGGCCGGGGCCGGGGCCGGGGTACGAGCAGCACTATGGCATGCGGCCGCACGACGCTGCTGGCTGGCCTGCGCCGCCGCTGCATGCCCCCCCGCACGAGCGCATGTCGCACCGGAGGAGGAGCATGTCCCCGCCGCCGCACAGGGTGTAGCTGGGTCTTGGGACAGGGACATGGTTTGCAGTAGAGCGAGCGAGCGAGCGAGTACTGCCGCTCAACAGTGGCACTCAAGTCTCTGCGGTCACTGTGATACCACCGCCTCGTTGGGAGCCGGCGCCGCACGCACAAGCGCATGTACATTAGACGATAGACACGGACACTCTATGCACGATGCTACGCTGATGTCGCCTGTGCTCGTTCTCGCTGGCTTCGTGCGCGTCGTGAGCACTGATGCCGATGCCGAGCAGGTGCTTCGTCTCTCGAGCAGCTGCCTGCTCTACACCATTGTGTAGCTTGGCGCTCGATCGTGTTTCTATTCAGTCGTGTCTGTCTTGGCATAGTGCGACTAGGTGCCATTCAGTGCGGTGGGGCGCAGATCTGGCAGCGAGGCATGAGGCAGGCGTGAGGGGAGGCATGAGGCAGGCATGAGGTAGGCATGAGGCAGGCATGAGGCATGAGGCATTTGGCGAAATTGGTACGCGCATGTCGGGCAGGCTGGCTGATGGCTTGGGCTGGGGCGAGAAATGGGATATGGACGGTGGATAAGAGTTCGGCATGAGAGACACGAGGCTGGCGGCTGGCGCCCCCGGCAATGGGCGGCGATAGCTCGCGGCGCGCGTCTGCGATTAGGTGAAGAGGCGAAGCGAGGTGAGAGCAGAGCAGAGCGGTGAGTTGGCCGACGACAGGCGGATGGGGATGGGGATGGGGCCCACCTGGGCGATGTAGAGCTCAATAGAGCCCCATATCCCCATGTAGGTTGGTCAATTGCCAGTCCAATCTGTGGGAGGCGGCGCGTCATGTCTCATGCCGACCTGGGGCAGTAGTGAGTTGCATACTTACTACTCACGGCGGTCAGATGCACGTCAGGTGGCAAGAAGCAAAGCCGTCATACTCAGCGATGGAATCGTCATACTGCTACCGGAGCCGCTGGCGGAGCGATAACGAGGCCCGACTTGGAGGAGCTAGTCCTGCCCTGCCCGGAGGGTGTACGTAAAGATAATGAGATGAGCGAGGGGTTAGTCGAGTGGGCATGCTGCATGCCTGTGTCTTCGGACCTGAACTGGCTTTGGCTTCGGTGCTGGGTAAACCGCACTTCCCCATGAGCTTGAGCTGCGACCTGCTAGCTGCTAGGGGAGGGGAGGGGAGGTGGATAACGGCATCGGCTGGCTGGCGGCGGATGTCTGGCACTGGGCTCTCTGGCACGGCACCGGGAGGCATGCGACGAGAGTCGAGCAAGGCAGTGCGGGTACACCAAGCAAGGCTCGAGGTGGTACCGACCGAGACATGGACCGAACAGGCACTTCGAGCTGCGCTGTCGGCGTCGCTGCATGCTCGCTCTGGAGAATCTTCACCTTCGGCTGGACAGGAGAGGTCAGTAACAAGTCAAGAAAGAGGCTGCCGCCTTCCCGTCCCGGGCCCCCAGCCGGCCGAACCCGATGCACAAGAGTCGTTCCAGCGCCATGCAGAGGCGAGAGCGAGAGCGAGATGCTTGAGGCGAGGCGATGAGAGGGATAGAGAGAGGGTTTCCAGGAACTACCGAGCCGCCTTCGCCGCCTCCAGGAGCCGAGGTCTCCGAGTCAATTGGCAGTAAGCAGTGCTGTTTTGGGTCAGTAGAATGTTTTCAATGTGGTTGGGGCGGGAGTGCAGAGGAACGAAGGTGTCAAAGACGAAAGTCGAGAGCATGTGGGGCTGAGAAGAACGGCAGAGACATCCATCTAGACAGAGCGACACAGCGACACGAGCAAGGCCGTGCAGCGTGGACGACGCGAGGAGACACGGCCGGCGAGCGAGCGAGCGAGGTTTTTTTAGGGTCTCTTTGGGTGGCGTCATGCTCTACGCATGCTCTTCTGCTGTGCTGTGCGCTCTGCTCGTAGCGAGCAAGTAAGCATGCATGCTTTGGGCTGGACTCGGCTGGATGCATGGCCGCCGCCGCCGCCGCCGCAGCCGGTCAACACCGCGGGGTGGTGTCAGCATCGCCTCGTTTTTCTGGCCATCAGCATTCATCCATCCGTCCCGTCCGTCCATCCGCCGACGACATCCAGCGAGCAAAGCCCAACTTGTTTGCTTGTCACTTGTTGTCATCACTCTTGTCTCCATCCCCGTCCTTATCCTCACTCCCACCTCTCCTCGCTGTCGCTCATTTCCCATTCCCCGTCGCTCTCTCCGTCGTACTCCATCTCGAACTCTACTCGAACTACACGGACACTTTGCCCCGCACCTCGCCTCGTGCACCGCTCCGAGCTCCACCGACCGACCAACAACAACCGTCACTGGACTAGGCTCCACCGCGCACCGCCTACAACCGGACGCACGACAACAACCTAGCACCCCCTCGCCCCATCTCCCATCTCCTTGACATCGCCCATACCACCAACACCACCACCTGCTCGTGTGATTGATTGATTGCCTGCAGCCAACATGGATCGTAAGTGTCGCTAGCGTCGTGTCGTGGTGTATTGCGGACCCCCGAACCGAGACGCGAGAGGTGCGACTGCGCGCGAGAGAGGCTGTCACTCGGATGGGCGCCGGAGATGACGGGCGTGCGTCAGCTCTGTGCCCTGCCAGCGCGCGCGTCGCTCCACGCTACGCGTTGCGCCTAGGTCGGTGTCGGTACTCGTGTGCATGCGTGCTTGCAAACTTGCACGCTGGTGTTTCTTGCATGCATGTCGCGACTCGAGATGCGGCGCAGTGCAGCAGTGGCGCTGGCCAGGTCAGCCAGCGTAGCCGCCTTGCGGGACAAACAAAGCACGATCCTCGCGCTCTGTTCTTTGTGGCTTGCGCTTGCTTTCTACCCCGAAGGAGAACCTGCCCCAAGGAGAACCTGCTGGAAGCGGCTTGGTCATCGCTTCTGCTCGTTTGCTCGTATGCTCGTTTACGAGGCATCGACCGGTCTCGACGCTGCAGCCGTCGTCGGCAGAGCCATGAACCTTTCTGCTTGCTCTGAGCATCTCTGCATCCGTTCCACTTGCTCTTTTCTACCATCTTCCACTCATCCTCGTCTACCCATCCCACTCCCCACTTCATGTCCGCTGACACCACAGTCCTCTCCTCCATCCTCCCCGAGATAGGCTCGATACTCAACCCGGGCGGCCAGAGCTCTGCTGCTCAGACGACGCCGGCCCCAACCACCCCGCCGCCGACGAGCGCTCCCGCGCCGACCACAGCCGCCCCGCCCCCGACGAGCGACCCGGCGCCTACCACTGCCCCGCCGCCTGTGTCCTCCTCGGCCCCTCCTGTGCCCTCATCAGACGTACCCCCGTCCTCGGACGTCAGCGTACCCCCGTCTTCTGCGCCCTCGGTCTCACCGACCGCCGGCCCGCCCAGTAGCGACGTCCCCGCCCCGTCAAGTCTGACAGATGGCGCCCCGTCCCCGTCCGTGAGCAACATCTCGTCTCTGCCGAGCAGCAGCGCGCCTCTCCCCTCGACCGACGGCGGCGGCGGCGGCGGCGGCTTGGTCACAGTGTAAGCCTGATTTTGTGTCTCGCCTGCTGACTGTTTAGCACCCGGACGACCACCATGGGCGACGGCACCGAGGTCACCGAGACTTCGATCGAACAACGGCCCTCCGGCGGGGGCACCAACGTCGGTGCCATCGTTGGTGGTGTTGTCGGCGGTGTCGTCGGCCTTGCCCTGATCGTCGGACTCATCCTCTTCCTCATGCGCAGGCGCAGAAAGGCACGCCGCGACCAGTTCGACGACATGATGGTGAGGCTGCTTGTTCATGACTCTTTGCTAACCTCAGTTCGACCCCGCACGCCCCCAGAACCAGGGCAACATCGACCTCGCGGACGGCTCTGACCGCCCCACCGTCGAGCCCTACGGCTACACGCCCGTCACTGGCGTGGCGGCCACAGGTGCGCGCCAGCACCAGCCCGAGATGAGCCAGATCGGCAGCCACCACGGCCACGGCGGCTACGGCGAGGACTACAGCGAGGGCTACAGCGACCACGGGTACGGCGGCAGCTCGTCCGGCGGCGCCGCCGGCGTGTCGCGCCAGCCCTCGTCCGCCGCCTCGAACAACTTTGCCGGCCTCGGATCGGGCTACGCCGCCGCAGCGGAGCGCTACTCGGCCCAGCAGGGGTACCCCCACCCCGTGGCCGAGGGGAGCAGCAGCGGCGGCGGCGCGCCCGTCCTGCCCCCGATCGACACGGCTACGGCTGGCATGTCGCAGAAACAGCGCGAGGCGTACAACGAGTCCCAGCGCTTCCATGTGCAGAACCCGTCCAACCCGTACGGCGGGGGGCCGACGTCGCCCGCCCAGGTGACGGTGCACACTGATGGCGGGGCGTACAATGAGCCCGAGGCGCCGGTGTCGGGGCAGGAGATCCCGCCTACGTACGACTCGATTCGGCAATAGGGCGCTGGAAGGGGTGGAAGGGGTGGTCGCTAGTAGCTGCTGGCGGCTGATGTGCGTCGATTCTCGCTTTTTTCGTAATGGGGCTGGCTCGGAGTCGTATTTATATTGTAGTAGTGCCTGCTTATGCCATTCACTAGGTCTTCGCTGTGAGGGGGCGAGAGGGGAGGGGGAGGGGGAGTGGGGGGGTGGGCGAGATGGTGTCGTGTGGGGGTTTGCATGGCGTGTCGGGGGTCTGGAGAGTACAGTCAGCGAGGTCAGCTGCCATCGCGTCAAGGAATACCCACGTCCCATCGAGGGCTTTTGCTCGCCCACTCTCTTGTCTGCATTCTCCCATCGCCTAGCACACACTCATGCCTTCGAAAGTTCGACGAGTCACTCCCCATGTCTCTGCGGTATCTCTAGCTGTCCAAGCTCGCTCTCCCTGCCCGAGAGGTAATCACGCGGGAAAGAACTGCACTTGTTTGACCCGGAAACGGGGCGGGGATATCGCACAAGCCGGGGTCGCGCGAGTCGTCTATCCTGCGTACCACCGGGTCAGTGGACATCGTTCGTACCACCGCGAGATTGGATCAGGGGCGGCCGTTGAGCCAGCTCTGCTGAGAGAGAGAGAGAGAGAGCGAGAGCCGGAAATGAGACTGCCATCGGGCCGGGCTGATGAGCTGGGAGGCGATTCGAAGCCGTCCGCGGACCTGGCTACTGGTCCGCGACGCGAAGACAGGAACGGCGTGGCGGAGAGGTATCGTCGGCAGTGCTGCGGATATGGTCGAGCGTACGGTATACGCAGTAGTAAAGTGGGGCTGACTCGCTCTGAACAAGAGGAACATGTGGGGAAGAGCTGAAGCTGGGGCTGAGACTGCCTTGTGAGGAGGAGAGGTGTTGCGGGAGTGATGACTTCGCGCGCGGGTACGCAGAGGTCAAGACGGGCCTTCACCTCTGATCATGTCAGTGTGATATATCGCCTGTCGCTCTTGCCCGCCATACGCCGTAAATCAGTCAGTCAAGCATGTGTCATGGATCTTGGCGACGTTGACACGGACGTTCACGATGCCGATGCCTCGAGGCCGATCGAGGGAGGGCAGCCCAGCGCCACGCGCGACGCGATACCGTCACCCCACCCTCGAGGGCGACACTCAGCGTGCAGCAGTGCATAGTGAGTGCTGCTCTTGATGCTCCTTTCTGTCACATACTCGCTTTTACTCTGCCGGTTTATCGCAGCACAGCGGAGTAGCCAGCACTCACTCCGCCGTGGTTATCTTCCATCAGTGCCACCTTCCCCATCGACTAGTGAGGAGGAATGCCTTCAGCTCGGTGTACTCGCTCCTCACCCCATCCCAACATTACACCTATCGCCCTCGCGCTTCTCAGATCAACCTACCAACTCTGCCGACAGTACCCAGCACGCACCAGATCCCTCTCCTCGTTGCCATCGCAAATACCCAAAAATCAGCGACAATACGAGACAAACTCGGGTGTTGTGTGTGGATCAGTGTGTGTGTATCAGGCACGGGCGATGTTTCATTTGCCACCTCGGACCCTGGATCGCCCTGCCACGAGCCATGATGGCCTCATGGCCGGCGCGCGGTAACTCGTCTTCCCTCGCGGTGAGCATTGGGCGTTTATATGCAGTGTTGGGGGAGTTGGGTGTGGGGCTTTTTGTGGGATGTGATGCGAGGTGGTGAAGGGTGGGGGAGATTTTAATCTGGGGTCGAGGTTTGCCGGGCTGGCGGGGATGTTGTCGCTTTTGGTGGGTATATTTTATTGGCGGCGATGGGGGCCTTGCGGGTGGAGGGGGTGGATGGGTACGCTGAGGTTTGGGATAGATGAGTATGGAGAGGGCTTTGTTGGGTTTGGTTCTGCTTGTGCAGACTGTAGGAGATGCGCTGAAATCGAGGAGAAGGATGGGCGGTACGCGTCCTTACGGTCTGCGAGCAGCCACACTGAACGTTTGCATATATCTGAAGCGGTGACACAGCAGTTCAATGCTCTCAGCAAGCAGGAAAGACTAACATCGCTGCACTAGACTGTCGAGCACGGTGGCAGAAAATACCGACGACAACGAACCGATATGTTGGTGGGAGGTGCCACGACGATGTACTCCTCGTCTGCGGGCAGCACCCACGCGCCTGCCACACTCGCCCGCTCTGCATATACCGACGGGCGAAACACGGCGGGCGGAAAATTGGCGAATATCGCCGCAAGGCCTGGCGTCGTTGTTCGGGTGGTGAAGCTGGTGGAGGACCTGGCGAGGTTGTGGGTTGTGAATGAATCGTGGATCTGTGCGCAGTCGCCTCGTTCTTCTTCGCCACTCGCGCGCTCGCGCGGCGGGTGATCTGCACTGGCGAAGAAGGTGCCACTGCGGGGCTCTGCGTTGTTCCAATTCTCATGTGCCGAGGTGGTTGGGACATTTCTTCGTCTCGTTCGACGTCTGGCTCGACTTGTTTGCCATCGTCTCTCTCTGCCAATCGGAAGGTCGGTCGGGCTTGTTTCAGTACGAGCAATTGAGCAGCAATTTAAAACGCCGAGTGATGCTGCCTCATTGTCTAAGACAAGACAAGACAAGACCACGAGCGGGCCTCATGTGAGGCGGCCCGCGGCGGGGTTGGGCTGGGCGGAGCTGGGCGATGCGATGCGATGACTTGTTGGGGTGCCACAAAGCATGGCAAGGGATGAGTCAGGGAGGAAGAGCGAGCCAGAGCTGAGCTTGTGCATGGCTTTGGATGGATGTCGAGTTGAATCGAAGGGTCTGCGCGCGGCATGCTTCTGCTCGAGCTGGGAATGAAGTCACGACGCCGTCGCGCTCGAGCCAGGCATTCTGTAGTACTGTAGTAACGGTCGCGACCGGGCTCTTCTCGCTTCTGTTTGTGTGCATTGTGGAGACCGACACGAGATCTGAAAGAGTGACTGGAGGTGAGTAGTGTCGCGACTGCTAGATTGTCTCGAGAAGCAAGCTATCCATCCACCTAACCATCCATCCCAACTTGCTGTCACGTTCTATAGTTGGCCGAGCGGCGGCGCGTTGCCGTCGTCATCCCCCCGGATCCCAATCCAGCCTCTCCTTCGTCGCCCGCTTCTGCCTCCATCCATCACTTCCTGCTGGTATACACCAACACACCACGTTCTTCTCTCTAACTCATTTGATTCTAATATTTCGACAGCCCCCCTCACCGCCGACTCTCTTCTAGCTCATCACGCCCTCCCCTCCGGAGTATCTCTCTATCTACTCGCCGTCAGCCACGGCGCCGCCGCAACATCTGCGCCACTTGCTCCCACCCGTGCCTTGGGCCGCGGCCATCCGCTGCGTGTCAGACAACATCTATCTACTCTTTGCTATCAATTACCTCTCGGTCCACATCGGCAACACCGAGAAAGTTCTTTCATAACTGCTGTCGAATAGCACGTACTGTAGACCAGAGTACTACTTCCTCACGCCCCTGCCAAGCAGGTCGGTCGTCAACACCGTTGTGGCCGGCGCCGCTTCCACCGCGCAAGCGTCGCTCTTCGCTCGCTCGACAGTACGTCGGTCACGAGTCCAACTCCATCCATCCTCGATCGATCTCTTCTCCCCTAACCCCCGCGCGCGCTTGTTGGATTTTAGCTTTCGGACCCCACGATCTCTGTTCTCGGCGCCAAACACATCCTGTCATCAGACGTCTCTTCCCGCTGTCCCCTTCGGATATCGTAAATTCGCGTGACAGGAGCCGTCATCCTCATTCTTCCCTTGTTTGGGCTCACGGCGGCGGAAGCGACCGACCGAGAGCTCCGTCTGGACTCTGCTCGATCTCGTCAACTTGACTCCTCTTCATCCACATCCATCACCACCACCGACATCCATCCCGTCGGCGTCGCGCCGTCGTTTGTCGCATCTGTCTTCTGGCTCGACGACTGCCCGCTTGCTCGCTCGCACGCTGCATCCCCCCTCTTCACCTGACGCGCCTCCCCCCCCCACCTCGCCTGCCGCCTCCACCGCGCGGTCCAGTTGGACGACTATCGGCGCCAATACAAAAATACGCCACTGATATACATCCATACACCCGGACGACTGCTCCGTCGCCGTCGCCGCTGCCTCTACTCCTCCTCGAACTCAGTCTTTCAAGTCAACATCATCAACCACACCCACCACCACCACCACCGCCGCCGACATCCACTACCCCACCCGGCATCCACCCCAGAGCTAGCCACTCGCCACGCCAGCAGCAGCAGCTCACTCCCCATCCATGAGCGGCTTCGGCACGCCCACCCCTGCCCCTGTGCACCGCACAGCGCCTCGGTGGGCCACCGCGCCAGTGGCCTCTCACCCGCCGCCGCAGCCGCCGCCGTCACTGCAGTCCCACCAGTCGTCGCGGTCGCAGGCGCACTCCCCTTCGACGCGTGGTGCATCGGCTTTGCAAATACACGACCACGAACGGCCGCGCAGTCTACCACACACCACGTCCTCATCCTCCCACGCGTCGCCCTCTGTCGCCAACCGCTCTTTCCAGCCAGTTGATGGAATGGCTACCAGTCATGCTCAAAATTCAGGCAGCAGCAGTAAGAGCACTAGCTACATCCACAGCAATACTCCTGGCGCGCCTGTAGCCGGCCCTTCGTCAGCAAAGTCGTCGTCCCCTTCCGCGCACTCTGCGCCTGCACACCGCCCCGCCGCTGCTGCCGCCGCCGCCCCGCTGTCCGCGCCCGCGTCGACCACGTCGTACATCACTGCGCCGTTGTCCGCTGCACTTGCAGCACGCAGCCCCCTGTGGAGGGCGACACACCCACAGGTGTCGGAGCATGCTGCTGGGGACACACCTGCTGCTGTTGCCGCATCATCCTCTTCAACCAGCACGCCAGGCTCAAAGCGACCAACAACCGATCCCGCCTCATCGGCAAATAAATCGTCGCGACCGGTTCTCATCGCTGCGGCCCTCGCGTCCACCAGCACACCGCGACAACAGCAACAGCAGCAACAACATCGCCCATCTGCTGACCGTGTATCGCCCCCATCCTCGTCATCCGTCCCTCCTCCTCCTCCACCGCCGCCGCCGCCGCCCGCAGAAATGTCCCCGACCGTGCAGGTACCTTCACGGCGCGCGCGCGTTTCCACGGCCACTGCGACGCCCCCACCCCCGCGTTCGGCGACACCATCGTCGTCCAGGTTACGAGGCTCCTCCGAGTTACACCAGACTGACCACTTATCAGACGCCGGCTTATCGGACGCCCATGGGCGGCGAGCGAGCAGCAGCTTCTTAGGCGAGGGGTCTGCGGAGCCCTCGAGCAGGAAGAAGAAGAAGGCACCGAGGCGTGGGTGGAAGGGATGGGCCATTGAGGTAGTCGACGAGTATGGCAACAAGTCTATCCGTTCGCCTAGTCCGGAGCCGGAGCCTGCACCGGACGCGCCGAAGCGACGACGCGGAAGACCGAGGAAGCACCCGTTACCAGAGGAGCAGGGGCAGCCGGGCCAGGGAGAGCCATCGAATGCTGCAGAGGGAGCGCGTGAGTATAACGGGGGGGAGCGCAGTGCTGACAAGTGCAGAGCAGGAGCGTGAGCAAGAGCCTGAGCAGGCAGATGAGGATGGCCCAGAGCAAGGCCGCAGAGAGGAGGATGATCACGATCCCGTAATCGCTGGGGACACTGGTATGTGGCTTGCTGAAAGTTTTGATCAATCTGCTGACATTCCGCCCTCGGCTTCTCGTGCTTCTCGAACATCACACGTACAGACGATATTGTTGGCGAAACCGCAACTCCAGATCAGAACGCATCCCGCCCTCGCCAAGAGAAGCCCCGCGCCGAGGCACACGCCGGCGCAAGCACCGCATCCAAAGGACCGCGCAACATTGCTGCTAAAAATGGGAACAAAAGTGCCCACGACGCAGGCAGGCCGTCCAAACGCACGCGGGAGCCGTCGCCTGAGCGCTCAAGCTCTTCGAAGCGTTTACGCTCGCGAGCATCGACTCCTCCTCACGGTGCCGAGCCAGTCTCTGCAGCCAGGTCGGAGCCGCGTGCTGGACCCTCGCAACCACAGAAGCGGGGGCCAAAACCGCGCCGATCTGAGCCTGCTCGAGCATCCGCCAACGGCAATGGTAACGGCCACAGTCATGGACGGCGCGCATCTGATCGCCCAGCGCCCGACGGGCAGGCGGCGCGGGACTCTGCATTGCACTCTGACGACCACACTGAAGACATCCCATCCCCGCCAGAGTCAGCAATGCGCTCCACCAACCCTGTGGAGCGCGCGCCGTCCAAAATTTCTTCCAACGGCCAGCGGCCTTCTGCTGTGCACAGCCACGCCGACGGAGAAACGCGCAAGGCTGGGACTGCACGACCTCCATCATCCTCAGGAAATGACGAAAAGGGCAAGGGCCGCAAACGCCCCGACAGCGCGCGAACGGTCAGTAGCCTGCCCAACGTCGACGACGAGGCACGTTTCATTATCCAGTCGGCTACGAAGGAACGCGAGCAGCGGCAGCGGGAGGAACGGAGGGCACCGAAGACGGCAGAGCGTCGGGTCTACCGAGAAGATGTCGACGGCGTGGACGCTCTGCAACGCGAGCGTTTTGACGAGTCCTTCCGTGCTCTTGAACAAGAAGAGAGGAGGCGGCGGGCAGAGTACGCCAGCAACCAGCCGCAACGGTCTCGTCGTGAATCTCACGACAAGGGGCTGCGCGGGAGGGAGTTGCAGGACCACGAGTGGAGCGCGATCCTGCACGATCACGGACGTGGGTCGGTCGACGGCCGGGACGACATGCGCAGTGTGCACAGCGCCCGCGATGTCAAAGATCGCTCCATGCTGTCACCCCCCTCGGATCGTGATCCTCGTGACAGTCGAATCAACGGGCGCCACGCCCACCACATGCACACGCACCCTCCCCCGCCGCCTGATCCGCGTTTCTACGGGCCATCGCACTATGGCTACTACCCGAGCTACTACCCGCCCTATGGGGGCCCGCCACCTTTGCATCCCTCTCACCAGTATCCGGTCTACCCGCCTCACGGGGCTGATCTACCTCCTCGTCACTTGCCACACCCGCAGGACGACCGTTCGCCTCGCGTGGCGGACCCCCGTTCACCGCACATGGCGGACAGTGAGTGGGTGCATAGTAGCCGGCGCGTGACCCATGACACGCGCGACCGCCTGCCCCCGCGTTCTGTGGCACCGATGCCACCGCACACCATGCCGCCTATGCCGCAGCCTGCTGCTCCTGCTGCGCCGCTTTCTCGTCGACCTGACTCGTCGCACTCGAGTGCTGCGCCTGTTCCGCCACCACAGACGGCTCAGCCAGCTCACTCCGACCGTCGTCGTGGTGGGCCTACGCCGTCGCCTGGACCACCTCCACCTCCGCCTGCTCACCGACGCCCCCCATCGGGCTGGACGTCCAACCGAGCGGGGTACACCGACGTTGTACCGATGCCGTACCCCGCTGGCCAGCCGTACAATGCTCCCGAGCCGCGCCCGCCATCCCAGCGCTCCGACTACCCCTCCGGTGGCCCCGCACCCCGGGGCAGCGAGTACCCGCGCTCCCTGAGCCGCGGCGACATTGCGCTGAGCAAGGCCCATGCCGAGGGGTTCGACGGACTCGACATCAGCCTCGAGGAGAACGCGCGGGGCTTTGTGGAAAATGTCAAGGTGAGTAGAGTTTTGGCTCGAGGGGCCGGGGCTGACGGCAGAACAACCTGCGTACGCTGGTGGGGACGTACTTTGCCGAGCCTAGCGCCTCGCGTGATGCCTTTTTGGAGCGCATCGGGCGGGACCTCACTTCGTTTGGCTGGGAGCTGACCGACTCGAGCGATGGCGCGCTGTACTCGCGCGATGCTCGCTCCGGCTCGCTCCAACGCCACCGTGCGTCGCCGTCCGACGTCGCCATCTCCCCCCGCGAACCGGCGACTGCGCGTGCACGCTCCCCACGCCGCACGAGCACATAGCCCGTGCCCTTGCGGCCCCCGAATATATAATTTCCCTCTGCTCTCCATCTTCTGCGGATGCATCTAAAAAGTGTTCTGTTGAAAATGTCGAGGGAAGGAAGAAAAACAACGAGTGTGGCATCTTCCCTGGTCGTTTGTTTGGTTCCGTGCAGGGTCCTGTCTCAAACTCTAATTGGGATTGGCGACACTGCTTAATCTGCCTCCACGTGGTTTCAGGATTAAATGAAAATAAAAATAAATATTTTTCAGCTTCCTCCCCTCCCTCCCTCCGTCTCCGCCGTCGCCGTCTGCTCAAGCGACTCCGAGCAAGCGATCATCATTCAACCCCAATCAGTTTGTTCACGCCGACAGACAACTCTTGACCGCCGTCCGTCTTTTGTCGTGCGTTGATCACTTCTTCCACCGCCCAGCGCAGCCTGTCGTCGTTGATCTGGGATCGTGGCAACGGAGGGTCATCTATCTATCGCCTTTCATTCAATCGCCGCAGAACCCCCTCGAACACGGCGCAACGGACGGCTATGCGCATTCAATATTGATTCAGCGCTCCAGACCCACCTCCGACAGATATTTTACGCCAAAACATTCTAGCACGCCGCCGCTAGATCGACAAGCCGCATCCACTGGACACCTCGACCTCGACCTCGACCTCGACCTCGCCAGCCCCATCCATCGCCATGCCCTTTGACTCGCCGTCATCCGACCAAGAACGCGGCCTTACTGGCGTGGTGCGGTCCCCTGCCCGCCGCAGTACCCGCTCATCACGGCCGTACACGCGCCCAGGGCTCGGGCTCGCCAACGGCCTCTCCACGCCCACCTCGAGCAAGACGCTGCGCCGCTCGGGCTCCGAGGGCGGCCTCTTTGGCGGCCTGAGGAGTCTCTTCTCCCGCCCCTTACAATGGCTCGCTACGCCCACCCGCTCCCCGCCACTAGGCGGCAACGGCGGGGCCCTCAAGCGCGACAACATGGAGCGCGACCCCGAGGACCCGCCATCGCCGAGCGAGCTGCGCGCGACGAAGCGGCTCCGCCGCCTGTCACCGAGTACGGGTGCGCCTCTCTCCGGCCCATACGACCCGGCCGCCAAGGACGCAGCTGGCGCACTCCCCACCCTCCCTCCCAATGTTTCGCTCTCCTCCCGCCGCTCGAACCGCTACTCCCTCCCTGCGTCCGCGTCCATGCCGTACCTCGACCCCCCGCGCAGCGTCCTCGCCCCGTCTAGCCCGCGTACCGGCTCGCTCGGGCGCAGGTCGGGCACCATCGGCCGCTCGCACAGGATGGACCTCGCGTCGCTGGCTGAGGCCGAGCCCGAGCCCGCAGCAGCGGACGTGAGCAGGCGGCGCACCCTCGCTGCTGCGCCTGACTCGTGGAGCCCGTGGGGTGCCCGCGCCGAGGGCGGCAGCGGCAGCGTCGCCTCCAGCTCTACCCCGCGTCGCAGCTTTGCCCCCACGACTACCGCCTTCCCGCCCACCTCGCCGTTCACGGCCTCGCGCAGCGGCGGCCTCTCGCGCAGCCACACGCTGTCCGGCTTGTCCGGCCTTGCGAACGCGCAGGAGAGTGGCAGCGTCGCGCCGTCCGACGGCTTTAGCGCCTACGGCGGCGGCTCGCTTGGCGGGCGGTCGAGGCTGCGTGGGAGCTCGAGCATGCGCTTCGACACGATGATGGACGACGACGATCGCATGAGCGGCATCTCGGAGCGGTCGGGGCGGTCGGAGCGTGCGTCTGCGCGTGACCTGTTCTCCGAGCGCGCAGCACACCGCGCCAGCCTCACCCCGCAGGCCTCGAGGCGTCTCCCGGCTCTTCCGCAGCCGGCGGCACAGCCCCAGCCCGCGCCGATACGCAAGGGCCAGATGGTGTGGGACAGCGAGCGGGGATTCGTCCGCGAGAGCCAGGTGAGCGAGGCGCCCCCGCCTGTTGCGCAGAACGACGCCGAGCGTATCCTCCAGGCTTTGGAGGCGCAGCGCAAGCCCGCCCAGCCTATTACTAGCAGTTCGGGTCTGCCCGCCTCGCTTGTTGGTGCGTCGTCGCGCGAAATCCGCAAGGCCATCGCTGTGCCCCTGGCCACGTCGGAGCCAGCACGCAAGCGTCACGGAGGGGATTGGCTGCAGGACAGCGCGTCGGCTGCTATTTCGCCATATGGCAGGCGGCGGGTCGTCGACGAGGCAGCGAGGGAGGAGCGCCAGCGCCGTCGGGAGGCGTCGCGCCGTGCCGAGTCGGAGAGCGATATGGAGGTCGAGGGCTCCGCCCGCTCTGCCACCAGCGCGGCGAGCAGCACACGCTCTCGTCGCTCGCGCAGCCGCCAGTCGGAGGACATGTCCATGTCGGATAGGTCTGTGACCCCCCCGCGCCGTAGCACACGCTCGCGCAGGGGCCAGGGAACACTGCCGACCGTCGAGGAAACGCCTAGGGCTATCCGCCGCAGCACCAGGTTGCGGAAGGAGCCCGAGGCGGCGTCGTCAACGCCAGCCAAGTCGCCCAAGGCGTCCAAGAAGGCGCTGAAGTCGCCCGAGCCGACGCCCCGTACTCGCCGCCGCAAGGCTACCACCCCGCCACCGGAGCGCGAGCCGTCCCCGCCCCCGGCGGTGCCTGTGCTCACTACGACGGCGCCCTCGCCGAGCACGCAGAAGACGGATGGGTACCAGGTGCGCGACGACTCTGCACCCCGCCAGCGCTCGTCGCTGCGTGCCGCGACGGAGCGGAAGCACCGCGCACACCAAGGTGCTGCGAGCTACAACTCATCGCGGGCCACCTCGCCTGGTGCTGGCGGGGGCGGTAGCAGTGGGCGCTTCTCCGCGCATGACGAGGACCTGCCATCCATGGAGGAGCTCGAGACTGTCAACACGCCCGTCAGCTTCAAGGGCTTCTCGATGCCCCTCTTCGGCCAAGACAAGGGTAAGGAGAAGGAGAAGGAGTCGAGCGGGTCGGACAGCGAGCCGCAGCTGTCGTCCCGCATCAGCGTGCAGCCCCCCGCGCCTGCGCCGCCAAGCGGTGGGTCGCTCTCCGTGCCAGTCAATGCGATCGGGCGTACCCCGCTCACGCGTCTCGGCTCGGGCCTCAGCACCCGCCCGCGCGCGTCCTCGCCCCTTGCTGCTAGCTCTATTGTCGCCGAGCCTGACTCTCCCAAGACTCAGGACTACGAGGTGCCCAAGGCCCCGCCACTCGAGCCCCCGGCCAGCGGCTTCTTCTCGCTCTCGGGCGCGTCCTCCGCTGCGGCACTCACCCCTCCCCAGTCCACCACGCCGGCCAAGCTGCCCATGTCGGACCTGTTCGCGCCGCCGAGCAAGTCGTCCAGCCTGGGTCTCGGCAAGCCCTCTACACCTGCGCCAGCGCCCCCTCCCCCTGCCTCAGAGGGTGGCGTGCCCAACTTCTTCGCCTCGTCCAAGCCACCAGTGATACCTGCGTCTACGCCTCCGCCAACCCTCGACTTTGGCATAAAGGCTCCGGAGCAGTCCGCAGCCGCCAGCTCGGGCGCGCCCAAGCCCTTTGACTTTGGCAAGCCTGCGTCCGCCCCGTCTGAGGGTGCAAAGGCGCCGTTCAGCTTTGGCGCCCCCGCTGCTAGCGAGAAGCCGGCCGAGCCCAAGACCGGCTTCAGCTTTGGCTCCTCGTCCGCGGAGAAGCCGGCTGAGGCGTCCAAGCCTACGTTTAGCTTTGGCTCGTCTGCCGAGAAGCCGGCTGAGGCGCCGAAGGCCAGCTTCAGCTTTGGCTCGTCGTCTGCCCCGTCGGCTGAGGCACCCAAGTCCACTTTTGGTGGCTTCGGAGCCCCACCCGCGGACAAGCCAGCTGAGGCGTCGAAGTCGGGATTCAGCTTTGGCGCGCCTGCTCTGTCAGCCGACAAGCCCGCCGAACCGCCAAAGGCCAGCTTCAGCTTTGGCGCATCTTCGTCCACCCCCGCTGCGGACAAGATCGACCCCAAGCCATTCAGCTTTGGCTCCAGCTCCAGCACTGCCGAGAAGCCCGCCGAGGCCAAGGCTCCGTTCAGCTTTGGCGCGGCGTCCAAGCCTGCCGAAAAGCCCACGGACAAGCCGGCCTTCTCGTTCGGGTCGTCGTCTGCTGCCGCGCCTGCCAACGGTACCGCGAATGGCGATAAGGCTCCTTTCAGCTTTGGCTCTAGTGCCGCGCCTGCCCCGGCCAGTGCTGGCTTTGGCTTTGGCAAGTCGGACGACAAGGCGTCGTCCCCGGCCCCAGCAGAGACACCCAGCCTCTCCTCTGGATCGCAGGGCTTCTCGTTCGGTGCGCCTGCAGCGCCCGCTGCCTCGTCGTTCGGCGCGCCGGCGAGCTCGGCTCCTGCCGCTCCGTTCGGCAAGGCGAACGGCGACAGCGCGTCCAAGCCCGCCTTCTCGTTTGGCAGCTCGTCCGCGGCACCTGCGGCGGCCCCTGCACCAGCGTCGACGTTCAGCTTTGGCAGCAGCTCTGCCGCCCCGGCAACTGGCTTCGGTAGCAGCTCCGCTGCCCCGGCTACTGGCTTTGGCGCGTCCGCCTCTACCTCGACTCCTGGTTCCAGCTTCTCGTTTGGCGCCAAGCCGTCCGACCCCGCGCCTGCTGCGTCTGGCTTCGGCGCCAGCTCCAGCACTGCCCCGGCCAGTGGCGGCTTTGGCTCTGCGCCATCAGGTGGCTCCGGCTTTGGCGCGTCGTCCTCCCCGTCGTTCTCGTTCGGCGCGTCGTCGTCCACCCCCGCAGCCGGAGGCTTTGGCAGCTCTGCGCCGTCGACTGGCCTCGGTTCGACCCCCGCGAACGGTTTCGGCTCGTCGAGCGGCGGTTTCGGCTCAGGCTCAGGTAACACCAGTACAGGCTTTGGCGCGCCGTCCTCGCCCGCGCCTGCCCCTGCAGCGGCAGCGGCACCAGCGTTCTCTTTCGGCTCGGGCGCTACCGGCTCTGGCGCATCCACACCCACCGGCACCCCCGGAGCGAGCTTCTCCTTCGGCAGCGCCGCACCCGCGCCTGCTGCCTCCTCGAACTTCAGCTTTGGCTCTGCCGCCCCTGCAGCTGCTGCACCCTCATCATTCTCGTTCGGCGCTACCCCCGCTGCCGCGCCCGCACCCGGCTCCGGCTTTGGCTCGCCCACCCCCGCGCCGCTGACGCCTACGGCCGAGGGCGGCTTCAACCTCGGCATGGGGGGCATGGCTGCTGCCCCGGCCGGGCGCAAGATCAAGGGCCTGCGTCGTGGCGCGGCCAAGCGGTAGACATCTCGGTTCATAGTATCGTTCATGGCTTCATTGCATGCATAAGATCCGTCCAAACACTGTACTCCCGGCTGCTTCACCCCGACTGAACAAACACTGCCGTCATACATCCAATCTATATACTAGAAGATCATCTCCATCCACGGCGAGCCGGTGGTATGCCGCTGCCACTCGTTCCAGAGGTAGAACAGGCACGCAGCAGTGACGACCGCAAGGCCGATGTACTCGAGCGGGCTGCGGGTCTCGGCCGCGGCATGGACCCAGATGTCAAACCGGCGCACGGGGTAGACACCCTTGTCGCCGCGGATGAGGGTGTCGTCGTCGTCGTCGAACCAGAGGAACACGCGCTGCCGCTCGTGGTCGAAGCGCACCCGCGCATTCGGGGACGCGTGCCACTTGAACTGTCCCGGGCGGTACAGCCGCGAAGGGAGGAAGATCTCGGTCACTTT
Source organism: Cutaneotrichosporon curvatum (assembly GCA_001600275.1). Classification (NCBI taxonomy): domain Eukaryota; kingdom Fungi; phylum Basidiomycota; class Tremellomycetes; order Trichosporonales; family Trichosporonaceae; genus Cutaneotrichosporon; species Cutaneotrichosporon curvatum. The sequence goes on along the minus strand of BCJH01000009.1, from coordinate 188,915 downwards.
CCCCTTGGGAGCGGGTGCGTCGGGCTCGGGGAGGAAATATGGCTTCTCAGTCCAGGTGTGGTTGTAGAACAGGGTTTCGCGCACATACTTGGAGGACATGGGTTTGCCCGAGGTGGCGATGGCATACGGCCGGACAATGACGTCGAGGAGGCGCGCGCCAGCGTCGAGGTCCCCTTCGGGGGCGCCTGCGCGCCGCCTGTTCTCGTCCGAGTACCAGGAGAAGTTTTCTGCGTTCCACCCGTCGCCCTGGGCGTCGGTGTTGGAGGGGTTGTAGTTCCACAGGTTGAAGGAGACGTTGGAGGCCTCCATCGCGTACAGGAGGGCATCGAGCATGCGCGCTTGCCACTTCCAGTCGCCGGTTGTAAAGGCCGCTTCGTTGCTGGGGTCAGTGGGGAAGAGAGGTACACTCACTTGAGATCGATGGGGATACCTGTCTCGCCGAAGACGATGGGCACGTCGCCGAGCTTCTCGTTCGCCTTGGCGACGAGGGTGCGGATCTGAAGCGCGTAGTTGTCGCGCACGGACTTGCCAAAGTACAAGCACGAGAGGGGGAACTTGCCCCGCGAGAGACCTTGCACGTTGACGGACATGGTGCCGAACTTCTTCTTGAACATCGTGTTCAGGTCGTACCAGTGCGGGGCGTAGACAAAGTTCTTGGGCCGGTCCTGCTCTGGCCAGTCGGGGCAGAACTCGTTCGGGATCGCCTCGACCATGCGGGCCTTGCGCGGTGTCTTTCGGTTGACGAGGCGCTCCCACCTCTGCAGGAAAGGGTAGTAGAAGTCGGTGTAGAAGTTGATCTTGCGTCCCTTGGCGTCTTTGGAGAAGTAGTCCTCGCGCAGGGCGACGGGCTGACCGCGGTCCGAGGACCAGGACCAGACGCCCTCGCGTTGCCAGGGGCACTGGCCTGTTGTCCATGCCTTGACGCCGTCGGGGTTGGCGACGACGCGCTTGGACACGCGCGTCGGGTGCGGGAAGGAGCGGACGTACACGGGGACGTTGGTTGGGTGGCCTTGGCCAAGTGCGAAGGACTGCAATGGGGACGGGAACTCGCCGAGGTGCAGGTCGGTGTTGTAGTTCTGCTGTTAGCCCATACCAGGGACGAGACTCACCCATTCGTCGACGGTCGGCAGGCCGATGTAGCCTGGGTGTGGCTCGTTCATCAGCTCAAAGCCCATGACGGTGTCGAGGTCGCCAACGGCATCGAGGAGAGCGCTGTACGCTCCGAGGAAGTGGTCCTGCAGGTAGGTCTGAATGTTGGTCCCCTTTGCGCCAGCCTTCAGGCCTGGTGCGAACGTCTCTCCAGCCCAGAAGAACGTGCTGCTGTCAGCAGGACCCTCATGACGGACTCACTTCATGGAGGCAGCTGCGAGCTTCTGATATCCCGTGGGCCAGAGACCCCTCTCTCCCGGAATAAGCCCGCCCTTCACACCGTGTAGAAACGCTGCGCCGCTCTTCTCCAACGCTGAACCATCGTCAGAGAGGTCAAAGCCCGCCGCCTCGAGCGTCCAGCCTGGTGCGCCCGATCCACCGCAGTAGCGCGACCACACATCCTGGTGCAACGCGACGTATGCCACCAGCCCTGTCCCCTTCATACTTTGCAGCAGCTTGCGCAGATATGAGAGGTACTCCTTGTCGTACTGCCCCGGTCCGGCGTGCTCGATCGCATCCCAAGTGACTGTGAGGCGGACTGTTGTCAGTGTCGCGGAGCAGATGAGGGCGTACTGAAGGTCAATCCCCAGCTCGCCAGGCGGGCCCAGTGCTCAGCAGCATCCTCCAGCGGGAACGGGTGGTTGATGTAGCTGGCCGTGGCGTGCTGGTCAATTGGGAACTTGTTTGACGGTCTGCTGTCAGCCTTCGCAACGGCGCCCGCAGCCCAACTCACACTTTGCTTGCCGCGCCGACATTTGCACCGCGCAACCCGAGCACACGCCCCCTGTCATCCTGGAACTCCTTCCCGGAGATGTACAGGTTGCCCGCGGTTGGCACGTAGATGGGGGAGTCTGCAGACATGGCTGCGAGCTAGGGGGAAAGATGGGAAACGATGCAAGCGAGAACGGAGATGTTGTGCACAAATAGTTTTGGATACGGGGAGTCGTGGACGCGTGTTGCCAGCGATCTCGATCTGGAGAATCTGGAGACCCCGCATGCGGCAAGTGCGGGCATGTGGTGCCCTTCCCGGCGGTGACGCCGTCTGAATCGGTTCCAGAGTTCAGCCGTGTTCGTCGTGGGAGTCAACTAGCTGGCGGACATGCTGCATGGATATGGATGCATCAGATACAGTAGACTATCTAGCCTGACTCTGCTCAGCAGACGTGCTCGATCTTGGCGCCGCTGGCCTTCTTGGGGCCGAGGTCGCGCGCGACGTTGCGGGTGAACGACTCCATCATCATGCCAAACAGCGAGCGGCTGAGGGCAGCATCCCAGCGGCCCTTGGACGACTCGTCGCGGATGAACGCGTGCTGCGCCTGGACCTCGATGAACTGCGGTTAGCCAAAGCCGCCGTGTCAGACAGGTACTCACCGAGTGAGTCACGTTGGCGTCGTCAAGTGTGTCGCGGATGAGAGTTCGCCCGGCGCGGTCGACGTGTGTGTCCTGTTTGCCGAATACGAGCGTCACCTCTCCCTTGCCGGTGAGGTCGCCCTTGCGGACACGGACGAGGGTGTCGTCCTTCTTGCCCTTGCCAAGGGTGGCTGAGTGGACACTGGCGTGAGCCATGGTGAGGCGTTTCACTCACTCAGTAGCAAAGTAGCCAAACGTCGCAAGAACGCGAGGGTCAAATGCGCACTGGCGTGAGTTGCAAACGTATCATTGACCTACGCGGAGGGCCTGTCTGTCAGCTACGCATCGCACGCCGGCTTACCAAGTGTCCACCGAGGCACATGCCAGTGGCTGCTATCCGCCCGTTGCAGTTGGGCAAAGAGGTCAAGAGGTCAACAGAAAGCGTTGCGTCCTGTGATCAGCCTGTGCAAGTCACACCCACTCACCTCGTCGTAAGCCTCAACAGTCTTCTCGATCTTGTAGTTGTTGCCGCGGTCGGTGCCCTCGGTGTCGTAGGGGATGGCCTCGGGACCCTCAAACTCGTGGAAGCTGGAAGGCAGAGCCACCACATATCCCTCGCTGGCGATGTTGCCCGCAAAGCGCTCGACAGGCCCGGTCACCTGGTAGATCTCTGAGAACACCACACAGCCGGGGAACTTGGCATCGGGGTAGTCCGGAACATTGGGCTCGATGATGTAGATGCGCATCTTGCCGCCGCCGCCGGCCTTGGTCTCCACATCGCGATATGAGCTTTTGATAAGCATGTTGAGAGTTGTGTTGGTGTATGAGAAGTCGTCTTCGGCGTGCTCGTCGACGGTGAGAGCGGGGTGAATGACCTCCACCGAGCGGCATCCAGCGGCCCGCAACGTCACTGCCACGGACCGCCACATCGGCCGGAGATTCGGCGATATCTCCCACAGCAGGTGCCCCTCGCTGAGCCACTGACTCGGGACACGCCGAGCAAGCACCCATCAACAACGTCCACAGCAAGAACAACAGCGACAGCGACAGCATAAAGCACCACAGCAGCCAGCTCCCTTTCTTACATCATGTCGGGCTTCTTTGGCTTCGACACTGCTATGCCTGGCGACGGTCGCCAGGCGCAGCAGCAGCAACAGCAGCAGAGCTCGGGCTTCCAGGCGCGCGGCGATGACTTTGGCTTTGGTGGACTGAGCGGCGGCGCAGAGGAGGAGGACCTGGCCGTCTACCAGTGGGGTGAAACCAGCCAGTCGTTGCTAGAGGGCAACGACGACTTCAACGACGAGACATTCGGCGGTGCCGGCGACTATGGTGAGTGTGGCGCACTCAGCATCGAGGCATGTGCTAATGTCAGGCAACGACTTCCAGTTTGGAGCCCCTGCCGCACCGGCAAGCAAGCGCGGCCCCGTTGCGTCTACTCGCTCGCGTTTCGGTCCCAAGGCTCAGGTTGACCTGTTCGCTGCGACCGAGGATGACTTCTACTCGTCGCGCCCGGCACCAAAGAGTTAGCCAAGCCTCCGTTGTCATTCTGACCCACAGAGACCAGCAACAAGTCGTCGGCCAAGCCCAAGAGGAAGGAGCCTGAGCCGCTTTGGGCACAGGCTTCACCTGCGAATGCCTGGGGTGCTGCCCCGACCCAGCCCTCTCATGCACAGTCGTCATCCATCTCTCGCCCTCCCCAGCAGATCCTGTCGATTGACGAGATCGAGGCCGAGATGGCACGTTCGAGCATCGACCAGCCGCGTCCCCAGCAGCCCCAGCAGCAGCAGCGCCCACCTCAGCAGGTCCTCAGTCTCGAGGAGATTGAGCGCCAGATGGTCCAGGGCACTCCTACGCCTCCTCTGCAGCACCCGCAAGGCAGGCACACTCCTCAGCACATTCCCACCCCTCCCCACCAGCCGACCCCGCCTCCCCAGCCCCAAGCTCAACCCGAGAACCACCAGGCTCTTCTCGACAGCATGTTCCCTGGTCTTGGCGAGGCCCCACTGCCTCCTCAAGTCCAGCAGCAGCAGCAGGCTCCCCAGCAACATCAGCAGCAGCAGCAAGGCCCCCCGCCCAACCAGCCATCACCGGCTGAGCTGGCACGCATGGAGGAGCGCCAGCAGCGCATCCAGGCCAAGATCGAGGGCATGTCCAAGTACAACAACCTCATGGGCAACTCGGACAAAGACTTTATCACTCGCATCCAGCTGTCGCAGCTCGCTACCGCCGACCCATACTCTTCCGACTTTTACGCGCAGGTCTACTCTGCGCTTGTGAGGCGGCAGCAGGCTGCTGACGGTACCCCGGCTGTCGTCAACGTTGGCGCTGGTCTCGGCTTTGGCGTCGGCGCGCCTACCGGCAACCGCTTTGGCAAGATGGGCAACGCAAGCATGCAGCGCCTCACGACGCAAGTCAAGAAGCTGATTGCGACGACGGCCAAGCGCCAGGCGCACAACATGTCGAACGATGCGCTCCAGGGAGCTCTTGGCCGTGTGCGCCGTGGTCCCAGCCAGGTCGCTCCCCGCCCCGTCCTCGCTGTCCCCGCCGGCCACAAGCCCCAGCACCGCCCCATCGCCCAGCTCAACCACAGCACTGTCACCTCCCGCCCCGCCCTCACCCGCAAGCAGGTCATGTACGCTCTTGAAGAGCTGTACGACGACGTCCTCGAGATCGAGCAGATGCGCCGCGACGCGCCGCCACCAACTGACGTCCCGCGCGTCGAGGCATGGAACGCAGCCTGCGCCGCCAAGGTCGAGGACATGTGGCGCAAGCTCATGGTCATGGAGCCCCTTGGCGTCTCCAACCCCCACCCCTTCATCTCTCTCCTCAACCCGACCAAGGGTCAGCGTCTCTTCCCCCGTCTCCTGCGCCACCTCCCCCACCAGCAGGCGCTCACCCTCCTCACCCTCCTGATAGCCACCTACCCCCAGCTCGATGTAGTCGCCCGCGCCCCCCCACCGCCAGTCGCCGACATCTCCCTCCTCACCAAGGCAGACCGCCTCGACCGCGCCCAGCGCGAGGCCGAGACCGACAGCTTCCTGCAGTACGTCGTGCCGGGCGTCGACGCCCTCATCAACCAATGCAACCTGGGCCTCGTGTCTGGACTCGTCGGCATCTGCATCCAGCGCATGGAGGCATGGAAGGTGGCATCCACGCGTCCCGGAGTCGCGCTGTTCACCGCCCTGCTCTCGCGCGCGCAGTCGCTCCTCCGCTCTGACCAGGCCGAGCACCTCGACCCCGCCGAGGTCGACCAGTGGACCAAGACGTTTGCATACTTTCTCCAGACGACGCTCCCACACCTCCCCGAGCTCTTCCCCTCCTCGCAGGCGCAGAAGGCTGCCTTTGGCCCCACCGCGTACCTCCTCGACAGCCAGCAGGAGCAGCAAGGCATCGACCACGAGCGGCGCGAGGCCGAGGTGTGGGGCTTTGTCGCTGCTCTGGCCGTCAACGCGCCCGAGGACCAGCAGACCAACCTCGTTGCCGCGCTGCGTGAGAAAATTCTGCACACGGTGCAGACCGCGCGCGACCCACACACAGACAGGCAGAAGGCCGAGCTCAAGCTCAGGAATGTGAATATGTTCCTCCACGGCTTGGGCCTCGACGCGAGCATGATCGAGTAGCGGCGCACCGCGCGACATTTGTAGATATGTACAGCCAAGCCATTGCATCTAGCATGACTGCATGTCCGTCGCTTGAAATACAGTGTCCAACCACTAACTGAACGTTTGAACCTATACGAAGTAGAAATGTACATAAGAACGATCTCCCGGCCTACGCGCCCGCATACCTATTCTGACCCGCGGCGCGTGGCGGTGTCCGCGGTGTCCGCGACTGCTGCCTGCCCGCGGCGTACGACTCCGAGCTGGGCGGATAGCCCCCCTGCCCGACCGGCGACAGCGCCAGCCCAATAGCAGCCGACTGCTGCTGCTGCTGCTGCTGGGGGAGACGATCCCGCGTGCGCGAGTACCCCGCCGGAGTCGGCTGCTGCGCATGCGCATGTGCATGCGCATTCGCCTGCCCGCCGAGGCCGAACAGCCCCTGCCCCGACTTGCCGGACTTCATGCTCATCCGCCCGCCGTACATGCTCAGCCCGAACCAGTCGGACCAGGTGCTCCCTCCGTTTCCGTTTCCGTTGCCGCCGCCGCCGCCGGGACTGTTACCATACGTGCCGGGGGCGAGGCGGGACTTGTCGCGGGGATACGCGCGCTCGCGCTCGTTGGGTGCCGGAGCGGCGAGGTATGCGTTCGCGGGTGGGCGTGTGGCCGCAGTCTCGTCGCCCGGGTGGAAGGACTTCTGGATGCGCGTGAGTGGCGAGACGCCGTTGTTGAGGGCGGACTGCATGGGATCGGAGCGGACTTCGGTCATGGGTACTTGTGCGGTGCTTTTGGCTGAGAGACTCCCCCGCGAGCGGGTGAACAGCCCCGTACCGAAGAGGGAGCGGGAGGAGGAGGATTTCGGCATGCCGTTGCTGTCCCAGTTGTCTGGGGTGGAGCCAAAGGACGAGGAGGAGATGTGCGTGTCTGAGCGGGAGACGCGGCCGAACACGCTCCCCCTCTGGGCTGGGGTCTGGCGCGTGTTGTTGTGGTTCGGGTCGTCGTGGATCTCGGCGAAGCGCCAGCCCTTGTCGCGCGAGAGGCAGCGCTTGTACCATGGCCTGTTGTCCCAGTCTGACCCGCCTGCCTGGTGGCGTTTCCGCCTGCGGCAGCAGTAGAAGATGAGGAAGCCGAGGAGGGCGAGGGCGACGACGCCGACTGACGCGCCGACCGCGGCACCGACGATGGTCGAGGTGGGGAGGCCTTGCTTGTTCGAGGCGGAGGGGGCGTGTGTCGCCGCCTGGGAGGGGAGACCGACGGCTGTTGGCGGTGGTGCGACTGATGTTGTGCTGAGAGTTTGTGTCCCGAGAGGAGGATCGGCGTTTAGTGGTGGGTCAACGAGGCCTGCTGTAGCCACCACCCGGTCGTAGGACAGCCGCCCGCCCTTGTTCACCAGGCGGAGGGTGTGCGCGCCCTCGGCGAGGCCAGAGGCGAAGAACAGCGTCTGGTTGTACGTTCTCGGCCCGCCTGCCGAGTCGAACGTGCCGCGCGAGGTGTCGTCGATAAAGGCTTCAAACGTCCCCGCGTCCCCGCCGGTCATGCCGTACGCCCAGACCGCGCTGCCGACAAAGTTGATAGACGTCGACGCGTCCGTTTGCGTCGTCCATGTCACCGAGCCGTTGTGCATCTGCCCAGCGGTCTGCTGCTCGGACTGGTAGTCTGCCTGCGCGCGGTATCAGCATATCTGCTTGCCTGTGTGTGCCGGGGATCTGCGCGGTGGCACCGCCACTCACCTCGTCGAGGTAGTTGCTCTCCCCGTTCGTCTCGAGCATGTTCCAACCAGGGCTGAGCCAGATCTGCTCGCTGCGCCATGCCGTGTCGTCGATGGTTGTGTTCGTCGTTCCCGCCTCGACATGCTTGACCAGCGTGACGACCGCACCTTGGAACTGCGCCCATGTGGCATTTCCCTCCCCAGTCTGTGTGAGGATGCAGGTGACGTCGTGCGTGCCGGGAGGGAGCTCCATCACACTCGACTTGCCCACGGTTGCGGTCTCTGGCGGTGCCGTTCCGTTCACAAGGATGGTCGTGTTCCATGCGCTTCCTGGGTCTTGTGAACTCGAGCCTGCGCCGGGGCCGACCGCCTCCGACTCGAGAGAGTATCCCAAGTTGAACTTGAGCCCGGAGCCTGCATCGGAAACACAGTTCAGCGAGGTTCGGCCGAGCCAGACGGATGGAGATCGATGAGAATTCGTAGCAGAGTCGTTGTGAGGGATGGAGATGGGAAATGGGACGCGTCGAGGTCAGGACAAGTTTAGCAGGCACAGAAGATAGGAAAAAGGAGTATATTAGCTCGGTTCGAGGGTGGTGCCAAGCATTCATGCAAGCAGCGCGTCGAGGTAGAGTTTCGACCAACGCGCCGCAGACATGCATGCATGCAGCTGGACTCACCGTAGAAGCTGATGGTCACGTTGGCGCTCGTCGCGCTTGTGACAAAGCCGACGTCTTGTGGGTCCTGGGCCGTGGTGTTGAAGAAATCGGGTGTGGCCTGCCACCCTTGGCCGGGGTCGCAGGCCCGACACGGGGCATACTGCACGAGCGAGGAGCTGTGGAGAGGCGGAGCAGTAGCAGCATAATGACAGGCATGCGAGTGGTATGTGCACAGAGACACGGGAGACGTGGGCAATGGGTTCGGTCGAGCGTGTCGACATGCCGTCGCGAGCGAGCGAGTCGCGCGTAACATCACAGCGTGTGTCGTTCGGTTCATAGCGCGTGCAACGATAAGCGAGCAAGATGCGGAAAGAAGAGCATGTCAGCACCATCGCCATACACGAGCACACGACCAACGCACCTCCCCGTAATGGGTACCTGCATTGGCATGGGCAGTACCTCTGACATTGCAGATCAGTGGCGCCACGGGCGTAACGTCGCGTGTTTCAGTGGTCAAGTCGAGTTGCTACAGCAACGGAAGTTCCGCAGACAACGGATTCAAGCAGGCCAGGTGGCTAGGAGGTCGATGGAAGGAGCAAGTGGGAATGGGACAGGTGCGTCGAGCAGTGGGAGGTAGCGTCGACACAGTCGGGCAGATGATGACGATGGAGCCGGGCGCGATGTCTGTCGGGCTTGCGATAACGAAATGGTCTCCAGACGGCGGGGGCGATTGTCGAAGCAATGTCGCCGGCGACTCGTGGTTGTACCGTCGCGCGAGGTCGATGACGATGACGAGCAAAAGGAGAAAGAGGAGGAGTAAGTGTGCGCAGAGGAGGATATGAGCGATAGAGTCGGCGAGTCACTCGGTCGCCAGCGGCTCTACCCAGCAGCTCTAGCAAAGTAGCATCGCATCTAATGTTCAACAGTTCCCACCCCACCCCGCTCCCCTCCTCCTCCTCCTCATCTTCCACCCTCCGCGCTTCCCCCTCACCCCTCTCGCTCCCCCTCGCTCCCCTGGCATGAGCAGCTGAGTAGTGTTTTTCCGTCGTCCTCGTGCCGTGCCATCGGTCATACCCCCGCGCCGTGAGCCTAAGCACCCAACACCCCCCAGAGGCGACAACCTCCGCTCCTCCTCCCCCCCCGCCCGCCCGCGGATGTCGCGAGACATGAAACGCATCTCTGACTACGGGGATTAGAGCGAGTCGCGGGTTCCCTGGGTGACGTCCTGCCCTGAGACCTGCACTGACTGGCCTCGCCTCGTGTTGTACCATCACATCGAGTGCAGTGGCTCGCTTATGCTCTGCTCATGATCGCAGGCAGACTCTCACCAACGCATGCAACGCAACTGCTCGATTACCTGCCAGATACAGAAGCAAACGCAACTAGACTCAACCTAATGCCCTTCCAGAGCCGTAGCCGCAATCGTGTAACCAGCCGTCAGACCCAAATCCAAAATCCCGCACTGTCCGGACTTTAATAACCCACTCAACATTCCAGCAGCAACAAGCAGGAATTCCCCGCCCCCGAGCTCTGCCAGGACTGCCGCGCTCTCCGGCATCTGGACGTCCCAATGCCTGTGTAGAGCAGAGGCACGGAAGCAGCCTGGCTGACATGCAGGCCATTCCAAAGTGGTTAGGCTGGTATCGATTACGGCCCTGCTCCGCAACCATGGAAGTCTCTGCTGCTGCCCACTTGCCTCTCGCTCATAGACGGCAGACCCCTGTCAAGCCGGAGGGGTGCCGTGGTGCCGTAGGGGCAGGTCACGCGCTGCGATGTGGCCGATACTCTACTCTCTCTCTGCTCGGGTGGCGCAGGGGGCGGGCTGGGTGTCTGGCTGATACTTGATACAAGGACTTGATCGTTCGTTGTGGCGCTTTGGGCGATCATGCATGCCGATCCGACCCATCGACGATCTGTTTGTTTGTGCTCTGTACAACCGCGGGCGCGATCGAGTCTCGGACAAGTCGTCAGCTGTAATGTTCGAGATACCAGCACTGCGGTCCAGTCTAGCTTGGGGGGCAGCGCACTTGTCCGTTGCGAGGTCTCGGATCGGCTCGAGTGGGAGATTGCCAGTGCACATGCATAGAAGAGTATGGAACAGGCCACTGCTGCTGCATGTTTGGAAGACTCATGAGGTTTGTGTTTACATCTCTGCTCACAGGCACAAAGTAGCAGCTTGATAAGCGATGGGGGCTGCTATAGAGACTAGCAGAAGGAGGGTGCTGGGAACAGAGCATCAGACAGTACATAGCACGAAAAGAACCGCGTCAGCCAGTGACACGTCCCCCACGCCGCGCCAGCACGCGCCACTCTCATACACGCCCCACCCCGGCTACTACGCGTGCACGTCGACGGACGAGTCAAAGGACCCCCGCGCAGTCGACCCGTGGACCGGCACATACTCGGGATCCACGGTCGGCGGGTCGAGATGCTCCAGGAGGTTGACCACGAACTGGCACTCAAAGCTCGAGTTGGCGAACACAGTCGAGAGCGAGTCGTCCGGCGTGCGCAGGATGTTGGGTGCGAGGACCAGAGCTGGGTCGTCAGCAGGGCCTGGCGTAGCGTTTGGACTCACAGAGATTCCTCGCCGGCATTTTGGTAATCTCGACGACCTCCGGGTCGAGGAAGAGCTGCATAAAGCTCACGACAAAGAGCAGGACCCGGCGATTGTGGTCAGGCAGCTTCTTGAGGAAGAGGATGGTGAGGTCGGGGTCCTTTGACGCCGCGAGGGCCGCGTCGTACAAGTTCGTAGGGACGACAGGCTCCTCCAGCTCCCGGAGCCACAGCTTGAACAGCGACGCGACGACGTGGGGGTCGTCGATCCCGCTGAGCTGGTACTGCCCGTGGTCGATGCGCGCCTTCAGGTGGGTTATGACATCCTGGTCGCCGGGCACACGGAAGATGCCTTCCGCCTCGGTCCCGCCGAGGGCGAGGATGCCGTCAGCCAGGAAGGGTAGGATGATGGGGATGCGGAGTTGCGGGTAGGCGCCTTCTTGGCGCTGCATGATTGTCTCGAGGGTCTGGGCGTAGACCGAAGGATAGAAGGCTGCGTCCTGGGGTTAGCACGGAGGGGAACGGTCAACTCACAGAGGCATGCTCGATTTCCGCAATCGTGAGGACGCGCCCGCGGCCGCCCTTCTGCATCCAGGTGTCTAGGCGGGTAAGACAGACTGCCGTCAGCCACCACTCCCCACTCTGTTCTCACACTTCGACATGAGCCCAATGCCATACTCTGTGCGCTCGACGTTGCCTATCAGGAACGACCGGACGAACGGCTCAAAGCTCTTGGACGGGCCAAACGCATGCACCAGCACGCAGAACAGCTGGAAGCCAAGCACCGTCGCATCCTCCTCCGGGTTGCGCGTTAGCTGCTTGATGAGCTGGCAGAACAGCTCGTCGCGCATCTCCACCCGCCCCACACCCAGCTGGATCATCCACCTGATTTCCTCGAGTATGACCATCTTCTCGTCCCGCCCCTGTGCCTCGTCGCGCGTCGAGCGCAAGCTCAACATGCTGGGGTTGGGCAGGTGGTTTGGCGACCGCACGCCGTCGACTGGCCGCTCACGGTCGCCCATGACGTGCTGGATGACTTTGAAAGTTGTGACCGCGTCCTGCACCGAGGCTTTGGTTAACACTAGCAGCGGGGCTGTGATCGGGCTGCGCTGCCATTCCATGATCCGCTCGAGCGACATCCGCTGTCGCAGAACACCTGATCGCTTGGTCGCAAAGTAGCGGTCGGCAAAGTTGTCGGTGCTAAAGGTCTCGAGCTGGTACGTCGCCGCCATGGGGGATGACGGCTGCAGCACCAGATTGACAGCGGACGGGTTCATGTGTGATGGCAGCGTGCCATCATCCGGCAGCGGCGACCCATTGGGCGACAGCGACGCCCCATTGCCATTCTCGTGAGGGAGCACAGGGCTCGTCCCCGGGGAGCGCGACTTGAGGTTGCTCTTGCTAGGACTGCTGAGGAGACGACTGCGCGCCTTGCGCCTGTCCCACCAGCTCTGCTGCTCGCTCGTCGACACGCGCTCGCTCGCAGGCGACATGTCGGCAATGGGCGTGAGCGGACCGCTGGAACTCGCAGTAGCAGAGCCCGCTTGAGGAGGCAGCGGGACGTCGTTGCCACTGGGGCGCAGTGCCGGCGCTGGCGAGTTTGCAGCAAACCGCACTGATCCAGAAGTGAGAGAGTTGGCAGTACCATTTTCCGCCGTCGAGCGCTTTTCGGGCGAGGACGAGCTGCTCCGGGGACTAGGCAGTGCGTTGCGCTGTTGTTCAGTTTAGTTTCGTCTTCGATCGTTCCTCCGAGAGGGGGGGGGCGTCGTACATACCTGTATCAGACCGAGTGGGATGACGAAAGCACCATTGTCTGGGCGCTGCCACTGCGTAACACCTGTCAGGGTGTCTGATGAGTGTCAGCATAGGAGTACTGAGGGAGGGAGAGCAACGACGCACTGTAGTAGTAGCTCTGGTTGTCCCTCGACGCGTCGGCAAGCTCCCACCACTCGCCCTCCGGAGACCGAGGAATGCTGCTGTCAGCACCGCGCACAGACTCGGTTCCTCCGACTCCGGCTCAAAGTCGTTGCCGCCGTACTCACACGAACGCGCCGACAGGTGGCTCCCAGCTGCATTGACCTGATGTTAGCGTTGAGGGGGGTGCTGGTGCGCACCGGTGGCAGGGCAAGCGAAGAAAACGTCATTTGTCTAAGGTAAGCTCTGATTGAAACAACGACAACAGCGACAAAACGCACGAGTGGATCCGCGATCGTGACCCAGAACTGGAGACTCCAGCTGATAGACGGGTCAGAGCAGTATGCTAATGCCTCGCGGAGGTCGGCGGTTGCGTCGTCGAGCGGGGTGGGACTTGCCCGGATGGGCCCTAGCGTCGACGACCCCTTTGACGCGCTGCGAGTATGTCCATTGTGACGTGCGTGCGTGCTGCCAGTGCCAGCGCCCCCGGATATGTCCTGTCCCAGCAGCGCAGCCATGAGCGGCATGGCTGGCGGGCCCATGGTGCCCATGCCCATGGAGGACATTGGTGCAGCCGAGCTGGGAGGGTGAGGTGGAGAACGATGGTCTTTGAGGATGCTGCGCGCTTTGGCCTTTGACCTGTGTCCGCTGTGTCCCCTGTGTCCGCCTGGAAGGGACTGCAAGGAGCTAGGGCGTCCGCGACTATTTGCACCGGTACCGACGCTAGCGGTGGCGATCGGATCTGTGTCGGGTCCGGCTGATTGAGCTGGAGATAGAGCTAGAGCTGCGGCGCTTGGGCTCGTCGGTGGTGCGATGGAAGTGGAAGTGATGGGGGACGAGGAGGCTGTATTGTTGTTCGCCTGATTGGAGGTAGATCGTGTGGACAGTGATGAGGAACGGCGCGGGAGCAGGGGCACAGGGGTTGTCGCAGCTGGAGGACGAGTGTGGTCGGTGCTGCTGCTACTGCCGTTGGCGAGGGGGGTCGACCCGTTGGTCTGTGCAGCACTGGACGCCGCAGATGATGAGGAGGGGGGTGCGTTGGAGCCGGCGTGGTTGTTCAGTGGGTTCGCATAGGACGACGAGCCGCCGTTGATGATGGGAGGTTGTTGTGCCGGGGTGGCTGATGGGTGGGACAGAGGACGGACTCGAAGCTTGCGCCTGCCGGACACGGACGACGCTGGGAGAGGCCGAGGGAGCAAGGTCGAAGTGGTATGCGACGACGACGGCGCCGACACGAGTACAGGCGACCGTTGCTGCTGCAGCATTCTGTCGTCGGCTCCTCTCGTTCGTTCTGGCGCTGGCTTGCTTTGGTTTGCTCGGCTGGCTGGGAGGGAGGGCGAGTGAGGAATCGGCGGCGGCGGCGCTGCGGGGTGGAAGGGATATGGCCCAGGTATCCAATTCTAAGCCCCACCCTGGAGATGATGCCGAGAGAGTGTCGCGATGAGAGATGGCTCCGATCGGGGGCAGCAGCAGTCGTCTGATCGGTTGTTGTTGTTGTTCTCTAGGACGTGGAGAGTGGGAGTAGTAGTATCATGAGACTGGGAATCGAGAAAGAGAAGAAGACGATGAGAAGGAGGAGTAGCAGATGTGAGCTGCGAGAGTGAGCCCGCCGATCTGGACGGGATGTACACCGAAGTGTGTCGTGCAATGAGTAGTGTGCTTCTGTCCATCTGACCAACCATTCTCCCGATACGGATCGATTGCCGGACCTCGCTCAGAGCTCTATAGCACAGGCTATCAAGGCTATCAGACTCTACCTAGCTAAGGTGAGTTCAGATCGCTCGACGGGTGACGGCAAGAAGTCGAACCGACCGACCGACTGCCTTGCTCACCGGCCTTTCTCTGACCTCTGGCCTACCCGCTTGTAATTTCACGCACGCCACCATTTCTGACATTTCAGGAAAGTCCTGCAGGCATGCAGCCGGATGGAAAGAGGAGCCATTGCATGCGATAGCAAGTTGTACTCTGATGCTTGCAGGAGGCGACAGCGTACAGGAGTGCACAGGGGTGGATGACAGGGGAGGAAGGTTTGTACAACCTGCAGGTGGCATCCAGTTACTAACTCACTCGACAGGAAGCAGGTAGGGCTCTTACAGGAGGCTTGAGGCCAAGCGGACAGACACCTGGCTGAGCATCATCAAACGAGAGCGCCGGCTCGTCCACTTCTCGCCTTCAGCACATGGACATACCCACAGAGCGCTGTACCCCATGTCGCTTCCTCCCGGCGTTTCTCATCACGGAACCGCGTCTGGCTTCAGCTGTTCCATCTCATCCGTCCACTCCTTGCATTGAGTCTCGTCTCGTTTCTGGCGAGCGAGTGAGCCAGTTTCAGAAGACAGGGAGCTTAGTAGCGGCCTGCTTTGCGCAAACACCAGAGGCACGTCACGTTGATAACCTTCTCACCTTCCTCGAAGGGTTCAGCATGTTTGTGCAACTGGCAACGAGATGCAACACCTGCGCGCTGCTACTTCGTGTGCATGTTGCAGCAAGTAACGTTCCAAGCAACAAGGTTTCGGCAGCGTAGCCAGTTCCGGGAAGCAACAAGGGGAATACCTTCCTGTTGCATCAGGTGGACCGGTGGACCTGGTGCTACTGGAACCGGAACGAACGAGTAACGAGAGCGAGCTTCGGAGCGCCCAGCGACGGTGTCGTAGAGCACTAAGCCAAGCTGCAGTGCCGCCTCGTTAAGAGGAGTACGAAGCCTCTCGGCAGTGCCTCGGACCTCGGAGGATGAGTGGCATAGTCTCCAGCTGCTGGTAAGGAGCTGAGCTCCGATTTGTGAAGGGAGAAGACCGCCAAGCGCGTTTTAGTAGCAGTCGCACTCCCTCTGAGCATGTTCATTGAACGACAGCGCAGCATACGCCTGTCTCAGTAGCATCCCTGGCCTGGCCTGGCATATGCGACCGCGAACCATGCGCGACGCAGACCACAGTCTCTACGATGTTGGACGATCTCAGCGCGACGCGACGGAACCAACTCCTCCACCGCACCGCTGCACTGGCAGTCCGCTAACCTCGACTGCTTCGTCTCTCCTCTCCGCACACGCGCAGCAGCCCACCACTAACGCCCAGCCCGATGCCCCCTCCCCCTCCACTTGCACATGGACACCCGGCCGCAGCCCAGCGGCGCTGCATACACCGCTGAGCCCCAACGACGCACAGAGCTGCATGCTCGGTACAGGGTGCGAGGCTGGCCTACCTGCTCCCCCGCTCGCGGGTGGGGGAGCCCCTAACCCTAAGGTGGGTGGTTGTTCTTACAAGGCTGGGGGGGGGGGGGGGGGTGAGATCGTGGGCACGCTCTCCTGCATGCAGAGCACGCTGTGTGCTGCCTGTAACGTCACTGGAAGAGACATTCTGGGCACCTTTCTCTGTGTCCTCCTTGTCCGCCTTCCCCTCGTTCTTCTTCCCTCCTTCCTCCACTTCCACTCCTCGCTCTCGCCTCGTTCACCTTGGTAGAAGCTTCTACTGACGGCAGTTCTTGAACTCCGGCCCAGCCGCCCCGGTGTCCGACAATGAGCGTAATCCGCACCGCCAGCTATCCAGGCTGGGAAGGTCTCCTCCCCAGAGGAGACCAGGACCGCGCCGCCAAAGCCAACCCCCTGTATCGCCGAGGGGCCGGCCGCAGCGTCGTCCTGTGGTCGACGTGTGTAAGCGTTTCTACCGAGGGGCTCGGGTGAAGCCGTGGTCGTGGCCGACACGAACGTCGCGCGTGTCCAGCACATATGCGAGCCGAAAACGCGCATACCAACCCTGCTGGACTTGTCCAGAGCTGGAAGTACAGACCCCATGCGCGACCCGCACGTCGAGCGGCGCGCACCCCTCGCCCCTAGCCGGGTGGGGGGACCGGACGGGCGCCAGCGGCGCCGGCCCTCTATGCCGGGGGAAGAGGATACGTCCTAGAGCTACGTGCTCGTGGCTTTTCCTTGTGTGGGGGGTTGTGGCCCGGCGTCTAGATGGTGCAGCGGCTGTAGTGCTGGCGATAGGGAGCGTGGACGGCGAGCCGGGGGAGGGTTGTATGGCCTGGAGATCCCGAGCGCTGCGCCGCGAGCTGCTAGTATGTACATCTGGTTCTGGTAGTACAAGAGTGAATGAATGTATTGACATGGGGCTATGATGCTGCTGCCTTCCTCCTCTTCCTTTCCAGGCGCTTCCTTTCCTCTTCTGGTTCATCGTAGGTGTTCTTCTCTAGCTGTGGTCAGTGATGAGATTATGGACGACGCACCTCCTCGTTGAGGAGTTGGCGCACTTCCTCGAGGTATCGGGTCTGGATGAGGACGTGAGTCTCGTCGACTGGCGTTAGCGGTACTCCACCATCAGCTCCACGACAGGCAACAGTCCCATGTCCCCGCCGCTCCACAACACATGCACAGCCGTCTGCCGGCCTGCTGACTCTTTCATGGACTCAAGAGGCACGATATAGACCTCTCCCAGACGCAACTCACTGTCCTCGACGACAAACTTGCTCGTGCCGTCGCGCTGCCCGTCGATATGCAGGAGGATCTGCTTCGCCGCCGAGTCGCAGGTTATCAGCGTCCCCGTCCGCGCGCGGACCTGGTACGGGTCGATGTACTGTTGCTCGTACGACATGGCGGCGGATTCGCAGAGACGAGGAGTGATGTTGAGAGTCGTTGTTGACAAGGGCGCAGAAGTGGAGGTGGATCTCCGTACGTCAGAAGCTGCACCCAGTGAAGTAATCGCACTCGACATTGTCCACATCTTATATCGCCCTCGAGACTTCTCAAACTTCGCTGTATGAACATGCTATGCATCCACTGACAATGTACACCCTCCCCCTCCTCTCCCCCTACCTATCCCGGTCGAGGTAGTCCAGCGGCCGCGACCGACACTCCAGCATCGCCCTCTTGTCCTCTGGCGCGAGCAGACTCTCCAGGCTCTCCACCACCCGCTCATTCTCGACCCCGTCGTTCCACTCGTACGCAACCCACTTGTCCTCGTCCTCCCTCGCAGCCGTAGCCCACATCTTGTTCCTAAAGTCCTTGATTGACCCGGACCCATCGTTATTCGGGTCATCCTGCCATCAGCTTCACCCCACGTCATCCCCTCACCAAGCCCTTGGGCATGTCCTTCCTCGCCGCCGCGCGCTTCTTCTCATCCTCCTCCGCCCGGCCCCTGTTCTTCGCCTCAAACTCATCGAGGTACTGCATCGCCGTGCGGAACTGCATAACCTTGCTCACAGGGTGCAGATGCAGCGCGCCTGCCTTCGTCAGCCAACTCTCCCCTCCTTTTGTTACTCACCCTCATGAACCAGCCCAGCATAGTGCGTGTCCTGCGCAATCGGCACAGCCTCACTCCTCAACCGCACCTTATCCCCCCACCTCGCCTTGTCCTTCTCGCCCTTCTCCCTGCCCCCCTCCCTCTCCCTCTCCCTCTCCCTCGTCCCGTTCGCATTCACCTCGGGCACGAACCCCAGATCGCGCGCCCGCTCCTCCCTCCACACCTTGGGATCCGCATCGACCGGCACCTCAATCTCCACACGCGCAGCAGCCTCCTTCACCCTCGTGGTGATCTTCTTCCCCCGGTCCGCGGCCCACTGCGGAACCCTCAGCGACCGGTGGTGCAGCGGGTACTGGAACATGCTGAGCGGCAACGCCGAGGAGAGGTACACCGGCAGCGTGGAGACCACCTCGTCGTCGTCGTCGTCCAGGTCGAGCGAGGGTAGTTGCGGTTCTGGCTCTGGCTCGTGGCGCGCGTGCTGCGCGTCGGCGGACATCGGGTCGTCCACCTCGGCGGGGAAGAAGAGCGACGACGGGCCCGGCGCGTCATGCCGCGCAGAGGGGAAGACCTCGACGTCGGGCTCGGGGTCGTTCTGAATCGAGTCGGTGACCGCCACGAGCGCGGGCGAGGGGGGCCGGTCTGTGTCCACGTCCATCGTGTCGTCGAGGCTATCAGATCGTTGTTGTTGCGGTCGAGGACGGTTCAAAGATTTCGACAATGACGGCATGAATAGCGGAGGTATTCTGCATGCTACACTTTTGTAATAGGCCTACTGTAATCAGCCCGGTTGGGGTCTATGTATTTGTATTTTGCTATTTACTCGCTCGACACCGTCCCGTTCTAGAGCTGGACGTCGGCGCCATCCCGCAACTCCCTGCAGCCCTTGGCCTCGCACTCGCGGTCGGACGCATACCCGCGCTCCACCGCCTCCTCCATCTCGCGCTCGAGCTCCTCCTCATCAACACAGCTCAGCACCTCCACATCCTCGTCCCGCTCCCCGTCCGCGCTCTTCTCCCACAGCCCCTTCCACACATGCTCGTCCAGCCTCGCGCCCTTGTTCGTCCGCTTCGCGCGCGACCACATCCCGACTTTCGGGTCGGTGATAAACTGCCAAGTGACGTACGGCCACGACTTGTGGCACGGGAGCGCGTCGTAGAACTCGGGCGCGAGCGCACGCAGCTCCGGCAGCCGCGTCCACGGCACGGAGGGGAAGTCGTGGTGCTCGTTGTGATAGCCGACCTGCCGTCAGCCCTGGTTTCGATATCAACTCACATTGTAGCAGAGAATGTTAAGCCACCCGTAGTAGCTTGTCGTCTCCTGCGCCAGGCTCTGGACTGATCCGGGCTCGACCTCATTCATGAGGTAGTGCTCGGCGATAAAGTGCGCAGCGCAGGGGTGCAGCGAGCCGGCGAAGAACGAGCTCATGATGAGGTACAGCAGCGGCCTCCAGCCGAAGAACGTGACGAGCAGCGCGTCGAATCCAAGCACGCACGCGAGGTTGATCGCGTGCCACTTCGTGAACTTTTGGCTGCGGATAAACCCGGGGCGGAGGGCGTAGAACAGCAGCTGGAAGGTAGCGAAGAAGGTCTTGCCCGCGACATTGTTCAGAATAACAGCCTCGATCCGGCTGGGCAGGTCGGTGTCGATCCCGTCCTCGCCGAGGAACTTGTGGTGCTCAATGTGGTAGCCCTTGAACGCCATCGCATACGGCACACCGATGGCAAAGTTCGCGACGATAGCCAGCGCCTTGTTCGCCCGGATCCCCTTGAACGCGAGGTTGTGCGTGATCTCGTGAATGGCCAAAAAGGTATTCTGGTTCGCAGTCCCGCCGACGACGTAGGCGATCAGCACCACAGGCCAGGACAGCGTGTGCTTCCCGCGCAAGCCGATGGCGAGGGAGATCTGCACAGCCAGCACGAAGAAGACCAGCGGCGCGGTCCACTTGGTCGGTCCCATCAGCCGGCGTACCTGCTGTCAGCGGGTTCGGCACACAGTCGATATGGTAGACAGACACTCACCTCAGGATGAGCCTTCAGGATAGCCATACGCCGACTGCGGTGCGGCTCCTCAGTGTACATCCAGAGAAAGTCGTGCGGGTCGCGGTCGCCGCGCGCGATGGCATCAGCCGCAGCCGCGGGGTTGGGCTCATCGCTGTCGGATCCCGTGCTCGCGCTGGACACGACAGACGCAGTATCCGGCGTGCGCGTTGTTGGCCGGCGCTTGGCGTGCTGCAGGTCGGGGAGGGCGCTCGTCCGCGACGTCGAGACGGTCGCGTTGCTCATGTCGGAGGTGGTGGGAGCTCGAGACAAAGTCGAAGTTGGCCTCGAACCTGGCGTAGTACGTGGTCCGTGTCCGTATGTCCGTCTGCTCGTCGAGTGGAAATCCACGCGGTTTAGCGATGGCGGGCCCCAGAATCTGCGATGTTGCTGACACGTGTCGTACGAGACGCGATCCTGCGCAGTCTCTCGCTCCAAAGTCTGTGCGTGTCCTCTGTACACTTGTACACTTGCTTTTGCTGTTCCTCAGCACTGCCGGGACGCGTGTGGGCTTTTGTCGTCGTCGTGCAAGTCGGACGATGGCGAAATGTCAAGAAAACAGACGTATGGACTGGACGGACTGCGGATACATGGCGATGCGCGGCGTGGGGTTTTGCGGGCATCGGTGCCTGGCGATGCCTTTGTCTTCATGTACCGACCCTAGTAAAGTCCACGCGCCGAGCCGATGTCAGCATCTGAGCTCTTTATTATGCTGTCGCTCTACGCTCTCTTGCATGCATTCGGTAAGCCTGTCTGCCTCGTATGCTGCACAGTTTCACAAAAAGCACGCGCCGCCCGCAGTCGACCGTGTTTGACAAGATACATGTAGGCTACAACGGCAAGAAACGAAATACAAGTGCCCACCTTGGCGGACCTACCACTGCGCGCCCAGCGGCAGCGGCAGGGCACTGGGCATAGGCCCCGGAGGAGTCGTAGACTCGTCATGCTCGATAATCGCGAGCTCGGGCCACTCGTCGTCGATAAGCACCTCTGGCGCACCCCAGCCGCCGATGAAGCGCTTGGGCCGGGGCAGCTCCTCGCGCAACGCGTACTTCTTCCCCAGGGCGCTGAGCAGCTCTGCTGTCGAGTTGGTCGTCCGCGACGTGCCCAGAGCTGTAGACGGGCGCTCGCCGATTGACGGTGTGGGAGGACCGCCGGAGACCGACGAGGTCTGCGACCCGCGCTCGTCTGAGGATCCGCTCGCAGACTTTGCCGGCAGGCGCGAGGTATAGCTGAGCCTTCCTGCTGGGAGGGACGGGCGTTTCGAGAGGCGGCGAGTAGAGAATGTGCCGCTCTTGCGTGCCGCAATGCGAGCGACCGTGCGCGAAAACTCCTCCTCCTCCGAGTCGCTCCCGCTCCAGCCTAGCTTCTCGACCTCCTCGTCGGACGCTTGCGCCTTGGAGTTGCGGTTCTTCCGAGTGAGGAGACGTGACGACGAAGGGATAACATGCGAGCGCAGTGCCGCATTGAGAAGCGGCAGACTCAGATCCAGATCGCTCTCGTTGCCCGACTCCTCCTTGTCCTCCTCTTGCTGCACGCGCTGGGCTGCTGCCTTTGACGCACGCGACGACGACGTATGGCGCTTGACATCGGCGACAGTCGGACTAGGAGGCTGGGGCGTGCTGGTGCTTGTCGCACGCGACGACGACGCGTTGGGCGTCGCAGACCGGCTGGAGCTCCTGCTCCGTCCCGCGCGCTTGGACGCGCTTGCGCCCGGCTTTTCGGGCGACGACGTGCGACGCTGCATGCGGAGGTCAGCCAGCGAGCTCTGCAGGCGGAGAAGACGTTCAGACGCGCGGGGTACAGAGGCAGAGGGCGGCGGGGTGGTTGATCCCTCAGCAGAGTGATTGTGTAACACAGAAACAGATCCAGAGTCGCCCTTGCGCGCCGCCTTTATGCGCGCCGCAGGCTGCAGTTGCCGTGGCTTGCCGTCGGAGCTATTTGTCGTCGCGTCCACGCTTTGACGTGCCTTGGGACTGCGCACAAACGTCTCAAAGTCGGACATGTCGGTGCTGTCGCGTTGTTGGAACGCCTTGGGGGACCCGCTCCAGCCATGCTCCTCGAGATACACACTCCTGGTGGGCAAAGGGTGGTCGTGCGGAGAGTGTGGGGAGAGGAGCAAGCTCGTAACAGACGGTGCTGTCAGTGTCGACGCGAGTGATGCGCGGTGACTAGACGTGAGGGAGGGGCATGTTGACGACCACGATGGGATAGGCGATCGGGGCACACGCGCCGGTTTCGCGGGCGTCGTCAGTACCTCTGCTTGTGGCATGGACGATGCAGACGATGGCCGCGACCGCTCGCGCTCTGACCCAGGCGTAGGTGGTGGGGGTCCTGGCGCTGGTGAAGAAGGGAGGACGTCGGGCGTCATGGTTTGAGGCGACGACGTTAATGGCTGCTGGACGGAGGGGGAGCCGGGCACGCCCGACCATGTCAATGGTAATGTCGAGATGGAGCTGTCGCTGAGACGCGCCAGCGCAGGCAATGCACGTGGGTATCGCAGTGTCTGCGGCCGGAACGCGTCGAACGAGTCCTCGTCGTGATCAGAGGCAGAGGCTGGTGACGGCCTGAGCGTCACCGTTGCTGACAAGGCTCGCTTTAACGCAGGCCGCGGGAAGCCGCCCGACCCCGAAACCCCTCCAGCCCCGCGCATACCGGCCTCTGCTTCTGCTGAGGGCCGCCTCGTAGTCGGGGGGGTCAGCAGGGATGGAGACGCGTGTCCGTGCGAGTACGGCCTTGAAGAGCTGCTGGTGCTGCTTCTTGATTCGACTGCAATCTCGACCTCATCGCTGAATGACACCCGCGATCTGGTGTTGCGCGCGCGTAATGGTTGCGATGTGGTCGCCGACGCTGATGGCGCGCTCCTGCGCTGCGCATTGGCGCTGCTGCCTGGGACTAGGGGTAGTGGAGGTAGAGGAGGGAACGCGAGAGGACTTGGGACTGGCGACGAAGAGGTGTATGGAGACATCGGTGTGACCAAGGGAACCGGAGGGACAGGGACGGTCGAAATGAGCGGAACGGACGGCTTGCGCAAGATCGACACGGGCTGTGTTTGTTGTTGTTGCTGCTGCTGCTGCTGCTGGCGTTGCTGCTGCTGCTTGTCGCGTACCAACGGACGGGGCAGAGAGCGCGTAGCCTTTTGACAAGAACGTGTTGACACAAGCGATAGCGACCGACAAGAAGAAGGAGGTGGTAGTCGTGCGGGGTGCGAGGGGGGATCGTTGGCCAAAGGAGGGGAAGGGAAGGGGTTTGCGCATGGACAGTGGTCGACGGAGGAAACAAGATATGGGGTCAGTGCGATGTTCAGATCTACCCACCACAACATCACTTCCTCGGCAACTCAGATGTCCCACTCAGGCTCGAAAGACTCGGACTCACCTTTGCTGCAACAGTCGCTGGGCCTGGTCCTGCAACGGGGCGGACCGCCGCCGCCTCCTTCGTGGACACCATGGCGGCCATGACGGGCTCCTCTGCTCGGGAGGGGGAGGGGACGGTGGACAGTTGTTTGCGGCCTTGTTTGTGGTGGTCTCCGACCCGCGGGGGTGTCGGATTCAAGCTAATTTCGAGAGATGACAGGCAGCTTGGTGGCGTCGCCT
This sequence comes from Cutaneotrichosporon curvatum, assembly GCA_001600275.1. Taxonomy (NCBI): domain Eukaryota; kingdom Fungi; phylum Basidiomycota; class Tremellomycetes; order Trichosporonales; family Trichosporonaceae; genus Cutaneotrichosporon; species Cutaneotrichosporon curvatum. Next base: position 165,123 of record BCJH01000009.1, on the reverse strand, counting down.
AGTGGCTTTGCGGCGTAGACCTTGTTAGCGGCTTGTTCGGAAGCCGTGTCTCGACGAGCTCGACGGCTGCTCTTGCTGCTGGTCCTTGCTGCTCACACAATCCTAGGTCCTCTCAATGCTGCTGCTGAATGCGAGTGCCTCGCCTTGTGAATGCCGGCTGTGAAGAATACAACGAGGCTCAAACCCTTTCGGCCTTGTCTTGAGTCTGAGCGATTATGACTGCCAGTGGCGTCGGTGGCGCTCTCCAAATCAATGAAAGCGTCTAAGGTCGTCCTTCGAGGTCTTGCAATGTTCGTCGTTCGTCTAACAAGAGGCCAAGAGGAATCAAGAACGTCGAAGAGGTCGGAGAGGTCGGGCAGTCGGAACGGGGAGAGGGAGAGGGAGGGGGAGAGATGCGAAATGGGAGCGGAGGAGGGGGGTTGTGATGGTGTTGCCGCGAGATGGGATCGAGCTCTCAAAGCTGCGAGCAGGCGCGATGTGATCAGATGAGCTGCCAGACTGCACTGTTCCAAGTGGCTATGACAAGGAGAGCAAACGCAATACACGCGCGCAATGCTAGCCCTGCAGATGTCGACGCTCGACACAATGGCACGCCTACGCTTCCAAGCCCAGAGCGACCACCACCAGAGTCAGCCAGCAATGGCTAGTGTAACGTCGAGTATTTGGATGTCTTTCCCCTAGAACGAGGGGGGTAGGCACCGGAGACCCAGGGAGAGCGGAGAGGGAGAGGGGGAGGAGGGAGGTGGGCGAGGCCGGCGTGCTTGGCTCTTGCGGGTGATCCGGATGACCGTGCTCTTGTCGGATGTGCGATGCGAGTGCGAGTGTGTTGTGTGGAGACAGATAGAGTCTCGGCGCGTGATTATTTGCGTTTGCTGGCCGTCCACGACGAGGTCCAAGGCAACAAGGAAAGAAAGAGTGCGTCGAGTGGACGTAGGACGAAGAGCGGCTGACGACTAGATCAGAAACAGCCAGAAGGGGCGACCTTCCACTTTCCACTTTTCCATGACCCATGCATGACACTAGATCGCTGCTACGCTCTCTCTGGTCTCTGCTTGCCACGCGGGATGGGTTTTCCTCCATCAGATTGTCATTAGAACGCAGGACGAGGCCCAACTATCGAACCAGACGGGGGGCGAGAGGAGCGCAGTTATCGCAGTCCCGAGGACCGAGTAGCAGTGACGAGATTATGAACACACTAATACACTTGGGGTGGTGCATGAGCACCTGGACAAGCCCTGGCCCATGCAGCCTCGTGCGGGGTAGGAATAGCATCCCGCACGGCGCAGTGGTGGTTCGTTACGTTATACCCAGACATATGAAGCAGCATGTTTTATCGCAACCTTAGTCAAAGAAGTATTAGAAGCCAGCCCTTACGTTGACATCTACGCGCTTCCCGGCCACTTGGGCCGCTGCCGCTGCCAGAGAGTGGAATGGCACGGGAAGCGGACGGCAGGCATGTACGTAAGTAGAGCAGGGGCCGCGGGCCTGTCCTGGACACGGGTCGATACTCGTCCTCCTCTCCTCCAGCGACTTGATCAACCGTCAACGTAATCGCGACCTCCCCGTTCTAGTATTTCAGACCCACTTTTCCCTGCCAGACGTGCTTTTCCACCTGCCGCGGACGTGCCAACGTCCTCCTCTTTGTGATCAACACTTCTGCACAAGTAGCCCGCAGCCAGACCGAGCAACAAGCTGTATTACCCTATTAGTCTTTACCCGCTTTCGTTAGGTTTGCTGCACGTTCCATTCTAACAAGGCAACCGTCAGGCATTTGTTTGTGTTTCCGTTGCGCTGGGCATTCCAACTTCCCCCCCCCCTCCCCCCTGCCTGCACCCTCTGCATACCGAGCCCATGCCCTCGTTTCTCCTCGATCCCGGGCACGCCTGCACGATCGTGCGCACATGAATCTCCCGAAACACCTTACCACGAGTCACTGTTCGCTACGAGATCTTGATTCGTGCTGCGTCCTCTCCCTCTGCGCAGAGGTGCGCCAGCTGCCTTGCAAGGTAAAACTGCGATTCCATCCCACGGGGTGCCCTGGCTGCCCTTCTGGTCTAAGTGGGGTAGGCGAGCTGTCTGCTGCCTACACCGCCGTCATACGTCCTGGCCTACCTCCAGACAAAACGAGTCTTGAGTGGATCCAGTAAGACTGCGAGGGTGCTACTTGTTTGCATGATTTCCACCCTCGCTTAGGTGGACGCTGCCTTGTCGACAAGTCCCGTAGCAAACATACATTACACGCATACACAACGGATTGCCGTCTGATCGCCGCAGCTGCCTCCATGACTACATGGCAACGCCACAGTCACGCCCGGGACGAACACGCTCAAAGGTGATCGCCCACGGCATTCACACAGTGCTTAACCTCTCGGGCCGAGTGATGACCCCGCGGCAGAGGTGCACTCTTCCTCGCGCCCGAGCGAGTTCCGAGCTGAGCTCAGGCTCTGCACAGCACAGGTTTGCAAGACTTGGAGGAGCCTTCAGTCGATCGCGAGGCGTTTTGCCAGGACTTGGGCAGTCGATACTGCGCGAGTCTGCCCTAGCGTGCGCCACGCGTCGTAAGCTTCCTCTAGGCCTCTAGGTATCTACGCTGCTGAGTACTACTTACTGACCACGCCACGCGCGTGCAAATGTTCCGACTTTCCGACTGCCCGAGCGTGACGCGCCCTGTGAGGTAGGTGCTCACCGCCCTGACATGTCTCTTGGTACTCACTCTGCGTCTGCCTGGAGTCGTAATTGGAATGTAATGGGATCGATTGGGTTGCGAGGATGATGCGTGAAGGGCAAAGGGGAGCGACTATTGTCTTGCTTTGGCGAAGGAGCGAGTAGATAGCAGTGAAGAGGGAATGAAATGCTTTGGAGTAAACCACATCGATGCGCTCGGTTGCCACACGAAATGAGGCACCCAATCTCAGGTGGAACAGGTCAGCTACCTCTCAACCCCGCACATGTCGGAAGTAGACGACCGTGGCTTAGACGCTGTAGCCTATCCAAACTCTCCTCGGTGACGACGCGGGGATGTGCAAGTCACTGCGGACAGACGTTTACATCAGAAGATCAGGTGCAGCAAGCTGCAATGTTGACTAGTCAGTCGCTGGACGGGTTGGTAGACTCGATCAGGTTTACGGGCGGGGACCGCGATTAGCCCTGGGGTGGTGGTGACATGAGCTATTCAGTTGAGCTTGAGCATAACGACCTGTCCATATGTGTCCTTACATCATCGTCCTCCCCACTACGCTCAATAGTGCCTTCTGCGATCGCAATTGTCTGAAATGCTGACGTTTCCTGACCTTGCTAAGTCGATCTTTAAGTCGATCTTTGACTGCGATGCAGTTTTGGTGCGGAGGGAAACCAATATCAGCGATAGCCCTCTAGTGAGGTGACAAGATGGCATATTCAGGACACCCTACCAGAGTACGCTGATGGCATGCTACTCAGCACGACCTGGTGTGCAGACATGTCCACAACTACATGTCAACTCTTGATGCAGACCTCGACCACGACTAAAAATCTTGCCCTCTACCACCACTTAGTCGCGACGATCGCGCGAGCAAATGCCTCTCACCAAACCCACACCCCTCGCCGCCACATCACAACCACACCTCCTTCAACACCATCACATCATGCCCTATCCAACATACTCATCCCCCTCCTTCCGGGAGTACCCCAACCCCAACTCCGGATACTGCAACGGCACCTTATCCAGCACCGGCGTCAACCGCGACAAGTCAATCCCATAACTCTTCCCCATCCACACCGCCCTCTCCGAATGGTCCTTCACCTCCTCCCTCGTCAGCGGGTGGATGAGGACCGACAGCTCCCCTCTATGCTGGTGGAAGTACGAGAACGTCCTTGAGAACTTCTCGCGCGGGCACCAGACTTCATAACTGCCAATGGGGTGGGGGCCGCGCGGGCCGTCGTTGAAGGTCGCGAGGGGGACGGCGTGGAAGTATCCTTCTGAGGTGAGGCGCTGGATCTCCTTGCGGAGGGAGAGGGCGTGGGTGCGCTGGCGCTCGTTGGTTTGGAAGTAGTAGACGTGGAAGTGGTACTCTTTTATCTCAGAGTGGCCGTCGAGGGGGTCGATGGCGGAGGTGGAGGAGGTGGGGGCGGAGGTGGGGGCGGAGGTGGGGGCGGCCATGGTGGGTGGGAGGTGCGGTGAGGCAGGTTCGGGTGAGGATGAGACGCGGTCGTCTGGGATGCGCATCGCTGTGTGCTGCGCGGGATGCAGAGGTGACGAGGTGACGAGGTCGGTCGAGATGTGTTGTTGAGATGGCGAGCGCAAGCGAGCGCATGGTGACTTCGGCATTGTGCGGTGGTGTTTTCTATTCGAGCCCTCCGGTTAGATTAGATAGGCTTGGTGTGCACGGACTGCTGGGCGCAAGCCACCCGGTGGCTGTGATGAGGAGCGGTGAGTGCATGCCTGTACATGCATGTGCATGCCGTGCATGTGATGGCTGGCACGTGGTCTGTGGTCTGTACGCGAGCTGAGAGCTGTGGCATATGCTGCCTTTCGTTGAAGGCATGGTGCGCGCTGATGAAAGTCAAGGCTTGTGACTGGCTCAGCGCGGTGCCTGTGGAGATGTGGAGATGTGTCAGCACCTGCAGAATACTGAGCATATCTCACGACTGCTGCTGAGCGCCGAGGAGATAACATGGGAGACACGCGTGCACGCGAAACGCTATCATTGCTATCGGTTGGACGCCAACAACGAAGCTAGCTATGAACGTGCATCAGATGTCTCTGGCTGCGGTATGCGCATATGCGCAACGTGTCTTGCCGCATGCCCCGGCATTGCTCCTTAACCGGGTGTCTGAGACAAGGATAACACCAGGAGCGAGATAATCAACGCGAGTCTTCAGCTGGTGCTGCAAGCTACAGAGGCCTCAGCGCGCTTGTGGGTCATTGAGCTGTGCCTCACATCGTAAGAAGGGTGGCTTCGAGACGTGTTTGCGATCTTCAGGCCGGATCGTTCAGCCAAATGCTGCCGCTCCCGAGGCTAGGTTCTGCAACAGAGCTGGTCGTTGAAGAGTAAGCTTTCGATTGTAAAGTATGCAAGGTCAGTGCCGGCTTGCAATCAGCCTGAAGTCAGCGTAGCGTCACCATGATCAGAATGGGGCGAGTAAACAGTGAGCTTGTAGGCATCTCCCGTCCTGACATGCCAACCCCCAGCCCCACCGACATCGCAAATTCACCAACTCAGAATTGACATCAGATAAGCTACTACCCGTCACCGGCTTAGATCCAGCGGCGCACGCTCTTGACATACGCAGTGTACTCGGCAGGGAAGATCTCACGCAGAGCCTCCTCCTCTGGCCTGATCTGGAAGTAGTTGATATACGTGACGAACGCGGCGAGGCTCACGGCGCCAACGACTGGCGACTGGAGGTACACGCTCCAGGCGGTGAGGAGCGTCGCCATGCTAAGGTACATCGGGTTGCGGGAGTACGCAAAGATGCCATCCGTGACGAGGGAGGACGCCTCCGACGGCTTGAGGGGGGTGATGGTCGTCTTCTTGGCGCGGAAGCCGAGAACCGCCGACAGCTGGATGCCCACGCCGACGGCTGCGATGCCGCCAGCGATGTAAGGGGTGTAAGGGAGGATGTCGGCTGCGAGCTGAGGCGAGAGGAGGGTGCGCAGGGAGACCTGGGGCAGGCGCTGGGCGGCCTGCCAGATGCCGAGGCCAGTGGCGAGCGCGACGATGGGAGGGGGGATGAGCGTGTCGAGGCCGGGCATGGTGTGGGTTGGGTCGGCTGTGTGCGAGTTGTGGGTAGAGATGAAGAGCGGGTTGACAATGGAGTGATGTGGAGAGAGAGGACGTGGAACGTTGGCCAGCGACGGGTTGGAGGGATCTCAGTCGCCGGTCGCTCGGCCAGTCCACTCGCGTTCAGCTGCCATGCGGGTGGCGTCGGCGGTCGGGGCTGGCTTTGTTTGGTTGCCGCCATGCCGCGTGAGCCTCCACCTCCACCGGCAGCGATGGCCAGTACCGGCCAGTGACACTTGGTGATGCCGTCCGCTGTCTGCATTGATGCCACCATTGGCAGACAACCAGCCGCAGGCTAATGAGAAATCGCGCATTGGCATGTGCGCAAGGCGAAGCACAGGTATACTGCATGCGGGGTGCGTTGGTCCTCGGGTGGTTGTCATTGCTGACGAGCAATGCCTGGCAATGAGGCGAGATCGAAACCTGCAAAGCACGCGTCTGAGAATAGTGCGCGCAGAGGGTTGAGCAACAAGGTGATGCTGCTACAGGCAAAGATCAAGCTATGCATGCCGTTTCTCGTCGACATGACTGCGTTGAGCATTGTGCTGCGCGCATCAGACAAGAGCAGGCACGTTGGGCAGTCTCGGAAATACCTCGGGATTTTATCTGGGCAGGCAGATATGACGACAGGAGCCCACAGCAACGCCTCGAACTTCTCGACATCTCACCAACACTCCCCCTCGACCCACCCGCCATGCCTCGCCGGGCCCCATACTCGCACAAGAAGAAGAAGGCTCAGCTCCAGCAGCAACGCGCCAAGAAGCGCGGAGACGAGCCCGAGACAGCAACGGCGCAGCAAAAGAGGAAGAGGAGACAGGCGCCAGGCCGCTCAGACCCCAATGCCGGCGACCGTGTGCGCGCCCTCGAGTCGCGCTTCGTCTCGCTCCCCCATCGCTTCCTGGAACGTACTCGGGACTTGGCATTCTCCGATCCTCTGCCTAGACCTCTCCCTCCCACATCAGCGCGCTTCCCCATCAAGCTAGTGGGCAGGAAAGAGGGTGCTGGGCTGTCTGTGCCCTCTAGGCCAAAGTTCAGATATGACCAGACCAAGAAAGAGCTCGAGAAGAACGAGGAGGGGGTGTTTAGGAAGTGGCTGGATGGCACGCGCAGTGTCGTAGATGCGTGGGTTGCCGGCGAGGAGGACGGGTGGCCCCGGAGCCCGAGCTGGTTCGAGACAAATTTCGAGGTCTGGCGACAGCTGTGAGTTGCGAACACAGAGGGCGCAGCTGATGCCAGATGGCGCGTCATTGAAGCGTCTGCGATTGTGCTCCTTCTTATCGACTCTCGCTGCCCGCCAGTGCACTGCCCACCATCACTGCGCGACTACCTACGGTCCTACAAGCCGCGGCGGCAGATCATCCTCGTCCTCACCAAGGCTGACCTCGTGGACCCGGCCGCACTCGAGGGCTGGCGTACCTGGCTGCGCGAGTGGTGGTGCCAAGGTGATGAGGATGACGATGTGCAAGTCGTCATCGCTATCAGCTACGATCTGAATCTGCTTTACGCGGAAGGAAGGGGCAAGCGCCACCGGCCAGCCATCCCGACTGCTGCTAGAGCCGAGCTTGTGCAAGCCTTGCAGAGGGCGCACGAGCGACTTCTACAGCCGCCTACATGGGCCAAGGCCGACCCGGCGAAGCTCGCCGAGTGGCGCCCGACCGTGCGATCGCACGTCGACTGGGACGAGCTTGCACGAGATCCGGATCCTGATGTGGGTCTACGCCCTGCTCGTGTGAGGAGAAAGGAGCACGGCAATGAGGATGAGAGCGAGGAGGTGGAGGAGGACGTTGAGGAGGAGAGTGACGAGGACGACGACGAAGGGCGGCGAGAGCGCGACCCAGAGACTGAGCCTCTTACGTTCGGACTGGTCGGCCAGCCCAACGTCGGCAAGTCGTCACTCCTCAACGCCCTGATGGGCACCACTCGCGTGCGTGCGTCCAAAACCCCTGGCAAGACGAAGCACTTCCAGACTATCCTATGGGGCGCGAAGCGGGAGATCAAGATCGTCGACTGCCCCGGTCTCGTGTGCCCATCCTTGGTGCCGATGGAACTGCAGGCCATGGCAGGGAGTGAGTGACTTGCGTGTCGCAGCTGACGACAGTTCTGCCAATCTCGCAGATCCCCTCGCTGCCCAGCTGTATCCACTTCGTGGCCGAGGTCATGCCAATCGAGGACATGTTCCACGTACCCCTCGTCGCGGAAGAGGAGAACGTCATCGAGTCGAAGAAGACATGGCGGGATGACATGCCACGGATGTCAGCACCGCAGGAGGCACCAGTGATTACAGCTGGGGAGATCATGGAGGCTCGCGCTCTGGACCGAGGATATCGTGAGCTCGCGAGTGGACGTGGCTGACGTCAGTGACGGCAAAGGGAGGGCGCCCGGACTCGAACCGCGCGGGAAACCAAAGTACGTCGCGCATCTGACTTTACTGACACCAGTGCTCCGCACAGTAGCAGACGGCCGTGTACGTTGGGGCTTTTGGCCCCCCGAATTCGACGAAGTGCAGCTGGAGAATCGCCGTGGTGTTGGAGTCTGGCTTGGCGGTGATCCGGATCTGAGCGAGATTGTTGGGGCGCAGTCTGACTCGGAGGAGGAGGACAGTGCCGATGAGGGGGATGAGCTGGATGGGGGGTGGGAGGATGAGAATGGCAGTGGGGAGGATGAGGAGGAGGAGGAGGACGACGACGACGACGACTATGGCTTTGCGGCGCGAAATAAGCAAAGTTTCTTCGCGGCCCTCAGCCTGGGCGACGAGGATGAGGATGATAGCGACGAGTCGGCGGTGAGTCACATGTACGGTAATGCTGATCTGCAGTGAGAATGTCGACACTGAGCCACGTTCTACGACATCGCACACCTATCATGCAGCTGTGCAGCTGCACTCCCTCGGTGCTGCAGCCTATCAGTGCAAGCAGAATCTTACATTCGATTAACATGGCGCTCATGGCGGAGAGTACTTGCGTTAACGGTTGAATGACTTACCTCATACCCAGCAGGTTCACTGACAGCCGACTGATGTCCCCTGTGTTCCGATACGGAAATTGATTAGCATGTCACCACAACCTATCGTGGCAACATGTACGGGCAGAGAACAAGACACAAGAGGTACTGAGCCGCACAACTATGTGCGCAAGCTGCACAGACTGCTGACTCACTGAGCCGCACGGCATAAGGCGGATCACCGTTGTAAACAAAGCCCGTCGCGGCTCACTGAACAATCTCACAGCGCCCGTCCCTGTCACATGGGGTCTCGACAGGCGTGGTGGCCGTACTGCGTACACCCCAACATATTTGGCTTCTTCCCCACATGGTACTAGTAATGCCCCATGCCGTTTTGCCGTCGGCAAAGCATCCTGGAGATCACACACCGTCCACCCGCTGTCACCTAGGGCGGGAGTCTTCCGCTTGGCGGCCATCAGAGTAATCATGGGATGTCTAAATTCTGTTCCGAAGCACACGCGACGCCTCCCCCTGTTGGCCGGCTTGTGAGGAGCTTCGCCCAAGCCGTATACGACATCCGGATGAGCAATAGAGTCACTGAAGAACAATGAGAAGGGCGTTGCCACTCCAACCAGCGTAGCCGAGCAGGACCGCGGCAGAACCAGGTCACCCACATGACTCCCCTTCTCACCCATTCACAACACCTGATGTCATGCTGGGATCGAGCCGAGGCACTGACCGACGCTCATGGCGACTGTTGACTGACCATAGCCCGTGCCTTAGCCACCACCGCGACTGGACCTCATTCCCCTCAGTGTCACGAGGGATGTGCTGTCTAAAGCCGCCCATCAAGGTGCGAGGAGACCGACTCAGTACTGCCTGCAGTTGCCGTGGTCCTCGAGTAGCCGAAATCTCCCCTCACCCATTGCATCCGCTGACGGCGTTCGGAAAACACCTCACATAGGCGATCACTGCCCTTGCGGAAGTGTCTGTCGGCAAGTAGCGGCACGTCAAGTACAGTCTCTAAAACGCTGACGGCCATTTCCGTTATCTCTCTTGTAAAGACACTTCAAAAGCATAAAACGAACCGGCAACTCGCGGGTCAAGGTTGGCGAAATCTGTGCATGGAATCTGCGATGTTATCAGGGCATCAGGGGTGGTTTGTGGCTTGCCGAGAACTTTGATCGTATTCCGGCGATGACCGGGCACGGGGACAGAACCAACGATGGCGGCCAAGCCACCAATGTGCTTCCACTATACGGTCGGATGCGCTTCAAGACCGCCGACAGCAGGAGATCGGGGGCGCAGATGGGCCCTCGTCGGGGTAAGTCGCCAAGCTCATCAACTTGCCGGGGCCCAAGAAAACGTCCATCGGGGCTTCGAAAGTTTACGCGGTAACTCGCGGAATAAGCTTCTCTCATTTCGAGTTGAGATGTGAAGACAAGTACATAAGCTTGGAGGATCTCTTTTGCACTCATCACAGTACACGACATCACACAACATGGGTGGCTTCACAAGAGTTGAGGACAGGCCTACGCCCAAGGAGGTGTACAACCTGCGGGTGTACCTCCTCGCGCTTGCGTGTGGCTTTGGCGCGCTCGCATTCGGTTACGACCAGGCATTCGTGAGTGGCACTTCGACGTTGGGCATGTGGCACCATCTGAAACATTCCGCAGATTGGAACCACTATCGCCCGCAACTCGTTCAAGATCTACATGGGAGTCGACAAGATGACCAAGGCGCAGCAGACGAGCAACACCACCAACCTCACTGCCGTTTTCGGCGGCTGCGCGTTCTTCGGCGCCTTGAGTGCATGGCCGAGTGGGTCCTGATGGCTACTCATATACTGACATTGCCAGCTATGGAGCTTCTCGGTCGCAAGCGTCCCCTCCAGATCTGTTCGGTCATCTTCAACGTCGGCGCTGCGGTTATGACTGCCGCGACCAACCTCGAGATGGTGTACGCTGGTCGCGCTATCACTGGCTTCGCTGTCGGCATCATCACTGCTGTCATTCCTACGTTCATCTCGGAGATCGCGCCACCTCCCATCCGTGGGCAGCTTACTGGCTTCTTCGAGATCCTCTATCAGGGAGGTACTCTCATCGGTTTCTGGGTAAGTTGGAAAGTTGGCTCCATTGAAAGACTGCAAAACTAACGATCAGATCAACTACGGCATCTCTGAGCACATGAACGTCGACGCAGACTCGTCATGGCGTCTCGCTATGGGCGCCCAGCTCATTTTCGGCGGTCTCCTGGCAATCGGAACCCTGGTCCTCAAGGAGTCGCCATCGTGGCTGCTTCGCAAGGGCCGCAAGGACCAGGCGCTCAAGACGCTGAGCTACATCCGCAAGCTGCCCGAGGACCATATCTACCTCGCTGAGGAGGTCGCCATGGCCCAGGTCATCATTGACGAGGAGCGCAAGCTGGCAGGCAACAAGACTGGTCTCATCGCGTACTTGAAGGCGTTTATGAGCCAGATGAAGCTCAGGTCAATCCGCAACCGCATGATCCTTCTTTTCTGGATGTTCATGCTGCAGAACCTCAGCGGTGCTGTTGTCATCAACTACTACTCTCCCACACTCTTTGGTACGTCTCGCATTATACAACATGACTAATGAACAGGTGGTATCGGTATTTCCACCGACGACATCTTCCTCTACACTGGGTACTACGGTCTCCTCAAGGCATTCGGAGCCATCACTTTCTGCTTCTTCATCGTCGACCGCGCAGGCCGCCGTGTTCCATGGATGATCTCGGCCGGAGCATGCTCTGCCTTCCTGCTCTACATTGCCATTTTTGTCCTGGTTGCCAAGCCGGACGAGGGTCTCAACTCTGCCTCCCAGAAGGCCGGTGGCCAGGCAGCAGTCGCGTGCATCATGCTCTACTCCTGGTTCTGGTCTTGGGGAGGATGCAGTCTCGCATGGATTGTCAGTGCCGAGATGTTCCCCATCTCTGTTCGTTCGCTCACTGGTGCCTTTGGAGCCGCCACCCAGTGGCTCTCCTCGTTCATGGCCACCATGTCCGCCAACCACATGTTCGACGCTATCGGATGGGCGACTTTCCTCTTCTACAGCGTCTTCTGCTTCGTCACTCTTGTCTTCACCTTCTTCTGGATTCCCGACACCAAAGGCGTAAGTCTTATTCGCAGTCTTATAGAGATATATGCTGACAATGAATAGGTACCCCTCGAGTGCATGGGACCCCTGTTCGACGGACCAACCCGCCACATGCAGTTCCTCCAGAAGAAGGTCTACCCTCCACACGGTATTCCCGCTCCTCCGGAGGCAGAGGTCGACGAGGGCTCCGTCGTCGACGAGAAGGAGCACGAGGCGTACACGGAGAATGTTCCTGTTTGAAGTGGCCAAGGGTGCTATCCGGGTTGGGAAGTTTGTAGTGGGCAGTGTGCAGATACCGTTGATGAAGTGAAGTGACGGCTTGAATTGTTCTGAGTGTAAGCGCAGCTGGTGCTTATCATTTACTTTAACTACTTGTGGTACAGCATCCTAGTCTGCGGGCACTTGTAGTACGGGGACGGATTTGCTTCCCAACGCATTCCCGCCGTGCCGAACTCCTGTCCCGGCCGTCATAGAGTGTGCTGACGATGAGCTCCCTGCCCAACACGTCTCCGCATGCAGAGCGCGCTGGTAGGACATTCTCCCCGAAAGGCTACGCGCAAACCTGACACATACACGACGAACGATAACTCTCAGTCACTGGAAAACGCCACGAATTGGGACGAACGCAGGGAAGAGGCCGGTGTTCGGCGCGTCGAGCGCTGGCGTTACGTAATTCACCGGCAATCATGACGGGCTGTTGTTGACATTTCGATGTATCTCTGTGCCTCGCCGTTTCCGTCTCCTCCTTGTCTCTCGCCTCGGTCAACCCAGCATCTCGGACTGGACAAAGCGTCCAATCTGGTATCCGCTTCTTCTCAGAGGGCAGAAAGCGACCCCAACGCGCATCGGTGTCCCAAGGAGTTCAGTGCGATGGGTCCGCGGAAGCGTGGCTCGCCGATGTCCGCCGCCAGCTCGGACCTCCAGCTGGCCAGCGATGTTGAAGATGACGACTACGTGGACGAGACTCTGCCTGAAGAGGTCGAAGACCCAGGGTATGAACTGGAAGCTATGGAGGATGAATCCGACTTCAACCCCGAGGAACCGGAGGACGATGGTCCCAAACGCAAGGCGAAGGGCAAAGCCAAGGGCAAGACTGCAAAGGCAGTCAAAGCGGGCTCCCCGGTGCGGCGTAAATCCTCGGTGTCAACTCCTAAAGGCACTTGGGCTGTACCCGAAGGCGCCAAGCGCTCCACGGTTCTCGCATTGGAGGCATCAGAGCTCATGGCGTTCCCGCCTGCGTACAGAGACTATCTTCTCGGTGCATCAGCCTCCATCGCGCGCACGACAACCGAGCGCGGGCCAAGTGGGAGTGTCAAGTTAGCTACCTTCCCGATTGGCCCTGTGACTCCGTTTACCACAAGTCTTGTTGGTGCCGAGCCCAACAGCGATGGATCGGAGAGGATTCAGGTTACAGAGGATCCGCAAGATGCCCAGGAGCGCGAACAGAGAAGGCGCGATGATGCTCGAGAGACTGCAAAGAGGACCACTGTGTTTGTACCCAGGGATCTCTGGCAGGGTGAGCCTTGGTATAAGGAGATGTTCCGGAACCAGAACGCGCACCCCGCCCCCGGTGTGGAGGACGACCTGCCGCCCGGCTGGTCATGGCCGTCTGATGTCCGTCTTGGGCGTACTGAACACGGTCGCAGTCCGCCCGTCGTTCTTTCAACATCGTGAGAAGCCAATCGGGGGCCACCGCTGATGACAGTGCCGGTGAACAACACCTTCCCCGGTCGAAACCGCTCAAGGTATTCATGGGTGCTCAGTCGCCGCAGAAACTTGTGGAGGTCGCTCAGTTTGCTTCGGTGCCGTTCAGTACGCCGTACACTTTCTCCGTCTGACCCCAGAAACCAGCTCGCACATAACGTCCGGCGTCGTGTTCAACAGTGGAGGTCCAGTATGGGGACTGGATTGGTGCCCCTACCCAGACGGTCAGGCTGCAGTTTTGTTTTCTCCCTTGAGTAGGTTGCTGACTTCAACAGCGCCGCACACGCAGTATCTAGCTGTCAGCACATCATCCACTGACTCACCCATTGGTTTCCGTGGACCATCTGATGCTCGTGGTGCTATCCAGCTATGGTCCGTCAATGGCGAGAGCCGGAAAGCATCGTGCGAGCTAGTACTTTGCCTGGAAGGCGGAGCTGCGCATGAGCTGAAGTGGATGCCACTAGGAGCTTGGGACGACGACCGCGATTCTCCACAACTAGGCGTAATCGCTGCTGTTCAGGAGGACGGATCGGTGTCTCTGTACGCTGTTCCTCATCCGGCAAAGATGGCAAAGCCCAGCGACAGACCCGCATATGGTAGGCGCCCTGCGACGCAACGCTGACCTCCAGTACGAGTTACGCCCTTGCTGAAGTTGTCAGTGCCGGATGCTGCTTGCACTTGCATTGACTGGCTGTCGGGGACACGGATCGTATCTGGCCTGTCAGATGGTGGGTGTGCTATCTATCCGCGCTGACCCCAGGTCATCTCGTTGTCTGGGATGTCGACTGTCTGCTGGAGGGCAGATCAGAGCAACCGCTCCCTTCCCTCTACGTGTCGGCAGCCATCTCACCAATGCGCTCAGTTGCTTCGGGTCGATGCCCACCAACCACTGCAGCTGGAGATTATGACTATTCCGGGGATGCCGTATTCGTCGCATACTCTAGCTGGGATGGTACTGTGGGAATGGTGGACCTTCGTGATCCGAGTACGGCCATCGACCTCAACCGAGCACGACGTGAGTCCAGCGCGCACCCAATGTAGAGACTAATGGCAGTGCCCGCTATGGCCGTTGCATGGTCATCCCAGCCGGCCACGCCCGTGTATGCGGATGTGGACTACATGGTGAGCCTTGCTCAGATCCGTCTGCAAGGCCCGTACAACTACTTGCTCGCCCCTCACCGGGGACCACTCTGGGATATCGCCACTTCTGACTATCACACGATGATCGCCTCATGTGCAAGCGACGGAGCCGTTCTCGTGTCAAACTGCGGTATGGGCTTTTACCGCCGAAAGATGGGCGTGAGTCTATCAAGCAACCGATCGACTGACCAAAGGGATTGCTGTATCAAAGACTCTACGAGCTGGACTGGGATGAGCACACTGACGAGTACCGGATGACGGACTCGTACATGCCAGAAGCATCTTCACTGGAAGACGCGCTGAAACATGCGAAGAAGAAGGGGGGAAAGAACTCTGAGCCCCAGCAAGCCCCTACCGAAGGCGACGTCGCGACTGTGAAAACCGCAGTTTGGGCTCGGAACGTTGGCATCCACAAAGTGACATGGCAATGTGGGGCCGGACTGGGACAAGCGGGGTGGCTCGCTAGCGGCGGCTGGTCAGGTCTCGTGAGGGTCGACCGGATTCGCGGTTAGCAAGAGTAGCGTTGGGTGTTAGGTGATGACGAGTTGTAAGATGACGAGTTGTGAGTGCTGTACATGTGCATGCATGTGAGGTGAGACACGATGCCACACTACGACTGTAGTGCTAGATGTTGTCCTGTACCATTGACCGGTTCGCCCCGAGCAGCAGGACAGCCCCCGCAAGGTAGACCGGCTTCCAAGACCGAGGGAGAGGAGACTCGACGTATTCGTCGAGACGACGTCAGCTTCATCTTTTCAGTTGCGTTTATCGGCCGTCGGACGAAATCTGTTAATAGAACCACGTCGCTTTAGGTGTGCTTACAACCAACAACTCAAGAAGAGCCGTCAGTAGCCGCGAAGTGCCGGTGGCAAGTCCTCGTGGTTGATGATCGGCGTCCCACTCGAAAGTCTACATCGGCTGCGATGTTCGAAATTGTGTAGTGATGGCTTCAGTCATCAACGCTAACCCGGTCCTCGGACCGGGGCAAGCACTATCGAGCACAGGTATATCTAGTACAGGACTACGCGCATAGCTATCGCTTTCTGGTCTCGCCTCACCACACTTACAACATGACAAGCTCTCCGAAGCCCGAAACGGTTCACGCAGAACACACTGTTGACATCGAGGCCGATGCTGATGGCGGCAAGGCTGCCCACGCTGCGGCGACCGGAGCGCACAACGCTCATGATCCGCTCGCGATCATTGGCAAGGAACACATAGAGCTCACTCAAGAAGACGTGAGTTGGCTGCTAGAGCTTACCTGACGTTAGAACGATCGGATCCGCAAGAAGACAGACCGGCACATTCTTACCATCTTGGCCTGGGTGTACTTCCTTCAGATCCTGGACAAGTCTGTTCTTGGCTTGGGCAACGTGTGGGGACTGAGCAAAGACACGCACCTGCAGGGGAACGAGTACTCCACAGTGTCTATCATGAACGCCGTAGCCCAGCTGGGCATCCAGCCGCTCTCTGCATACCTGATCGTCAGGATTCCTGCTCGCCACCTGATGACCGGCTTGGTCTTCTGCTGGGGTACTGGTGCGTTTACCGCTCACAGCTATGAGAGCGATGCTGACGACTCCAGCTCAAGCGTGCATGGCCGCCAGCCACTCCTTTGGTGGTCTCGTTGCCACTCGCTTCCTCCTCGGCCTATTCGAGGCTGCATGCCTTCCTCTGTTCGGTATGCTCACTTCGCAATGGTATCGACGAAGTGAACAGCCTTTCCGCGTGGCTGTGTGGTACTCGACCAACGGCTTGGCGACCATCTCTGGAGCGTTTCTATCGTGGTGCCTCGGCCATGTGCACAACCCGAACATCGCTCCCTGGCAGCTGATCTTCATCATCGTCGGAGCCATCACTGTCCTCACAGCCCCAGTGGTGTGGTTTGTCGTCGACAGTGACATCCCGACCGCCCGGTTCTTTACACAGCAAGAGAAGGCGATGGCGATCGAGCGTCTTCGTGCGAATCAGACGGGTACCGGAGGAACGGTCTTCAAATGGTCGCAGGCGTGGGAGATGATGTGGGATCCAAAGAGTGTCCTCTGGCTGGCCATCAGCATGCTGCTGAACATTGGTGCTAGTGTCACAAATGCATTCGGACCCACTCTCATCAACGGCTTTGGCTTCGGCCCATCGATCTCCACCCTGCTCAACATGCCCTTCGGAGTTCTCCAGTTCATTTGCATCCTCGCGGCCTCGTATGCCGCTGTCAAGTTCCACATCAAATCGGCTGTCTTGGCAGCATTTATCGTCCCCGTCATCGTGGGGTTGGCTCTGCTGTACCACGAGGCCTATGAAGGAACACACGGTGGCGTATTCAGGCAAGGACCGGGTCTGGCAGGCTACTACCTGTTGGCATTCCTCTTTGGCGGCAATCCACTCATCGTCAGTTGGATGGTGGCCAACACAGCCGGGCAGACCAAGAAATCAGCTGTCATGAATCTGTACAACGCCGCCAGTGCTGCCGGCAACATCGTCGGCCCGACGCTGTTCCAGGCCAAGGTGCGTACGAATTAGATATCTGTCGCTGACCACCAGGACGAGAAGGACCACTACTTCCCTGGCCTGAAAGCCGTTCTGGGATGCTTCTGTGCGATGATGGGCTGCATTGGCTTCCAGACTGTCGTACTGTTCTTGCTGAACAAGAAGCGTCAGGCACAGCGCGTGGCACTCGGCATGCCCAAGCACATTGTCGACACGTCCATGCTTGACAAGTATCAAGCCTACCAAGGCGACGACGCTACGGCAGATGAAGGTCTGCACGACAAGACCGACTTTGAGAACCCCGCATTCGTGTATGTCTACTAGAATCACCGTGTATCAATCACCATGCATCTGTACATTATTGCGCTGTGTTCCACGAAATCTAGCGATTTTGAGGCGATGTTCAAACGCGCGCGAAGCATGGCCGAGGTAGGTCCGGCCAGAGCTCCTAGTGACAAGACTCTACCGCCATTCGACAGGCCCTCTATCCTCGTACCGTAGGGTAGGAACAAGCGAACGTCACTGACATCTGCAAGCGTTCACTCCCGAGCCGGCAGGTTATGGTTGGCCTGGCTCCAGTAGTGCCGCCGGCAACGTCGACATGTGAGCAGGCCCGAGGCACTACTACCATAGCCGTGCGGCAACACACGGTTCCAGTGCGGTGTTCTGCGGGCATCAGTAGATGAAGAGCTCATGCATTGGTTGCTATGAGTGCAGCTCACAAGCCATAGCCTGCTATTGCCGCCTTGGAGACGTCGTTCACCGGCCACAGGCTGAGCCCCGGAAAAACTGATGACTTGCGTAGTCGATTCTGTTCTGATGGTAACTTGCGCGCGTATACGCGTCTCCTAATCGATTGAATCTGACATGACGTCCCATTTGAGCCGGCCGATCCCACATGTCCAGGTATCGGTTGCAGCAGGAGCCTATGTGGGGAAGCGCCTGAGCGCCGGTCCGACTCGCTACGAAGCTGCGTGCTGGCTATGAGCGACCTCGTCTGTCACTCTCGGTCCGCAGTGGCAAGACGCGGTCGCCGAAGGTACAAAACGGCTCCGGACGGTCCGTGATGGTTGCGGCAGCGAAGCTGAACACGATGCTACCGATACCCGTGCTGAACCGCGGCTTGAGGTGTTGTAGCGGATATCGCTGAGGACATTGCGATGGCCACCGACATCATATGGCCGGCTATCGCTCTCGCTACTTGCTGGATCGTGGGGCACGAAGGGAGCACTGTAGCCCCGGCATTGGTACGCGACTGCCTATACTTGGTCCGTGTGGTTTGATCAGCAATCACGCGAGCTATGACTGCTCGGCCTCGGTGTTGTCTAGTGCTGCCTCGAGGCTTGATCCAATGTCAGGCGGTGGACAGTGGGCGACCGTGTACGATGATGTGATGATACAACCTACTACTTGCTTGCTTGCCTTCAAACCCCGTCGCGAAACCACACATTCCTACTTGCGTCCCCAACCACCTGCCTTCGCTCCCACAGCCAACAGCCCGTCCTTTGCCTGCTCGAGGTAGCCCATTGCACTTGTGCCAGCGTCGCTGAAGGTCGATCTTGGGGACGTTGCGCGTCTAGCTGAGTCGTAACCTGGCATAGGTGAAGCTCTCCTGCTGAGGCTTGTGGCGCCTCGGACGACGGGAGATGTGGGCACTGCCAGGTCGCCTGTCGCCGTTGCAGTTGTCGTTGTTGTTGATGGTCCCGGTGGTGGGGATGTGAGGCGAACGGGACCAGGAAGTGGGGAGGATGGTTCGAAGAGTTCCTCGGGTGGCGGTGGTGAGACAATCACTTGATGGGAGAGAGTCTGGTCCTTCGAGTCAATGCAGATCGTCAGCTGTCACGTACAGAGGAGCCAACAAGCGGTGGCACGTTGCCTTTGCGCTCTGCACAGAATGTCAGGATCTGCAGCAGAGCACTTGGAAGGGGATTGAGAGTTGCTCGTGTGACGAATGTGAGAGTGATCAAGTGTTCCTCCCATGGCACGAGAGCCTACTGTCAGCGCCCAGGCAGAGACACAACCCCTCACCTCCGTTACAGCAAACCACCCTTTCTTGTTCTTGCGTTGGAGGAATACAGCGGCAATCTGGCGTCAGGTCGCATACTCGCCTCCTTGTCCGTCTCACCTCGCCCGAGTCGGCGTCTGTCTCTACGACGGTGCGCACAAACTCGTCAACCTTCGTCTGAATCTCGCGTTCCACACCACTCGCAGTAATAGCTACCCGTGTGTCGTCGTTTCCCGAACCGGCCACGGCAGCGACATGAGTATCGAGTATGTCGAGGGTGCACGGCTCAATACCGTCAAGGTTGCGGTGGAAGAAGATAGCGGACAGGAGCGCCGTGAGAACTGCCGATGCTGCTGAGCGCTCCACGCGCAGCTTGATGTGATTCACTGCGTCCATGGTGGCATTGTGAATGTCTGTCAGAATGAGTCCTGTGTGATCAATGGATGAGTTGTCGTTGTCTGCGAGCTGCGAACCGCGGCAGCTGATAACGTCACGCTCGGAACGGATAATAGTCGGATGTATTGCCGACCTTGAGCTTGTCATCGCTATATGCGTCTGCTCTACCTTCTGCCCTACTTGTCTCTCGCAATGGCCGGAAATCCGCACTACACTGATGCCGTGCTCCTCTTCGTATGCTGCTGGTGTAACATCACTGACTCCAGGGTGATTCGTTGACGCAGGCCTGGTCAGAGGGATCGATCGCGCAGCGTCTGTCCGAGTACTGGCTCCGACGTCTGGACATCCTCAACCGCGGCTTTGGCGGTACGTTTCGAGCAAGGCTGTTCTGACGCACCAGGCTACAACACTGAATGGTATGGCTCGAGTTCTTCGGTCTAACTCTTAGGGGTCTTCCAGTCTTCGAGCAGGTGGTTGCGACCAAGGCAGATCGCGAGGCCGGCCGAGCTCAGGCCACGCAGCTGATGACGATCTGGTTCGGTACGTTGCATAACGCTGCAATCTAATAGCAGGTGCAAATGATGCTGTTCTTCCCGGTAGACCGCAGCATGTACCGCTAGGCCAGTTTAAGGCCAACCTAGCCCGAATGGTCGAGCAGGTCCGCTCACCAGCGTCCAGGTACTACTCGCCGGAGACTCGGCTTGTGCTCATCACCCCGCCTCCCATCATCGAGGCAGAACGTGCCAAGGGTCAGCTGTCACGCTGGCGCTTCTTTGTAAGCAAGGGCGAAGCACCGTCACTCGACCGCGATGCAGAGGTCACAAAACAGTACGCAGACGCAGTTATGGAGGTCGGCCAAGAGCTGGTGGTGCCGACCGTCAACTTATGGGCCGCCATCGTCGATGCCGCGGGAGGCAATGAGCCAGACAAGCTCGCTCCTTACTTCTAGTGAGCCCTCGTCGGGTGAAGCTGACAGCAGTGACGGTCTCCACCTGACCTCGGAGGGCTACCGGGTGCTGTTTGACTCCTTGACCGCCCTCGTCGTCAGCCAGTGGCCAGAGTTGAACCCAGAGACAATGGCCATGCCGACCCCTCAGTGAGTAGCGTTTCGTGTGAGGTTGCTTACCCCTAAGCTGGTCCGATGTCGATGCTGCTGACCCCTTCGGCTCTATCCTTCTAAGGAGAGACCCTCCCGTGCACAACGAACTTTGAGTAGGCGAAGCTCATATGGCATCGTGAGGGAGTTCCGATGCCTGTGAGGGACAATGCCGGACACGTGTGGACATAGAGATGTATCGCGAACTACGTGTCTTGATTACTCCACGAACGTGAGGACCTTCAGATTTAGATTGCCGTCGGCCATCCACATGTCGCATGCATGCATCGCCTGTTTAGCCCTACATCCTTAGCAGCAAAAACAAAGGACCAGCTGAGGATGAGAAGAACCCTCCTTCTTGTATGTAGCTTGACGTAGACCAGACTAGCCTGTTTGGAGCAAAACAGATACGAAATCGTTTCTGGAAATGATCGGAAGGAAGCGCAAAAGGGTGAGCGTAAAAAGCCCCTGACGGGGATCGAACCCGCAATCTTCGGATACTATAAAAGTAGAAGTCCGACGCGATGCCATTTCGCCACAAGGGCAGATTTT
Source organism: Cutaneotrichosporon curvatum (assembly GCA_001600275.1). Taxonomy (NCBI): domain Eukaryota; kingdom Fungi; phylum Basidiomycota; class Tremellomycetes; order Trichosporonales; family Trichosporonaceae; genus Cutaneotrichosporon; species Cutaneotrichosporon curvatum. Next base: position 143,928 of record BCJH01000009.1, on the reverse strand, counting down.
TCTGGTGCCTACTTTCTTATAACCGTTTACGCGTGGGTCCAGATCAAATGATGGTTCAGATGTTGATGTGTTCACCTGTTAGACGTCTTTCCGATGCACAGACCCAAAGAGCCAGCATCACTAAAGGCCACACTAGTGTGTCTCTCATCCAGAGTGCTAGTCCGCGCCTCATGGTTGTGTGTGACAGGAATAAGGCCAATTATTTGTTACGTCCGTCGCGTTCCATCCAAGTCTACGATTTGCTCTCCGTCCCATGCATGAGAAAATGCCTAGATGTGCACCCATAACACCCTTCATGCTGGTCCCGGTAGTTAGAGGCTGCGTAACATTCGCGTCCCATCCCGACAGCATATGGGTTTAAGATGACTTTCAGCGACATTTTTCTTGCTTTATAGAAAGTGCGGTCCTCAAATGCGCTTGAACCATACAGCCGATTTTGTTTCCACATCCTCTACTTCTGGCGTGGGTAGTTTGATACCAGGGCCTTGCGTGCTGAACCTTCCAAACATACCGATTCCGGCGCTGGTGACTACAGCTGGACCAGAAGCCAGCTGTCCTGCCACTGGGCGCCCGTCTGGCTCGTACACTCGCAATGCTGTCCAATTGAAGTGTTGCCCATCGAATGGGGTCAGAAGGATATGGGACACAAAAGTCCTGCCGTACGGGGCGATGAAGACAGGTCCCCGGGTGTCGACACCTGCGCTCGCCAGGTCCTTCATGATAGTTTGGTGAAGATGCTCGTTGCCGCTGGGCTCCAGACGAGTGAGATTGAAGTCGCCGTAGCCTGTGCCCTCGTATCTCCCGGGAATGGAATCGAAGCCGCCCTCCGGCGGCGATGGCTTGGAAGGGAGTGGGAAGGGCACCTTCGTGATGGACGCTGCGAACATCCTCTCCTCCCACTGCGTCATGGTTCGTTCTGGTTTGCCGATGAGTTGGTCCAGGATGCCGAAGGCGGTAGCGTAGAAGAGCATCGGACCACTGTTCCCGTCATTGGTGAGGACCGCAATGGCTATGCCCAGGGATGGTACGCGCAGGATCAAAGACGTCTGTCCCGGTACACCACCGGTGTGCGACACGATCTCATGGCCTCTGAATGAGCCGATGAACTGACCCATTCCGTAAAATGTCGTCTCCGGCAGCGATCCAATCTTCTGCCCAGTATTGATCACGGGTGTCGCGCATTTGTCCAACAGGTGCGACGGTATAACCTGGGGATCCAGAAGCTCACGTAGCCACTTGGCCTGAATGTCAACATTACCCCCCCGGACTGCGCTTACAATGTCTCTCGCACTGGTGATCACTCCACCGGCGCCAGCGTTCTCCAGTGCGTCTCCCTCCGCCCACCACCCTATTGACTCGAGGTCGCCGTGGCAAGACTTGTGCATGTGCTTGACACCATGGGACTTTTCGCGGCACATGGTGAGATTTTGGCCAGTGTGGACAAAGCCGTCAGTACGGTGGCCCCGCGCCGCTGCGAGCGTAGCGTTATACGTCGAGGATGACATGTCCAGCCTGTCGAAGAAGTTTGTTTGGACGAAGTCGTGCAGTGTGGTATTTGTAACACGCTGCACGATGGCTGCCATTGTGAAGTAGTGTTCGTTGTTGTACTGATATTCCTGTCGAATCTCGGCGGTCGGCTTCAGGTTACGGAGGTTGGCAACCATATCAATGACGGGTTGCGATCTGCGTAGTCAGAAACATGATGACTGATGACCTTACCGATGCGCAATGTCGTTGCTCGGGACGCCAGATCGCATGGCTGATGTAAATTAGCAACACATCTGGAGAGTTCGACTCACAAGCGAGGTCGAGGATGTCGACATGATCAGACGCATACTCGTCGGCCAACTTCCACTCGGGTAGAATGTCCTTTAACTTGGTGCTCCAGTCCAGCGCCTCGCCATTGGGAAGCAGCGCTCCACGATCAATGAGCAAACCAATAGAAAGCGCCGTGAATAGCTTCGAGTTGGAGGCAATAGCGAACAAAGACTGCAACGTCAGTGGATCTGTGCAACTGACCAAGTAACTTACATCTTCATCGACGGGGTTACCCTTGGCGTCGGCGAAGTCTCCAGACGGTACGATGTCTACACGCCAGGTATGTCCTTTTCCATTGAGGGCGTTGTGCTGGGGGGAAGTGACAACCACAACCGCCATACCGTTGACATGCCATCTTGCTCTCGCTTCATGGATGTGGTCCTTTATCTTGCGGGATAAGACCCCGCCGTGTTTCGCGGCCCTATCAACATCCTGGAAGACGCCAGCCCAGGAGAGAGCCTGTGTTGCCAGCGAGAGCAACCTCATAGTGCTACTTGTTGATAGATGTGCGAACGAGAGCCATTGGGAACGTAGTTGACTGACTTTCAAGTGCACCGCATGGTTCGGTAGCGGCTCCGGTTCCGGTGTGATTGTCTCGATTCAAAGAGGACCGCACACCACGCACAGGGATGTCGTCATCGGAGTCTCTGCTATCTCGGGCCGATTTCTATGTATGAATCACCGACATACTTGGTCAGGCAAAGTCTCGAGGACAGAATTCCAAACACCTGGCCGACTGTAATCCCCACGCATCCTGCATTGCCCAGTTCGATGTTGCTTCTCGAAGGACTTTGTGCTACGAGCACATCGGGTGCCCGAGGACGGTTTAACCGCAGGGTCGGCCATGTCCGCACCTCGGTCATTTCTTCAGCTGACGCGGCGCCAATGGGATGATCATCTGCCGAATGCCATGCATGATCTACTAATATTGATACAAACCCCCCACTATGCACTATGCGCTTAGTAGCTCTTAGGAAGACCGAGGACACGCTCCGAGATGTAGTTCATGATCATCTCACGCGAGATGGGCGCGAGACGGGGAACGAACGACTCGCGGTGGTAGCGCTCGACGTCGAACTCCTGGGCAAAGCCCATACCGCCGTGTGCCATGATAGCGCGGGTGGTCGCGTTGAAGCCAGCCTCCGCGCCGAGGTACTTGGCCGAGTTGGCAGCCGCGCCGACAGCCTCGAAGGGGATAGACTTGTCGGTCTGACTTTGGTCGTAGATCTTGGCGGCGTGGTAGACGGCGAGGGTGGCGGCGTGGAGCTGCATGTACGCATCAGCCAAGGGGTGGGCAACACCCTGGTTGGCACCGATGGGGCGGTTGAAGACCTGGCGGTCGGCGGCGTAGGTTGCGGCCTTCTTAAGGGCGGCGTAACCGAGTCCGAGAGCCTCAGCACCGATGAGGATGCGCTCGGTGTTCATTCCGTGGAGGATCATCTTGAATCCCTTGCCAATGCTGGCGTCACCACCGACAACGGAGTCGGCGGGGATGATGTAGTTGTCAAACCAGACCTCGTTCGAGTCAACGGCCTTGCCGCCCATCTTGGCGATGGGGCGGATCTCGAGACCGGGCGCCTCCTTGTCGACGGGGATGACGAACAGCGACAGGCCCTCGGACTTCTTGACACACTCCTCCAGAGGCTTCGTGCGCGCCAGCAAGATCATGACGGACGCGTTCTGGGCGTTGGTGATCCAGGTCTTCTGACCGGAGATGGACCAGCGGCCATCGTCGAGGCGGGTTGCGGTGGTCTTGAGCTCGAGGGTGTTGAGACCGACGTTGGGCTCGGTAACCGCGAAGCAGGTGCGCCACTCGCCGGCGACGATCTTGGGGATGAACTTTGCGCGCTGCTCGTCGGTACCGAAGATGGAAAGAGGCTGGGTAGCGTAGACGTTTGCGTGGCTGCACTGGGCTCCTGGGAAACCAGCTCCCGACTCGGTGATGGTCTGCATCATGATAGCAGCCTCAGAGACACCGAGACCGGAACCGCCAAACTTCTCCGGGAGAGCGATACCGAACCATCCTCCGTCGGCCAAGGCCTTCTGGAACTCAAAGGGGTAGGTGACGGTCTTCTCGCGCTCACGCCAGTACGCGTCCGGGTAGTTTGCGACGACTGCGCCGACAGCCTCGCGGACGTCCTTCTGGGACTCGGTGAGAATGGTGGTGTCCATCAGCCTGCGGGCCGGGGTGGCCGAGAAGGAGCGAGCTCCCACACGGCTCGTGGACGCGGAGGAGAGACGAAGGCTTGCGTTGCGAAGCATTGTGATGATAGCGAAGAGGTTCTGGAAGACGTGACAGTTGTTCGAAGACGAGGTTGTCGCTCGACCATCTTAAGAAGAAGAACACGCGCTACGGTTACGGGATTCACCGACTCGCCGAGGTGCCGAAATGCGAACATCCGTCGATATCCCGCCCACCGAACTCCGTTTGCGGCCTTCCACACTCAAACTCATCTTCAGTTGCCCGCCGATCCGATCCGACCGCGAGGTCGAGATCTCCCACGGTGAGTTGCTGCGTGGGACGCGTCGTAGAGCTTATGTTGCAGCAAAAGATGGCGCCGAGGTCTCCGTTGCAACATCAAGCTCATACACGCAGGTGCGCTTTGGCAGATCGTCGACAGCGGGATTCTCGTTCTGAGCGCTTCTCGTTCTGAGTGCTTTCTCGACACTGAGTGTGCGGGATCACCCGACCTACATGTGTTGTCTAGCTGTTCATCTCCAAACTCTATCACATCTACGTGTATGAACTAACTAACACACTGATGCCACGTCAATGCTCTTGGCTCCCTCCGCGCGGACTGCAACACCCTTCTCCGTGACAACAGCGCTGATGAGCTCTGCAGGCGTGACGTCGAACGACGGGTTGTACACCTGGTTCCAAGCCTCAGGACCGGACCCCACACCCTCAGGAGAGATGCGGACGACGGCCATGTCGCCAGTCTCGACGTTGCGGCCGCGCACAAGAGTGGCCTCCACAGGCGGGCGCTGCTCAATGTGGATCTGCGAGCCCGTCTCGAGGCTGAGGTCCACAGTGGTGACAGGAGCGACGACAATGAAGGGGACGTTGTGCCGTTGAGCGAGCACGGCCGCTTGGTATGTGCCAATCTTGTTCGCGGTGTCGCCGTTCTTCACGATGCGGTCAGCCCCAACGATGACTCCATCAATGTCGTTGTGCTGCATCAGAGAGCCGAGCATGGTGTCGCAGATCATGCACGCTGGGACCTGCAGAGTCGTGAGCTCAAGCGAGGTGAGGCGGGATCCCTGGTGGTATGGCGTGGTCTGGGCGTAGTATGCAGTGTCGAGGTGGTCTGCCTCGTACAGTGCGGTGATCACGCCAATGGCTGTGCCGTAGCCAGACGTCGCGAGCGAGCCAGTGTTGCACACGGTGATCACCTTCAGACCCTTCTTGCCCGCGCCGCGCTGCTTCCACAGCCACTCAGCACCCAGTCGTCCCATGGTGCGGTTGCGCTCCATGTCCTCGGCGTGGACGGCAAAGCATGCCTCCTTGATAGTCTCGACGAGCTTGGCGGCGTCCTCCTGCCCCTCGCCGGTGGCCTCAAGCAGACCCCGGATGCGGTTCATCGCCTCGCTGAGGTTAACAGCGGTGGGGCGAGAAGACTGGAGGTAGTCCAGAATAGGCCGAACATGGGCAGCGACCTCTGCTGGCGAACTGAAGCTGGGAGCATCCGATGATGACAAGTGGGAGCGAACCGAGAGCGCGGCGAGAGAGGCAATGGCGGGAGCGCCGCGAATCTGAGATTAGCAATGCACATTGGTTTGTGGTGTACCTTCATCGTCTTGATCGCGTCAAAGGCCTGCTCTGGGGTGGACACCTTGTCCCACTTGACAGAGTGACTGTCTCGACGTCAGCTACTGGAGCGTTGGCGGCGGAGTGGACGTACGGCAACAGGAGCTGGTCTACAATCTCGACCTCGCCATCCGCAGTAATACGGATAGAGGTCATCATATTGGGCAAAGCCTTTGCACCTGACGTGGAGGACGACATGTTGGAAAGTTGTGTAAGTTGGAGCACTGAAGATCGTCAACAAACGTTCTTAACGCGTGCCATCTCGCGAAATCTCAGAAGTGGAGGTCGAAATAGGTTTCGACTTGCAGAGCATTCTAATGCAATACGATTCAGTGCTATTGAAAGGCTGATTGAATTAGCGCAGATCTTACGTAACGTCTGGCTTTTGGACCGATTCCCTGCTGCAATGGTCGTGCGGCCGGCCACAACTTCCAGTCACCACAGGATTCAGTCAGCTGTCAGGCATCATCAGTCTCGCCGCAGCATCTTACAAAAGGCATTCAGCCCTCCGGCGAGCAGCACAGCGAGGTTTAGCACGATACCACCACAGGACTCGCAACCGGTAGTGCTGTCTTTGTGCGCTACTGGCTTCAAAAGGTCGTTTGAGCAGACACTGCGCCAGTAGGCGTTATGTCCGACTCCCACTACTACATGCCGCCCTCCTCACGCCGCCGTGATGCGGGCGAGGACCGCGCTTCGTCTGGAAGAGGGGCAGCGACACAGTCGCACCCAGGCGTGAAGAGAGAGTCGACTTGGCGGCCGCCGTCTGGAGCTTCAAGGAACGGCGCTTCCCAGACGTCTTCAACAGCACGGCCAACCAATGCTTGGGCTCCCCGCGACTCTCCACGCAGCTCTTCGCCAGGACCGAGCTCCGCACGCCGCACCGACAGCTACTACGAGCCTCCAGCTGCCCCTAGGCGGGGGGCCGATAGCGACAAGTTCGACAGTGGCCGTGGGTGGAATCGCGACAGGGATCGAGACAACGACAAGACGCGAGATTGGGATCGTCGAGATGTTTCTCGGTCGCGACGTGGGATGGAGCAAGACGAGGACAAAGGGAGCGCGCGGGACGACTTCCGTCGCCGGCCTGCTGAGAGGCGACGTCCCAGTCCTGACGTGGGAGGATGGGGACGGCGACGGAGAGAAGACGATGACGACGATGACTACGGCGGCAATGAGCGCAGCACACTGCGTGATCGAGACGTTCCAGTGAGAGACCGTGATCCCAGAGACAGAGACAGGGACCTCCCTGCGCGCGAGCGCGATCTCCCTGTGCGAGAGCGCGACCTACCCGCTCGAGACCGCAGTCCGCCTGCAGGCCCGCGACGTGGTGACCGTGGGCAAGCGTTTCAACGAGATCGGTGGCGAAGCAACGCTCCTGTCTCATCTGTTGCAGGCCGTTCTTCCCGCAACGACGGAGCAGCCAGAGAGCGCTCTCCGTCCTCGCCTCTACCGCGACGAGGTATTGCCCGCCGGCCTAGTCCAGTATACAACACCAATTATAGCAGTGACTCAGACTCCGACCGCCGGTGAGTGTGGACTTAAAGCTCCAGCTGACAGCAGTCGTCCCTCCCCACCACCACTTCGTCGCCGCTCCCCTTCACCTGACGTCAAACGTAGAGCCCCACCGTCCCCGGAACTGCCTGAACCCAAACGAGCACGAGACTTGTCGCCTCCACGGAGGGCAAGGTCGTACAGCTCTGACCGGTGGAGCTCACGTTCACCATCCCCACCGCCCCGGCGTCGTAGTCCGGTAAATGGCCGCGACGCCCGCTCACGATCGCCCGAGTCACCTCCCAGTACGGCAAGGCGTGGCGGATGGGGAGACCGAAATAGGTGGCAGCCTCCTGCAGCGAGGTCACCACCCCGTGCACCTCTGCGTGACCGGAATCGTGATGATCGCAGCTTCCGACAGAGGCAGACTCAGCGAGACTATGCTGAAGCCCCCGTGCGAATGCGCAAGTGGGGTCGCCCTGATAGTCGCTCGCCGACTCCGCCCCCCCGTCGCTCCCCGTCGCCATTGCCCTCGCGCTCACCTTCTCCTCCTCGGGGCAGGGCTGTGACACGATCGCCGTCTCGGTCTGCAAGCCCGCCGGTGTCTCCTGGGTGGCGCGCTCGCAGAGACCCTCTCACTCCACCTTTGAGTCGTCCTGAGCCCCACACCAATGGTCACAGCTCAAGGGCAGAGAGCCCAGCGCGACAGGGTTGGAAGTCCATCTCGACACATCCTCCTCCTCCACTGCCTCGAGTCGACCGCTCTCCACCACGTCAACCGAGAGCGCCCATCGCTCCCGCATCTGAACGATTTCCTGAGAGCGGCGACACATATGCTCCACGCGGCCGTGGCGTTGACCCAGGACTGCGGCAAAGGGAATCTAGCCCTCCCTCCTATCTCGACCGCCTAGCGGACAAGGAGCGACAATATGACCAGCACTTAAGCACTGTTGCTCCGTATGTGACGGCCGCCTTCCGTCAATGGTATGCGCAAGACGCCACGCCCGAACTGGGCGACTTCCTCGCCCACTACTTTGGCAGGCAGCCGAGTCGTCTTGAACTGGACCAGATCGAGCAGCTTCTCTCGCTTCGTACGCAACTCAGTCGAGACCAGGATGAGCTTCGCGGCCTGCATACTCAAGCACAACGGACAGACAGCCGCCCATTGGCCCCACCGACGGCGCGGCTGCCACCTACTGGCCCGCGTGCGTCGCAACCTGCCTATGGTGGTCGGGGCAGTCCAGCTGTTGGTCCGCGAGCAGAGCGGAATTTCTCCAAAGACAGCACGCCTACTGCTCCTATCTCCTCGGGAGCACCAGCTCTTCCACCTGGTCCGCCACCCTTTCTTCCTGGAGTATCACCTCTTCCCCAAGGAGCTCTGCCTCTCCCGCCTTTCCCTCCTCCGTCATCTGCCGATCGTCAGGTCCAGATGGTATCGCAGGAGAGCCCGTCCCGACCCAGCAGCTCCTCCCAGTCCACGCCACACGCTGCTGTCTCTGCTCCCGGTCCGAGCCATGCGCGCTCGTCGCGCTCGGCCCTCGGCGAGGCATATGAGCGTCTGGCACAGGTCGGAGAAGGCACGTACGGCAAGGTCTACAAGGCACGAAGTGTCGGTACTGGAGCTCTCGTGGCTCTGAAGCGCATTCGAATGGAACAGGAGAAGGACGGCTTCCCTGTGACCTCTATGCGTGAGATCAAGCTTCTGCAAGCTCTGCGCCATCCGAATGTCGTGCGGCTCAGCGAGATGATGGTGTCGAAAGGTAAGGCATTGCATTGTGGTCAGCACTGACGGGCAGGCTCGGTGTACATGGTCCTTGAGTATATGAACCACGATCTGACCGGCATCCTCTCGCACCCTGAGGTGCAGCTCTCCCCCGCCAACATCAAGTCGCTCAACTACCAGATGCTTTCTGGCCTGGGTTACCTCCATCGTCGGGGCATCTTACACCGCGACATGAAGGGGTCCAACATCCTGCTCAATGGGGCGGGTGAGCTCAAGCTGGCGGACTTTGGCCTCGCGCGCTGGTATCACAAGCACAAGCGGGACGACTACACCAATAGAGTCATAACCCTCTGGTACCGCTCTCCCGAACTGCTGATGGGCGAGACGTGCTACGGACCCGAGGTGGACACCTGGTCAGCCGGTTGCATAATGCTCGAGATTTTCACGACCAAGCCGGTGTTCCAGGGCACCGACGAGATCAACCAGCTCGAGGCGATCTACGCCATCATGGGCACACCGGACGTGAAGGCGTGGTCTGGGCTGCCCGAGTTGCCGTGGTACGAGCTCGTGCGGCCGCGCGAGGTCATGCCCTCGCGATTCCGCTCGTCGTTTACGAAATGGCTGTCCCCAGCTGCCCTCACCCTGGCAGAGGGCTTGCTCTCGTTCAATCCGGCTACGCGCCTGCTCGCGGATGATGCGCTCAAGTCGCCGTACTTCACGACTGAGGAGCCAGCGATGGAACCGCCGAGACAGTAAGTCAACGTTGCCTACATAGCTAACAGCAGACTTGCAGCCTGTGGAGAGCACCACGAGATGACAGTGAAGATGGAGCGCCACCGGCGCCGGGAGGGGAAGTAGTCCGGCCATGCCACACCATGCCACTAGTCTATGCATTGATCACTCCTGTATTGTACTGTACATGTGCTGTGCTGTTACTTCCTCCTGCCGATGAGCTTGGCCCCGCCCTCTGGAGACAAGCCGGAGATCCCGAAGCTAGGGATGAGGACTTTGAGATCCCGCTTGAACGCTGAGAGGTTGGTTCGTATTGTCTCCTGCGTCGTTAGTCGGGTCGCGGCGCGCAAGCTTACATCGTCAAGCTGTCCCTTCAGGCGCTCGATGTCACTCCTCAGCCAGTCTAGTGTTTCTCTCCTAGTCTGTGGGTCCGGGAGTGCTAAAGTCAGCAATGGAAGTACTTGTCTACTCACGCCGCGTCGCCCGCACCGCAGCGCGGTAGGCCTTGATCAGCTCCGACTGGAGGATGAACTACCGTCAGTCTCTGGCGCAGGTCATAACCACCCCGACTTACATGTTGCAGCCCCGGTCCCTTCATCGCATAACAGACGCGTAAAGTCAAGATTGTCGTCCGACGAGATGACCTCCACCTCAACTTCCCAGATTCACTAACCACCTCACCACCGTGGGAAAGTAATCCTCCGCACGCGACTGCCGTGCTGGCGATCGATGACCCGGCAATGCGCGTCGAAATCTGACATGACCTAGTCTCACTCACTACAACGATGCTGCTCTCCTCCGCGGTGGTCGCGCTCGCGCTCGCGGCCCAGGTCGTTGCTGAGCCTGTGGCGAATATGATCGAGAAGGTGGGTGTGCTGGGGGTCTAGCTGACAGCAGCGGACGAAGCTCAAGACGCACAGTCTGTATGCGCCGTACATCGACAGCGACCTGCAGAACCGGTGGTAAGTTAGGATTGGGGGGCGGGCGATGGGGGGCAATGAGACGGGGGGCGGAGTGGACGGTGGGGGACAAGGCGGGACTGACCCCAGGTGGGACTTTGGAGGCGACGCTGTGATCAATACGGCGAAGCACATCCGCCTCACGCAGGACAAGCAGAGCCAGAGCGGGTGGCTGTGGAGCCGGATGCCGCTCAACATCGACAGCTGGCAGGTCGAGTTTGAGTTCAAGGTGGGTGGAAGGAGGGGAGGGGTCTGACGCCAGGTCGATGGCAAGTCGACGACCATCGGAGACGGCTTCGCTATGTGGATTACTCGGGATCGCGCTACGCCCGGGCCTGTGTTCGGGAACCAAGGTGAGGCCGAGGGGGGAGGGTACGCTGACGGCAGACTTCTTCACTGGTTTGGGTGTGTTCTTTGACACGTGGGTGTGGGGAGGAACGCGCTGACGGTAGCTATCCCAACAAGCCGCACTCGTACAGCTTCCCCCGTGTGACTGCTATGCTGGGCAATGGGCAGATGAAGTACGACCACGACAAGGACAATGAGGAGCACGAGCTTGCGGCGTGTTCTGTGGGTGGGAGGTGGAGACCGGGCTGACGGCAGTTGAACTACCGGAGAGCGAGCGTTGCGACCAAGGCGCGCCTCACGTACGTCAAGGGCAAGGGTATCCAGCTGGAGACGCATTTCGAGCAGTGGGACCAGTGGAAGACGTGCTTCGAGGCGCCGGTTGAGCTCCCGGAACAGCCGTTCATCGGGTTCTCTGGCATGACGGGCGATCTGTCCGAGGCTAATGAGTGAGTGGAGGGCCCCGGCTAGGCTAGGCTGACGGCAGCATTATCGCTGTGTCGACGTACTCGGCGCAGCTGTATCCGCAGTACCGCAAGGCCGAGACGGTTGGCGCGATCGGCACAGGCACCTCGGCGAACAAGAAGGACGTGAGCCGCAACCGCCCGTATAAGCAGAAGACGTCGGGCGGGGCCGCGAGCTGGTTCCTCTTCCTCCTGAAGATGATTGGTGTCATTGCGTTCATCGGGTTTGCAGTGGCTGCATACGTGAGTACTCTCGTGGAGGGTGATCTCGCTGACAGCAGCGCACATATTCCGCACAGCAGAGCAGGCGACCGGCATACTACTAGCTTATCTACATTGGGGATTAGGAACCATGATGATGCATGATGTATGATGTGCTAGTGCTAAGAGCTGGGGCAGACTACCACGCCGCCTGCTCGTGTGTCAACCCCCCTTGGGAGAGGATGTCGCTCTCGACCTTTTTGAAGGTCGCGCCGACAAGGTCATCGGAGACACTGCCCCGAATCTGCGAGGCGAGAACATTGGCTGCCTGCAGCCTGTCCTGCTCGGACATTTCCTGCGTGCCAGACTCCCCTGGCTGACCGGGGCCGACCTTGACAGGCAGGCCAGGCATGCCGCTCCAGTACAGGTCCTCCACGCGCGCAACCCACTCCTTTGTGCTCCAGCGCATGCCCTCGTCCATCCCGCTCAGCCCGCTGCTCGTGGGCAAGGGGGCTGGGGCCACGCCGTCATCAGCCAGAGGGCGGGGGTACCCCTCTGCGTCGAGCTCGGGCCCCTTTGACGGCTTCATCTGCCCACCACCGTTCACGCAACCTCCGGGACATGCCATGACTTCGACAAAGTCGAGCTTCTTCTCGTCCCTTGCTGCTGCGTTTGCTGCTGTTGTGAGGTCTGCTGAATCCGAAGCCTGCGCAAAGGACTCGGGTGTACCCGGCGTTGCTGGGGTTTGGATCTCGCCTGCGCCGGTGCGGGCCTTGCGACGGCGGGCAGCGACAGCAGCTTGTAGCCTGCCCGTCCCGGTGCGGGCCTTGCCTATGCCGGTCTCGCGGCCGACTTTGCGGACGAGATTTTGCAGGTTGCGGAATCCGTAGCATTTCGCCCCCTTGAAGAGGACAGTTCCGGACTCGATGTCCTCGAGGAAGAACTCGACATTGTCGGGAGAGCTGCGGATTTGGCGCTCGTGAATGCGGGTGGGGGTGCCGTGGGCTGTTGCCAGTGCGGACATGAGGGTGGCGAGGAAGGAGCCGGAGGAGGAGCCGGGGTGCTCCAGGAGGTCGGGGAAGGGTGCTTGGCTGGCGATGTCCTCGTCGGGTACGGGAGTGTATGGGTCAAAGCCTAGTTCGTGGAGGAGGAGGTCGAGCTCGCCGGTGGTGAGGACGCAGTCTGTCTCGCGGGTCTTGAAGTGCTCGTCGTAGAAGTCTTCTCTTGATGCTTCGAGTTTCTTGTCGTAGCAGGGCATTGCGGTTACGTGGTAGACTTGATCTGGTTGGAGACCCGCCTGTTGGCCCCACCACCTCTTGACCAATGCTCCCATCACGCCTTGGGGTGAACGAGCATTGGACATGAGAGGGAGAAGGTCGCCTTGTGCCTTCTCTGCGTAGCATACCCAGCCGGGACAGGCACTCGCAAGCATGGGCAGCCTCTGCTTCTCCCCGGCCGCTGACTCCTTTCGTCGCCTTTTGAACTCGCTAACCGTCTCGAGGAGGGACATGTGGCGGGCGAATGTCGTGTCGCACACAAGCCAACCCCCGTGCTCTGGCTTCTTGAGGAAGGTGCGTATCCTCTTGAGGAGGGCCAAGAGGGGGATAGGTGCGCTACCATTCGACGCATACGCCGCTGACAACGATGCCAGGGTCTGCGGTGCTACTGACAACACTCCCTTCTTGTGTCGGTCGTCTGCTCTGATAAACTCGAGGACCTCGTTGTGCGACTGCATGGTAATGAGGAGAGACTCTGTGGATGTGATGCACCCGCTGCGGTTGTCAGCTCTCGACAACGTCAGCCACCCACCTGCACGCCAGACAGTCGTTCAGGCTGATCTCGGCCTTCTTCAAGGCCTGCCGTCCTGCCTTAATCTCTGAGGATGGCCCCGCTGATGAGGAAGGCATCTCCACCTCATAGTAGTTGTTATTATTGTCGATCTGGATCTCCGTCTGTCGTCAGAACAAGGGCAGCTCGACTCGCAACCCACATTTGCATTGATGCCAGTGTCCTGGCCTGCAGGCTTGTTCGTCTGCCTGACTGGGATGATACATGCTTGTGATGGGGTCAGGAAGTCATCCAAGTCGGTGATCGTCTGACCTGTTAGCGGGCGGCGGTGGCTCGAGGAAGGATGGAGAGCTGCTCACCAATGCCCCGGAGAACGCCATATTGACGGGGTGAAGGATACTGCTAGAGTGCCCCCAAGTACTTGCGTTGTTGTGACAGTGGTGTGTCCAGAAGAGAAGTTGTGGTGTACGAGAACATGCAAAAGATTGGGATGGGATGCTTTGGAATGGTCGAGTCCTGACTCGTTGCATGACCAACCCACCCAAATCTCGGCTGGTAAAGCACGTCGTCGCCACCCAACAGCCAGCGATAAAGTGAGGATTGGTTACGTAACCAGTCACTTGCTAGCCAACTCTCCCACGGTGTGCCAATCTACTCCCGTCCATCTTGCTCTGATACAGGCACATGCCTGAAGGTACGACGTCGACCCCCTCCGCCCCGACGGAAGCAAAATCGGCTGATCCGCGCTGCCCTCCACCTCTGACAGCACCAGCAAGGGAAACGCGGGGACGCGGCGCGGGGACCAAAACGAACAGGCGGCATGGCATGGCATGTTGGACGAACGGGGTGTCATATGCTCCCCAGTTTGTTCGCATAACCCGTGCTATTGTCCACTACTACTACTCTCGTGCTCTCTAGCGACGACGACGACTACAAGCAATTAGAGCAGTTGCGTGGGCTGTCCTGCTCCTGCTCCTGCTCCCATGCAGCAATCAACTGGTACGTCAGGCAGCGATCATCATTGTTTGGTCTCTCTCTCTCTGTCTCTGTGTGTCTCTTCATTTGCTCACCCGCCCTTTAGCATCATCACACCTCAAGGAGGCTCGCGCTGCGGCTCCCGGTGCAGTACCATTACCAACATCAGCAACAGCCCCCTCGCCCAGAACAGACCTACCGCCTCTCCCTGCAGCACAGCCCACCTCCATGCCGCCTCCACCTGTACCCCAGAAGGCTGCCGCTGCCGCTACCAGCAGTACGCGCGCAGTCTCGGGCGGTAAAGAATGTGAGCAGCAACAGGACACGATTCTCGCAACGTCTACTGACGCTACTCTGCAGCCACGTCTCCAGCCGCCTCTGTGCTCTCCGTGTCCGCCCCGTCCGAGGCATTGTACAACTTCAAGCTCCTCGCTGCACTCCGTTCGGAGAACCCCGAGGATGTGCAGCCATACATCGACGAGCTGAAGAGCGGACGGAACCCCGAGGCATCGCCTGGCCGTCTCCTGGGCATGGCTGTTCGAGTTGCTTCTGGTGAGTAGCCATGTTGTGCCACCTGCACACCATCACAATTACCACCTCGTGGAAGACGCGTGCTGACGGCCCTAGAACCCATCATCTCCCGCATTCTCAAGTCCATCCCATCTCCCAACCTCCCCGTTGCCCCAAACACGACTGCGACTGCACTGCATGTCGCGTGCGAGGTCGGCCGTCCCGAAGCGGTAAAGCTCCTGCTCGAGGACGAGCGCACGGATGACTCGATACGCGACGACAAGGGTCGCACCCCACTTGAATGCACTACGAAGGACGAAGTCGCGGACCTGATTGAAGGTACGTTGGGGGTGGTCCGTGCGTGTTTTACTGACAACACAGCTTCCCGTGATGCAATGCAAGCTCGCTTCATGACCCTGCTGGCCAGCTACGTGTCCAGCAAACTCAGCTCGGTGGAGGAGAGCTCCAACATCGCCCAGTTCCTCGAGAAGCCTCGCGTCGAGTCCATCAACCTCACCGCGCTGGACGAGCACACAGGCACTACGCTGCTGCACGAAGCTGCTCGGAGACGTGATCTGCGTCTTGTCGAACTTGCTGTGAAACGTGGCGCGGACGTGTTTGTCCGCGATCGTCGTGGCAAGCGCGTGCTGGAGGGAGACAAGGGTGCCGACGAGCGCATCAAGGTGTATCTACGCCAGTGTAAGTGACGCTGTTAAGCTGTAGTACTGATCAACAGTTAGCAACAAGGACAGCATGGTGCAACTCAAGAGCGACGGGCGGCCGCCAGACCTCAAGGGTCTGTTGAGCAAGTGGGTCAACTACCGTCAGGGCTGGAAGACCCGCTGGTTCGTGCTCGAGAACGGCGTTCTCAGCTACTGTGAGTGTTGTGTTGATTGTTAGACCAGATCTGATGACAGACCGCAACCGTGAGGACGAGCACATCGCATGCCGAGGCTCCATGGCTCTCGCTACTGCGAACCTGCACAAGTCGGCAAGCGGAAGCCGCTTTGAAGTCAGCTCTGCGACTTCGACGTCGGTGCCCAAGTTCATCGTCAAGTCCAATGAGCCTGCCGAGGTTGCGCGCTGGATCCAAGCCATCAGCCTGAACATTGAATACTACCAGAAGAACAAGAACAAGGCCAGCCAGCCTCCGGCGGTTGATCGATCCGACGCCCGCTCGACAAAGTCGAGTGCCGGCACCTCTGCAGTGGGGACTTCTTCTGGAAAGGTGATCGGTGCGACGCTGAGCGAACTGCCTGCAGCGGACCAGTTCCTCAACCCCAATCTGAAGCGCACCTCCACTGGCCTCAGCGGCATCGGCCCTACCGGCTCGAGAAGTCGCGCACAGCCCATCCGCAAGTCGTCCTTCACGCCCAGCGTTGGTAGTGCGACCAGCGTGGAGTATAACGGCTCCGATGCCGTTAGCATCGATGACTCGAAACCTCTGTCAGACACCATCCCTTACGAGTCAGAGTTCGAGCTCGGCATGCTGAACCTCAAGGCCCAGCTGGAGCTCACACAGCAACTCGTAGGCTCGATCGTGACGCCCCCTTCCACGCCTTCTATGGACCCATCGCTTGGTGGTGGCAGTTCGCGCCAGCACCAGGTCAAGCAAGCGATACGCGAGTCGTTGGCGACTGTTACCAACCTGGTTGAGCGTCAAAACAACATGTCCCACGAGCGTGAGCGGTACTTCCTCGACCGCATCAAGCGCGAGGTTCAGGCCCGTCGTCTGTGGGAGGAGAACCTGATGGCTGTCGCTGAGCAGCAGGCTCAGACCGACCGGTACCTGGCCGAAGCTGCCAAGGACAACGAGAAGAAGCGCCGTGCACTGAGGCAGGCGCGCTCTGTGCTGGCCGAACTCAGTCTCAGCCAGCCGACCTCTCCGCAAATCGTAGGCGTCGACTCCTCGGCGGTCTCTCCCGAGCCACTGCACGTCGATTTCGCCCCAGCTCTCGCCTTGCCTGACTCTGCGCAACGCACCTCATTGCGCGGGCATCGCCAGTCGATATCCCTCCGCCGTGGTTCGCTCTCAACTGGCCACCGCCAGTCAATATCCATGGCAGAAGACGACATTGAGGCTGCGATTGACGACTCCGAGGACGAGGATGACGAGTTCTTCGACGCCATCGAGTCTGGCAGCATCCCCAACCTGCGCACCTTCCCGCAGATCGTCCATGCAGATGATCGCCCGATCACGCCCGTCACCTCGCCCGGTGTTATGGGTGAGAAGGGTGAGGAGGTGGCTCAGCCGGCCCTGCCCCCGTCTCACACAATCGCCAACTACCTGTCGCGGCCGAGTCTTGAGCCCTACAACCACGTCCGGAAGAAGCTGCCCATCGACGATGACAAGCGTCCTCCAGTGAGCCTGTGGAGCATCCTCAAGTCGTCCATCGGCAAGGACCTGACCAAGATCTCCTTCCCTGTCATGTTTAACGAGTGCACATCGATGCTGCAACGCATGGCAGAGGACATGGAGTACGACCAGTGTCTGACTGTTGCCGCCGCGGAGCAGGACTCGCTGAAGCGTATTGCCTTTGTGGGCGCATTCGCCATGTCCAACTACTCGTCGACCATCGGTCGCATTGCCAAGCCGTTCAACCCCCTCCTGAGCCAGAGCTTCGAGTACGCCATCCCAGGACGTTACCGCTACGTCTCGGAGCAGGTGTCGCACCACCCGCCTATATCTGCGTGCTACTGCGAGGCGCCGACGTGGAAGTACTTTGGCGAAGTCGATGCCAAGAACAAATTCCAAGGCCGCTACTTTGAGATTCGGCCAACTGGTGTAGCGCACGCCGAGCTCATCATCCCCAAGTCCTGGGTGAAGGGAGATTACCCCTCTGCTGGGCCAGAGTACCCCGACGGCATGGTGGTGGAACACTACTCGTGGAAGAAGGTGATCACCAATGTCTCCAACTTTATCATGGGCACCCCTATCATCGACCACTACGGCGACCTGGTTGTTACCAACCACCGTACCGGCGAGACCTGCACGCTTACGTTCAAGCCGCGCACTTGGCGCGGCAAGGATGCCTTCGAGATCAAGGGCAACGTGCGTGATGCACGCGGGGAAGAGCAGTGGGAGATTGCCGGCCGTGAGTAGTATGTTAGTGTTTTGCTAACTGGGCAGGATGGGACAGCCAGCTCATCGCGCGCCATGTCGGTGCGGCGGGCAAGCCTCTCACCGTGGACCAGGACATTGACGACTCGGCACCAGAGTACCTCCAGCTCTGGAAGAACACCGTCAAGCCCAAAGCCCCGTTCAACCTCACACCCTACGCGTGCACTCTGAACGACATACCCCCCGGCCTGGAGGCGTACGTCCCCCCAACCGACTGCCGACTGCGTACCGACCAGCGCGCCTTCGAGAACGCAGAGTACGATCGCGCCCAGGCGCTCAAGTCTGCGAACGAGGAGAAGCAGCGCGAGACCCGCCGCTTGCGCGCCGAGGGGCGCATGCCTCCGCACGAGCCGCGGTGGTTCGACCGCACGATCGACAAGGACTCTGGTGAGAACTTGTGGGAGCCTAAGCGGGCGGAGGATGGCGAGGTCAAGTACTGGCATGATAGGGAGGAGCAGGGCGGAAAGTCGCCGAAGAGCAAGTGGGCTGAGGTGGACCACATCTTTGTTGAGGACCCGTAGTGAAACGAAGCGCTTGGCCCATACTCGTATGTTTGACGCCCGATATTCGCAAGTTTCTTATGCATGAAGACTGTAACGTCCACGAGAGGAGCACTTGCAACAATGATCGATGCAGGACAGCTCCTCACTATATCTCTATACGGTGAGGTCACGTGACTGAGTTGCCAGCGCCAGATGTCAGCCTGACCATATCAGGCACACCCATTTCGACCTTTGCTCAACTTCGACCTTTTACGATCGACTGACCGACTATCCGGGCTCGTCCTCCACACAACCACCACCACCATGACCCGCCCACTCCTATCCCAGTCCCTCACCCTCCGCCGCACGGTGGTGCACTACGCCCGCCCACCGCGCATGCCGGTCCAAAAGTCGCCCTTTGTCCCCMCCCCGCCCCGCTCCTCTGCGGGAACATCGACGCCCAACCCGTCCGCGCAGGAGTCGAACGACACCGCCGTCGACCTGGGGGAGGGACTGACGTTCCACTACAACCCCCCGCCGACGGCGCCGAGCTACACTACGGGCGCGGTGCCGCCGCTGCTGAAGTGGGCGAAGGGGGAGGCGGTGGCCCTCACGGGGGAGGAGGGGGCCAAGCTGAGGCGCGCGGGGCGGGTTGAGGCCCGGCCGGTTGGGTGGTCGTCTGAAGTCATGGAGGAGATCAAGGCTCTGAGGGGGCGTGGCAAGTCGCGCAGCTTTATTGCGAAGAAGTGAGTGTGGTAGGCGTTGGCTGGTCTGTCAAGTCCGACCTCTGCATCACCCTCCCCAGGGCGGTGGATGCGGGTTCGGGCTGAGCTTGCTGGCGTGTCCGGGAATGATTGGAGGAGGCGCTGATAGCAGACTCGACATCCCCGCGGAGCAGCAACACCTCATCGCCCGCGTTGCGGAGCAGTCCCCCGCCAAGGCGGCTGTGCGGGCCGAGTCCCTCGAGCGCCGCAAGGCCTCATGGCAGCCGCGCAAGGCGCTGGCCAGGGAGATCCGCGAGCGCCGCAAGGCGTTCTGGTAGTTGTAGTAGACATTGCTATGGCATTGCATTGATCATCGATCGTCTGGGTGTACTATAGGGTTGTAATGCTATCGGCGGGACTCGTGGCGATCGCGGTCGTCGCGGTCGTACCTGCCCCGGTCATCGCGGGAGCCGATGCGCTCGTCTCTCCGCCTGTCTCCGTCGCGGTCATCGCGAGAGCCATTTCTCTCGTCCCTACGTCTCTCTCCATCGCGCTCGCGTTCTCGCCTGTCGCCGCGGTCGCGGTCATAGTCCCTTTCCCGGTCGCGGCGGTCGTCAGGCCGAGCACGCCGATCGCGGTCGTAGTCGCGGTCCCTGTCGCGATTGTCGCGCCTGTGCGAGCGCTCATCCCTCTCGCTGTCTTCACGCTTGGGCCGCGAACCGTGGCGCCTGTCCCGAATGTCCTCGTCGTCGTCCCTTGCTCTCCTCCTCCGACTGCCCTCCTCGCTCCCAGCACGGCGAGACGGGTCGTCAAGCCTGCGACTCCGCTCACGGTCTCCCCACTCCTCACGATCCTTCCCTCCCCTCCTGTGATCACGATCACGCTCACGCTCACTCCCTTTCCTCCTACTCCGCTCCTTGGGCGCCGATCTCCCTGCACGCTTGCGTGCCCTCTCCTCCTTTCTTGCGAGTTTCGCCTCCTTCCTCGCCTTCTTCTCCTCCTTAGTTTCGTTTGCGCGCTTCCTCTTCCCTTCCTTGAGCATCTTCGCCTTCCGCTCCTCACGAATGAACGCGGTCATAGGGTCCTCATCATCCAGACCGTCATCCTCCTCCTCCTCCTCGGACGACTCATCCTCCGATTCTACAGTCAGCATCTGCACACCATCCTCCAACTCACCCTCGATAGCCTTCGGGCGAGCATTGTACGTCGGCCCCTCGGGCTCCTCATATTCTCCCTGCTCGTTCCTCTTCCCCGGCTGGCGGTAGTTCCGGGTATGGTCCACGCGCAGAGTCCGGCCCAGCACCTGCGCACCGTTGAGGTTGTCCACCGCAAGCACAGTCGACCGCTGATCCTCATACATCAGGAAGCCAAAGCCGCGCGTCTTGCCCGTCTCCTTATCGCGGGGGAGGTTGACATCTGCAATCTCGCCGTACTGCGAGAAGATCTGCAGCACGTCTCCCTCGGACAGGCCAAAGTCCAGGCCGCCGATGAAGATGTAGGCTGAGTCCTTGAACTCGTCGTGCCAGGAGCCCTTGACGCCGAGGTCGAGCTCCTGCTGGTTGATGCGCTGGATCTCCTTGACCGTGCTGGGGTTAGCGGAGGTCGCAGTTGCTTACTTACTTCATCTCGACTGCGAGTCGGGCAGCTGTGGCAGCGGATAACTGATCCTACCGGCAGCGAGTCTCGACTTTGTGGTATTCGATGCGCGAAGGTGGCAACGGAGGTAAATCACTCCAGAGTGCTGACTACCAGGGAGGAGAAAATAAGATCTCCCGACAGTCACGTGACTCCTGCTAACGCTAATGGACCATGACGCGCCTGATTTTTTTCTGCCGCCGCCGCCAAGCCCGCGAGGCCCGTGTGGACGTCCCCGGCTCGTCCCATGGAACGTTTGTCCATCGCTTCAAGACCAGCCATCTGCCAACATGTCTTTGAGCAATGCGCTTCTGGAACGGTCCACGATCCAAGAACAGGGCAGGGCAGCGCTCGCAGCGCACAGGAAAGCTCATCTCACAGGTCGTTGCGGCGCTCCAAGATCAACAAGCCATTTCCGAGCAAATCAATGTCCCTCATCGCCTACATTGAAGTACCAGGGTCTAGTTGACGGTCCAGGACATCGACCACCCGGACCACCCGGCCAGGAGCTGCAGGTTGGCGCAAACGGGACGGCAAGACTATAGTTTGGACATGAAATGTGGCGCATACGCTACCAGGATCCCGACGGAGGCTGGGCAGATGAGGCTGAGAGATGGGACAGTCGAGCGGGGTTCTGGCTCTTTCGCGGTGGTCAGCCAGCGGCAGGCAGGACGATACATCTACCACCCCCCCATTTCCTCTCTTTCTTTCTCACTCTAACTCTCAACTCCTCCAACTTCTCATCCCCCACATCCTCTTTCGCACTCGCTAGTCGAGATTGCTACCTGCTTGACGCAGTATCAGCCCTGGTGGCCACCTCTCCCATCTCCTTCGTCTTGCTGTGCAAACGAAGAACCCCCCTCTCCTAATCGACTCTAACAACTCTCCATAATCAATCATGCGCATTCCGTCGGCCGGCCCGTCTCTTGTGCTTCTTCCCCTCATCGCCTCGCAGGCCATCGCTGCGCCATCCCCACGTCGCCCACACGGTCGCGTCCTCAAGCGCGCTGGCCCATGGAAGGCGTACCTCGCCCATGAGCCCGTTGCGCTCCAGGATGGCGCTGTTGAGGCTTCGCTGAATGCCACCAGCGTAGAGCCTTCAGCAGAGGCTTCGGCCTCTGAGGTGGTTGTCGAGTCGGCTTCGGCTTCGGCATCTGCGTCAGCTGAGCCTGAGGCCTCTGGCAACAGCACCGCTGAGGTTCCTCTCCCCAGCGGCAACGCCACCTCTAGTGAGCTTCCCGAGCCCACTGAGGAGTCTTCCGAGGCATCTGCTTCTGCATCTGTCTCCGCCACGGACGTGGCTGAGCCGTCGTCCACGGAGTCTGCAGAGGGAGAGTCGTCGGCTGAGCCTACGGCTTCCACTTCCGCGGACGCCACCGCTGAGCCCTCGGCTGAGCCATCAGCTGAGGCTGAGGCCAGTGCTTCTGCATCTGCTTCCGACGCCCCCGCCCCGGAGCCCTCAGCAAGCGACAACCAGACCCCAGCCCTTCCATCTGACCGCGACCCCACTGGCATCGACACCGTTCCCAACGCCCCCGACCAGAATGACGACGAGGTCGCTGCTGTGCAGTCGCAGGCTGAGCAGTTCACGACTATCACATACACTGAGTACGTGCCTGCTGCCACCTCGGCCAACAACGCTACGCCTACTCTCGGGTCGATCGACGACCAGACCCAGCAAATCGCAGACGACGCCATGCAGTCGCTCCTGAACGCCAAGATCGGCGAGTACATGCCTACTATCACTCTTGAGATGGTCCTCAAGCCCACTCAGGAGGCCGACGGCACCTGGGACTACGTTGTTGTCCTCGGCAACGACGGCACTGCTACCGCTGTTCCCACCTGGAGCCCGTCTTCTTCGCCCACCGACTCTGCTCTGGCACCCCCACCTACTGGATCCGCTGGCGGTTCTTCTGGCGGTTCGGGTGGTTCGGGACCTGCTCCTCAGCCCTCGTCTAACTGGGGCTCTGGTGGCTCAGGCTCCAACTCTGGCTCTGGTTCAAGCTCTGGTTCTGGCTCCAACTCTGGTTCTGGCTCCAACGCTGGTTCTGGTTCGAACGCTGGTTCCGGTTCCAACTCTGGCTCATCTCCCCCTCCCGTCACCACCTCCGCCGACTTCGGTGGTGCTCCCGCTCCCACTGGATCGACTCCCGAGCCCTCTGACACTACTGGCAACTGGATTCCCGCTCCCTCTGCACAGGGCCCTGGCGGCTCGCAGCCCGCTCCTTCGTCTTCGGACGCAGCTCCCGCTCCCTCGGCATCTCAGGCCGGTCCCTCTTCGGAGGCTGCCCCTGCCCCAGAGCCCACCCCCGACGCTTCGTCCACCGACGAGACTCCCGCTCCGGAGCCCACCGACAACACCGACAACTCTACTGGCAACTGGACCGACAATGGCTCTGAGAACGGCTCTAGCGAGGCTCCCGCTCCCGCGCCGTCCTCGGACGCCTCGGCACCCGAGCCTAGCGGAAACACTGGCACCGACACCGTGCCCGCGCCCCCTCCCCCCGTCTCGTCTGACAGCGTTCCCTCGGCATCGGAGGCACCTGTTCCTTCTGCCTCGGAGTCCGCCAACGTCGAGCCTTCGGAGTCGGCCTCCGCATCTGAGGAGCCCACCGCTTCCGCTGAGCCCACCGCCGAGCCCTCGTCCGACGTTTCCGCTTCTGCTGAGCCTACTGCCTCTTCTGAGCCCACTGCTTCTGCGGAGCCCTCCGTCTCTGCTGAGCCCTCGGCTTCGGCTGAGCCCTCGGCTTCGGTTGAGCCCTCCGTCTCTGCTGAGCCTTCGGCTTCGGTTCAGCCCTCCGCCTCGGCTGAGCCCTCCGTCTCCGCTGAGCCATCGGCATCGGTTGAGCCCTCCGCGTCGGCCGAGCCTTCTGCCTCTGCTGAGCCCTCCGCTTCCGCCGAGCCTTCCGCTGAGCCCTCCGCTTCCGTCGAGCCTACCGCTTCCGCCGAACCCTCTGTTTCTGCTGAGCCTTCCGCTTCCGCCGAGCCTTCCGCATCGGTCGACCCCTCCGCCCCCGTCGAGCCCTCGGTAACCGCCTCTGAGGACACCTCCGCATCCGCATCCGCCACCGCGTCCGAGGAGCCTACGGCTTCTGCCTCTGCTTCCAGTGAGCCCTCCGCTTCCGCTGAGCCCTCTGCTTCTGAGTCTGCTTCCGCCGAGCCCTCGGTATCGGAGACTGCCTCTGCTGAGCCTACCGCTTCTGCTGAGCCCTCCGCCTCTGAGTCTGCCTCTGCTAAGCCATCGGCGTCCGAGACGGCGTCCGCTGAGCCTTCTGCCTCCGAGTCGGCTTCCGCTGAGCCCTCGGCATCTGAGACGGCCTCCGCTGAGCCTTCCGCTTCTGCTGAGCCCTCCGCCTCTGCCGAGCCTTCTGCGTCGGAGACCGCGTCTGCTGAGCCTTCCGCCTCCGAGTCCGCTTCGGCTGAGCCCTCCGCTTCTGAGACGGCCTCCGCTGAGCCTTCGGCATCCGCTGAGCCTTCATCATCGGCTGAGCCTTCGGCCTCTGCTGAGCCCTCGGCTTCGGAATCGGCCTCCGTTGAGCCTTCCGCGTCTGTTGAGCCTTCGGCTGACCCCTCTGTCTCTGCTTCTGCCACCGAGGAGCCCACGACTCTCCCCATCCCCACCAGCTCCGAGGCTACGACTCTCCCCGTCCCCAGCGCCAACGCGACTGTCTCGGAGAACGAGAACGGCATCGCCACTGAGACTACCACCTCTTGGACTACCGACTTCGTCACCTCGACCAGCACGTACTACCCCGAGCCTACTGGCAACACGACTGAGACCGCTGTGCCCACTGTGACCGACGCGACTGAGACCCCGGAGCCCTCCGTGTCCGCCAACGTCACGGAGACCGCTGTGCCCACTGTCACCGACGCGACTGAGAGCCCTCTGCCCTCTGTCTCCGCCAACGTGACCGAGACCGCTATTCCCACTGTCACCGACGCCACTGAGACCCCGGAGCCCTCTGTCTCCGCAAACGTCACCGAGACCGCTGTGCCTACCGTCACCGACGCGACTGAGAGCCCACTGCCCTCTGTCTCTGCCAACGTGACCGAGACCGCTGTCCCCACTGTCACCGACGCGACTGAGAGCCCTGTCCCCAGCTCGTCCGAGGCGGTCCCCAGCTCGTCCGAGGCTGTCCCAAGCTCGTCCGAGGCTGTCCCCAGCTCGTCTGAGGCCGTCCCCACTTCCACTGAGGCCGTCCCCAGCTCGTCTGAGGCTATCCCCACCTCTACTGAGGGTCTCCCCTCTTCCTTGCAGGCCATCCCCTCGTCTGAGGCTGTTCCCTCTTCTTCGGAGGTTGTCCCCAGCTCGTCTGAGGCTATCCCCAGCTCGTCTGAGGCTATCCCCAGCTCGTCTGAGGCTGCCCCCAGCCCGTCAGCTGTCCCCAGCTCGTCCGAGGCGGTCCCCAGCTCGACCGAGGCCGTCCCCAGCCCGTCCGAGGCCGTCCCCAGCTCGTCTGAGGCTGTCCCCACATCCTCGGAGGCCATCAGCTCGTCTGAGGCTGTTCCCTCTTCCTCGGAGGCCGTCCCCAGCTCCTCGGAGGCTGTCCCCACTTCCTCGGAGGCTATTCCCAGCTCTTCTGAGGCCGTCCCCTCGCCTTCAGTAACTGAGGAGTCGTCTGCGCTCCCATCTGCTTCGTCCGCTGCCCCCGAGTCGAGCTCCGAGGCTGTGCCTTCGACCTCGGCTGAGGCTTCCGCCTCGAGCTCGGGTTCGCCCACCGTCCCCACCAGCGCACCGGTTCCTTCGGCTACCGGCGAGATTGAGTGTGACGAGAGCAACGAGGAGTACGAGGAGCTCTGGGTCGACGAGGCCGACATCCAGGAGGGTGATGAGGTGCTTGCTTAGACGTTGAACACTTGTCCGTAATCGAGGACAGTTCGAGATCCTTATATAGATAGTCTGATCCCGCGCTGGTCGCGGCCGCATATATATGTACATGAATTAATGGAGAATATAAGAAGCTGCAGCGCGCGACATCTCTCACTGACACTGAGTTGGAAAGACTTGTACGAGAGGCAAGGAGATATCCCCTCTTTGATGGAGGGAAGCTCTCAGTTCGTTACTTTTGCAGACATGACATCAGAAGCGATCACTACTGTAACACAACACCCGGATGGGGGATGGTCTATGTCTACTGGCCAGCAACGGGCTTGGCGGCCTCGGTCGCCTCAGCCTCGACCGCCTTGGCGGCGCCAACCTCTGGACGCATGGCGGGGAAGAGGAGGACCTCCTTGATGTTCGAGGAGTCGGTAAGGAACATGACGAGGCGGTCAATGCCGAGACCCCAGCCACCAGTGGGGGGAAGACCGTACTCAAGACTGTAGATTGTCAGCGGCATTAGGCATTCTCACTTACGCATTGAGGAAGGTCTCGTCGACACCCTGTGCCTCGTCGTCACCGGCGTCCTTCTGGCGGGTCTGCTCCTCGAAACGCTCACGCTGGTCGAAGGGGTCGTTGAGCTCGGTGTAGGCATTGCAGATCTCCTTCGTAGCAACGAAGCACTCGAAGCGCTCACACAGTCCGGGGCGCGAGCGGTGGTACTTGGCCAATGGGGACATGACCTGGGGGTGGCCGACGATGAACGAGGGGTTGATGCACTGGTTCTCGATGAACTCCCCGACAAGCTTGTCGAGGAGACGGGCGTTGGTCTTGGGCTCGGCGCAGTCGACATTGTGCTTGGCGGCAAGCTCGCGGAGGAACTTGTTGGCCTCCTCGGTGTGGAGGGTATCTCCGGGAGGGAACTTGACGTTGAGCTGCTTCTCGAGCTCCTCGATCATGTCGAAGCGCTTCCATGGGGCCTTGAAGTCGATCTCGTAGGCGGGCATGTCCTTGCCCTTACCCTTGGGGTGGAAGGTGAGCTTGGTGCCGCCGGTGAGGTACTTGACCATGCCCGAGATCATGGTCTCGGTCATGTCCATGAGGTCGTACATGTCCGCATAGGCCATGTAGAACTCGCAGATGGAGAACTCTGGGTTGTGGGTCATGTCGATCTGCTCGTTACGGAAGACGCGGCCGATCTCGAAGACACGGTCAAGACCGCCGACAACGAGCTCCTTGAGGTAGAGCTCGGGGGCAATGCGCATGAACAGGTCGAGCTTGAGGTCGTTGTGGTGGGTCACGAATGGCTTGGCGGTCGCACCACCAGCAATCATGCTCATCATGGGGGTCTCAACCTCGAGGAATCCAAGACCGTCAAGGTACTTGCGGATGTAGTTCACAATCTTGGAACGGGCGACAAAGATGTCACGGGTGGTGTTGTTGCTGATGAGGTCGAGGTAACGCTTGCGGTAGCGAGTCTCGAGGTCGGTGAGACCCTCGTGGCCGGGCAGCTGGTGGAGACAGGGCGCGAGGAGCTTGACGGACGAGACAGTGATGGAGAGCTCTCCGGACTTGGTGCGCGAAGGCTTACCAGTGACACCGATGATGTCGCCGCGACGGATGAGGTTGTTCTGGGCAGCAAACTCCTCGGGCGAGGCAGCATTTTGGGCCTGGGCGAGAACCTGGACCTTGGCGCCGTCGGCACGGAGGTCGTAGAAGCGGATCTTGGCACCCGAAGCACGCAAAGAGAGCACACGGCCGGCAAGCGAGATCTCGTCCTTCACCTCGACGGTCTGGCCGTCCGCAACCTTGCCCTCGACACCCCACTCGCGAACGTATTGAGGGATACCCTGGGAGACGTTGAACTTGTGGGGGTAGGGGTCGGGGTTCTTGGTCTCGCGCATCTTCTTGACAGCGTTGCTGCGGAGCTCGTAGAAGGCAGCGGCGTCGAGCTCAGCCTCGGCGGCAGCAGCATTTCCTGCACCAGCAGCAGCAGATTGAGCAGGGGCAGCGGCTGACTGAGCAGCCTTCTTCTCAGCCTTCTTCTTCTCGGCCTCGCGCTGCTTCTGCCTGCGCTTGAGCTCACTGATGTCAGCTGCCACTCTGATGGAGAGGTGGGTGGGCGTGGGCTGCAAGCGTCCAAGAGGACCACTTCGGCAAAGCCGTACAGACGCCAACAGCTCATACTTACGACTTGGAGATCATCTCGCCGGTGACCTCATCCTTGTGGAGGGCAGCGTCAGGAGCGGACATGTTGAACGATCGCTGAAATTGGAGAGGAGATAAGGATTGAGCGGGGGTGCGGATTGTCGCTGGGATTGAAGTCGGCACGCGGTTGATGTGGTGCAAGAGTGGGTTAGAAAGGAGTACGCGGGCCTGGACAAGGCTTCTGAGCATGCAGTTGTGGGCGGAGGATGTTGACTTCAGCAAGAACTCGGACCACTGACTCGAGCAGCGGCACTCCTCCCGACTAGATCGCCAAAGATCAGAAGACACTTTTGGAGGAGTAAAACAATGACGTGTAGGGCATTGTTACGTAAAACGTCCTATATCAGCAGTCGTCTTTGTTAAAGTCGAGATTGCAGAAGTCGCTTTCGCAGACAGGCAGACTAGACCATCGACAACCACCAACATGCTTTTCGGTGCCATCTCGTCCCTCCGGGCAGCATTGGCTGGGCCGTCATCGGCGTCGACTTCTCGCGCCATCCATCTCGGTGTCATCAAGCCTGCTAGGGGTTCCACAAAGCCTGTAAGTCGAGCAACTGGAACATGTTCTCCTCTTCGGTATGTTGCTGACAGCAGAACACCCGCCGTGGTCGTGGTCCAGGATCAGGAAAGGGAGGAACGGCAGGACGTGGTCACAAGGGTCAACTGGCACGCAGCGGTAACGGCAAGCCTACCCCGGCCTTCGAAGGTGGTCAGACACCACTCCACCGGCTGCTCCCGAAGCGTGGCTTCGTCAACTTCACCCGGAGGAACTACGCACCCCTCAACCTCAGTACATTGCAGGAGTGGATCTCGGCTGGAAGGCTCGATGCCTCGCGTCCCATCACTGTTGGCGCTATCGTCCAGTCCAACGCTGTTCACGGCATCAGCGGACAGGCCGGCGTGAAGCTCCTCGGCAAGCCCAACCCGGAACTCCCCCTGCCTCCGCTTGAGCTCGAGCTCTCGCGCTTCTCCAAGAGCGCGGCAGATGCAGTCATCGCTGCTGGCGGAAAGGTTACCGCTATCTACCACAACAACCTCAGCCTCAGGCAGGAGGTGTGGCCGGCCAAGTTTGCCGGCAAGGAGGTCAAGCCTGCAGAGCCTGTGAGGAGGACAGACATCGAGTTCTACTCGAACCCGGAAAACCACGGGTACCTTGCTAAGAAGGAGTAGAGAGCATGCATACATACATTTCATGGGAATCACAGCAATTAACCTCTATTTTGCTGACTGGCATGCCTGCTGAACCCCATTGGCCGGGGTACTGACGACAGAAGCGCATCAGTCCTTCAGCGAAATCGACCGGCCACATCAGTTCAGATACAACAGTCGCAGCTGCCTCTCTCCCATTCCACTACCATGACACTATGCATTACCGGAATAACAAATCCTTCTAAACACCTCGGGACACCAGCTCAGGACGCCCCGCACGCCTACGACGAAGCCTTAGTGGCAAACTCGTACGCGTTCTGGAACAACCTGAACCAAGGTCCCATGCCCTTCCACTCTGCCCTCTTCTGGGGCGGGAACCAGGAGTTGCTCTCAGCAGCAACAACACGCTCAGGGTGGGGCATGATAGCCAAGACACGACCGTTGGGCGTCATGACCGCGCTGATACCCTCGGGCGAACCGTTGGGGTTGAGCGGGTACTGCTCAGTGACGGCGCCCTCGCCGTCGACGTAGCGGACGGGAACGAGGCCTGCCTTGTTGAGGGCAGCGAGGTCACCCTGGTTGTCGAACGAGGCGCGGCCTTCACCGTGCGCGACGGCAACGGGGAGAATGGAGTTCTCCATGCCCTTGAGGAGCACAGAGTTCGCGGCCTCGGCGCCCAGTTTGACGGTAGAGACACGGCCCTCGAAGCGCTCGGAGCGGTTGGCCTTGAAGTTGGGCCACGACTCGGAGCCAGGGATGATCTGACCCAGCTGCGAGAAAAACTGGCAGCCGTTGCAGACACCAAGGGCAAAGGTGTCCTCGCGGGCGAAAAAGGCGGAGAACTGGTCACGCGCAACGGGGTTGAGGAGAACAGAGTTGGCCCATCCGCTACCGGCGCCGAGGACGTCACCGTACGAGAAACCACCGCAGGCAGCGAGACCGGCGAACAAGGAGAGGTCAACCTTGCCGGAGATGATGTCGGACATGTGGACATCGAGCGCATCGAAACCGGCCTCGTGGAAGGCCCATGCCATCTCGATGTGACCGTTGACTCCCTGCTCACGCAGGATGGCCACCTTGGGTGCGGAAGAGCCTGAAGTCAGTACTTCGCACCATGCGCTGCACTCACCCTTCTTCACAGCGGGCAGGAAGGGGAACTTGATGTCGTAGAGGATACCGTTGTTGGTGTCGTCGAGGATGGCATCAAACTCCTGCTTGGCACCCTTCGGCTCGTCGCGCGCCGCCTGCATGCGGTACGAGGTCTCCGCCCAGGCCTGCTGAAGCTGTCCACGAGTAGATTGGTAGATAACCTTGCTGTCGTGGATAACAGTGACCGCCTGGTCCGCACGTCCGAGGACAGTGCCGATCGAGTGCAGGTAAGTGGTGGGGAAGCCAGCCTTGACGAAGGCCTCTGTGAAGGTAGGCAGGTCGGCAGCACGAACATGGAACACGGCACCGAGCTCCTCGTTGAAGAGCGCCGCGGCAGGGTCAGTCGCGTTGGGGATAGCATCCAGAGAGATCTGGATACCAGTGCGTCCCGCAAAGGCCATCTCGGCCGCGGTGGTGAAGAGACCACCGTCGGAGCGGTCGTGGTAGGCAAGAACAATGTCCTTTCCGTGCAGCGACTGAACGGCGTTGATGAACGACTTGAGCTCGGCAGCATCCTCAACATCAGGAGCCTCGCTGCCAAGCTGCTTGAAGGCCTGGGCGAGAGCAGAGCCACCGAGACGCTGCTTGCCGCGGGCAAGGTCAGCGAAGACGAGGATGGTCTCGCCGACATCCGTGCGCAGCTCAGGGGTCCACGAGTACTCAACGTTGTCAACGGGAGAGAAGGCAGTGACAATGAGGGACAGTGGAGCGGTGACCTCCTTCTTGCCCTTGTCTTCCCAGCGCATGGACATGGACATGGAGTCCTTGCCGACGGGGATACCGACGCCGAGCTTGGGGCAAAGCTCGAGACCGATAGCCTGCACGGCCTCGTAGAGGCGAGAGCCCTCACCCTCAGTGGAGGCAGCGGACATCCAGTTGGCCGAGAGCTTGACCTTGCCGAGGTCGGGGACAGAAGCGGCGATGAGGTTGGTCAATGACTCTGCAACAGCCATGCGCGCCGAGGCACCGGCGCTGATGAGAGCGAGAGGGGTACGCTCACCCATGGCCATGGCCTCACCGACAACGACGTCAAAGCCGAACGATGCACGCGTCACGGCAACATCGGCAACGGGGACCTGCCACGGGCCAACCATCTGGTCGCGAGTGACAAGACCGGAGATCGAACGATCACCGATAGTGATGAGGAACGACTTGGACCCCACAGAAGGGATGCGGAGGACACGGTCGACTGCGGTCTTGAGCTCCGCGTCGGGGGCGTACGACTTGAGCGACGCATCAAACTCGTTGCGCTTGGGCTTCACAGTGGTCGCTTCCCTGTGCATGCGAGGGGGCTTGCCGAAGAGAACCGACATGGAAATGTCAATAGCATTCTCGCCCAGCACGCGGTCGGTGACGACAAGGCGCTCCTCCGTAGTCGCAACACCGACGACCGAGAAGGGGCAGCGCTCACGGCGAGCGATCTCCTCGAAAGCGGGAAGGTCCTCGGGACCGACGGCGAGGACGTAACGTTCTTGCGACTCGTTGCACCAGATCTCCATGGGGGACATCTTGGGGTCATCGACAAGAACATCGCGGATCTCGAAGATGGCACCAAGACCAGCGTCGTGCACAAGCTCGGGGAGAGCGTTCGAGAGACCACCGGCGCCAACGTCGTGAATCGACTGGATGGGGTTGCCGGCATCAGTAGAGCCGCGGTTGACACAGGCGTCGATGACCTGCTGGGCACGACGCTCCATCTCGGGGTTCTCGCGCTGGACGGAGGCAAAGTCGAGGTCAGCGGAGGAGGCGCCGGAGGCCATAGACGAGGCGGCACCACCACCGAGACCGATGAGCATGCCGGGACCACCAAGGACAATGATCTTAGCTCCGGGGGTGATGGTGTCCTTGAGTGCGTACTTGGGACGCACATTGCCGAGACCACCAGCAATCATGATAGGCTTGTGGTATCCACGCCACTCGGGCTCGCCTTGCGGGGATGGCACCTCCATAAGGAAAGTACGGAAGTAGCCACCGAGAGCGGGGCGGCCGAACTCGTTGTTGAAAGCGGCAGCACCAAGGGGAGCCTCAATCATGATGTCGTAAGCCGAGGCGATGTGTGCAGGACGGCCGATGTCGCTCTCCCAAGGCTGAGTGTAACCAGGGATAAGGAGATCGGAGGTGGTGTAACCAGCAAGGCCCGCCTTGGGACGCGAGCCACGACCCGTTGCACCCTCGTCACGGATCTCACCACCCGAGCCAGTGGCAGCGCCGGGGTAGGGCGACACGGCAGTGGGGTGGTTGTGGGTCTCGACCTTGATGAGGATAGGCATAGCCTCCTCGTTGGCCTCGTACTGGTTCTGCTGACCGCCGTTGACGGCGAAGCGAGGTGCAGAGAAAGCGTCCAGAACCGCGGCGTTGTCGCTGTACGCCGAGAGCGTACCAGCCGAGTTGCACTGCTTCTCGGTGTTGCGGATCATGCCGAAGAGGGAGTTGTCGCGAACCTCGCCGTCGATGGTCCACTCTGCGTTGAAGATCTTGTGGCGACAGTGCTCCGAGTTGACCTGGGCAAACATGAACAGCTCAGCATCGGTAGGGTTGCGGCCAGCCGCGATGAAGCTCTCCACAAGGTAGGGGATCTCAGTCTCGCTCAGCGCAAGGCCGAGACGGACGTTGGCCTCCTCGAGCACCGCACGGGGGTTCTCAGCACCGATGATGGGGACAGTGACGAGAGGGTCGGGCTTGGGGGAAGAAGCGGGGAAGACATCGGAGGCCTCGGGGAGCTTGTCGAGGACAACCTGAGTCATGCGGTCGTGGATCAGGTGCGACTGCTTCTGGAGTGCGGAGAGCGAAAGGGGCTCAGTCGACTCGATCAGGAAGAGCGCACCACGCTCCAGGCGGGAAACGTAGGCTGAGAGCCGGCAAAGCTTGGCAATGTCGGTGGCCTTCGAGCTCCATGGCGAGATGGTGCCGACGCGGGGCAGGACGTACACGGCGAGCACGTTCTTGCCAGCAGGCGCAGCCTTGGTAGCCAGCCAGGCCTTGGTAGAGTCGAGACGTTCGTCGTCTCCATAAGCGAGAAGAGAGTTCAGAACGGCACGCTGAGTAGACTCAGGAGACTCCAACGCCTTAGCAGCGTCTGGGGACGCAGCATTGATAAGATGCAGGTGGACAGCGTCCAGCGACGTCACTCCGGTCAGATCGGCCTGGATGGCCGCGAGAAGGGTCGCCCGCCGCGTGGGCGTGATGGCCGACGAGCCGGGAATGACAAGCATCCCTTTGGAAGCAGTCAGTTCGTCGCTCTCGGCAAGAGCTCACTGAGAGACGTTGGTATCCCTGGGGTAACAGGTAAAGGTGGTTTGTGAAGGCGAGATGAGTCGAGATTTCTTGCCGAAGTCTGGCTTAGAAAACCTCGATCCAGACAGGCGGCTTCTGAAATCTGATGGTTACGTAACGAACAGCTGGTGGCTTATCTCGGCCTAATCAAAAGGGCAATAGAGCGAGTTTGGTCCCGCTAATGGCAGGGAGATAAGGATGGCGGTGCGAGGGGTAAGGGGTCGGGTACGTCACGTCAGATGCCTGTTTACTCGCAACAACTACTTCCACTCTGTGCATAGTGTTCGCTTGCTCTGTTGTCTGTCAACTGTGGTCGAATCTGATCTACTTCGATCATGGGAGGTAGGACAAACGCGCTGCAAAGTTACTCACGCTCCAGTAACGTTCTCTGGGCTCTGGTCGCGTCTCTTCGCGAAGAAGGAGACCAAGGTTCTCATCCTCGGTCTCGACAATGCAGGCAAAGTACGCGATGGCTGCTCTCCCAGATAGCTGACGCCAGTCCACTATCCTGTACCGGATCACTATGGGCTCTGTCGTGGCCTCTGCACCTACCGTCGGCTCAAATCACGAGATCTACGACTACAAGGGCGTGCGGTTTGGTCTGATCGACCTGGGAGGACAGAGCAGTCTCCGCTCCTCGTGGAGTCAATACTTTGCAGAGACGCAAGCTATCATTCTGGTTATCGACTCCAACGACGCTGGACGGTTAGCCCTCGCCAAGGCGGAATTGCAGAAGCTGGTGAAGGCTGAGGTACGTGTTTCAGGCTTGTGCGTACTGACAGGACAGGAGCTGCGCACTGCGTTATTGCTGGTCTTGGCCAACAAACAAGATCTGCCAGAGGCCGAAGGCAGGCTGACGCCTGCGCAGGTGTCTGAGGGCCTTGGCTTGACCGATCTTCGCGAGAGGGAGTGGCAGATTATGGGATGTTCGGCTCTCACAGGCAATGGTCTGATGGAGGGCATGGACTGGCTGGTGACAAAACTGGAATCACGATGATTGCTACGCCGTCAGAGAGAGGCCAGCAGCTCTCATGTACGATGTCACGACTATGCATATGATTACGATGCGTGGAAACTGTTCTTAAATGATGGCTGTCGAGGCCGACGCCTTGACCGGCGTCTCGGCAGCCTTCACATCCTGCTGCTTCAACATCTCTTGGTCGTCCAGCTCGAGTTCTCCAACGATACACAGCTCATCGTCGTCCTCGGCCTTAACGTGTTCCCACTCGCCGTCGCTCAAGTCTTGCTCGAGAGGTGGAGTGGATGGTGGGCCCAGCTCAGGCTCTTGCCCTTTCCTGGGACGATTACGCTCCCGCCACGCCCAGAACCCAGTCTTCGGTGCTGCAGGCTTCGGTAGCGATGATGTCTGCTGTCCGTCATCCAATACGGCAACTTGCTCCTTCAAGTCCGGAACGACATCGAATCCCATCGACTTGGCCGCACCCGCACGCGCAGGACGACCACCAGGGACGATCAAATCATCGATGGGAACTTCGGACCTCGGGGAGGACGAGTCGGCCGCGAGGGCGGAGAGTCGGGACTTGTGGGATGACGATGGGGAGGCAGAGCTGAGTGGTGATTGAGCCAGAGGGGAGGGTCCGCCGAATGCTGGGCGAGCGTGGTATAGCGGCGATCGAGAACGAATATGCACACCCGAGAGACGATTGGGAGCACTGGCACCGGACGGGAGCAGGGCGATGTTGGCGCGCGCCTCGGCGATCAAAGAGCTGGATGTGACCGGGTACATGTCGGTCTGGTGGTTCCGGCGACGTTGGATGGGACGGGGTGGCAGAGGCATGGCTGATGGATGTGAGGATTCAACAGGGGAGTAGATGTCGTGGAACTGGTTGTGAGGAGATGGGAAAGGCAATGTATGTCTTGAGTTGCGATGGAGGACTCAGAGAGTTGTGGCCAAGTACCGGTGAGGTATATGACGCGTGTGCCCGACGATGTCGGGGAACGGGACGCTGGGTGGCAAATGCTTTGAAGACGTGTGTTTGAGGTGTGCGCCTTTATGGACGTCCAGAGAGACCCGTGCGGTAGGACCTAGTTATAGCGAGATAGTTGAGTGTTGAGAGAAGCAGTGATGGCGTGCATGCTTCTTTTGTCCCAGCCTGGGTCGTGCTTGCATCGCATCGCGAGCACAAACGATGCTTGGTTCTTCGATTATTGTTGACACGGTAGTAGCATCCGAGCGAGAATCATGTCAACAAAGCATTCCTGGAACGCGATCACACGGGGGGAGCCGTCAGAGCCAAGGAAAAGTAGCCGGCGGTAACGTCGTTAGTCCCGAAGTCGTCAACGCACGTTGTCGCCACCAGTCTGTCGCCCACCACTGAAACGACGTCATTGAGACAACCACTGTGCCGTCCCAAACATCGAAGTCACCCCATCGGACTAGACGTCCACCGTGATGCTTGTCACCTGCTTGCGTGCTGCTCTAGCCGATGGTTCGAGTAGGGGTTCGCCAGAGAAGGCAAGGATCTGGTACTCTGTGGGACCCCACTGCTTCGCAGACGTGCGGAACGTCGAGAGGGATAGCCCAGAGGGATCCGTACGTATCTTTTGTTTCGCCTTGTTCACTTTGCGACGCACCCAGCCGTCGGGTCTGACCTCGATGTCGGAGTCGTCACTAAGTTTGGCCGCAGCAGCCCCCACGCGGACAGGCGTTGGGTCAGTCTCGTCCGGGGTTATGCTTGCGACCTTGATAGAAACCGGGCGTCGCTCGGCGGGAACATACTGGAGACCTGCCTCTCGTACATTCTTGGGCACAGTCCTGTCGTTAGACGAGAGAAAGGTTGTCGGGAACTCACTTTCCTGGGTCAAACAGCAGGAGCTTGACGTTGAGGTGCTGGTCCAACTCATATCCGACGATAGTCCGGGAGTGGCCTTGGTGTTGGAGGATGAGAGGAAGACGTCCAGAGAGCCGCACGGCGGGAGGGTCTGCAGCCTCGGGGCTGGAGCCTTCCTCCTCTTCATCCTGTCGTCAGTCGGGGCACCCACACCAAGGCTCACAAAGTACTCTCTCACCCATCTCTCGAGCACTTTGTGGGTAGGTGTGGTAGAAGCGATATCACGGTTCTCTGGCTTGCGGAAGTCGTCTGCAGTTAGCTTCAGATGCTTCTGATCGGATCCACGTACACAGTGTACACGGCACTCCCAGTTTGCTGAACATTGCGTAGAGGTCTGTATCAGCACCATTACTACCGGGTCCACACCTGTTGTTCCTATCCATTTGGATGTGTTCACGAGTTTGTTCTGCAGCTGCTCCTTCCCCTCCAGATCGAATCCAGCTTTCCATGCATCCTCGATCCAGGCCTGTATCGGTCGGACTCCCGGATCCTCAAAGTGACCTGCGTACGGCGACGAGGGAAGAAGAAGAAGCGCAGACATGGTCATCATGGCATTGCGATACCCGCACCCCCAGGCTGCGGTCAGATGGCTACCCAGACTCTCACTCACTTCCATCGAATCCCCATGCCCCTTTGATATGCACACAGGGTCTGGAGAGCACAGCTCGGCGAGTAGTCCCAGCCTCGACTGATCGTGACAGCATGTCATAAAGGAAAGAGATGAGTCCTGCACTTAGAGACGGAAGCTTCGACCACCCACCTGGAGAGAAGTTAGAAGGCACGTCTGATGGTCTCAATCCACCATCGACGGGGTTCCACCAGCTGTCCTTGATGTTCTTCTTCCCCTGTTTCGTGCTGCGCCCAGCAAACGCGGCTCCATTCCAGTCAAGCTCTAGAGCGTGCTTCCTCCCTCCAGGTGCAGCCTCGAACGACTGAGAGTCGTCACTGAGACCGTCTGACAGTTCCATGTCATCTGGGTTGTCGTTCATGCGATCTGGTGTCAGAGTCGTCGAAGGGGTAGCCCACATACCTAGACACGCATTGACATGGTCATTTCGCCGAACGTCGCTCAGGAGATGCAAGTCCTCTCCACATATCATGCACGCGCTGTCGCTGCGTGGTTAGTTCCAGCATCTCACTTGCGGCCAAGCTGACTCACCCTTGGCTGTCGTCTGATCGAGCACCCACACGTTGTTCTACAACCCTCTCACCCGCCTGGTCGACATTGGCATCGTCAAAGTGTGCATTGACGTGATGCGCAAACTCTGCATCAGCTGCGACGACTTGCTCGTCACAGACCGGACAGACAGGCATGGATGATGAGTTACGCGTCGACTTCGATATGCCCCGCCAAAGAAAGTTCAGAAGTGGAGTTCCATTGCGGGGCACCATTATTGCGTCTTTGAACGAACGAACGGATCGACCAACCGCCAACCGCAATTTCACTCCGATCTCGATCATCGTCACTCCAACAACCACCACAAAATGTCAGACAACGTAAACATAGAGGACTCCCTCGCTGTGAGTGATGACCCCCAGGTAACGCTAACCTTCCAGTCGGCGTTCAACAACTCCTTCGACATGCCGGCAGCCGCGCCGCGCGCTGAGCCGGAGCCAGAGGCTGGAGCCGCCGAGCCGGCCGAGACTGAGACTGCTGGCGACGAGACAGCAGACGCATCCGGAGAGCTCGAGGACTGGCGCCCGACGTACGAGAAGAACCTGGCCGAGTGGCGCGCCGAGGCCGACGTTGCGCGCGAGAGGGCAGCCGCCACCCGGGCCAAGTTCGAAGCCGAGGCAGCGGCAAAGGCCAAGGCCGAGGCTGAGGCCAAGAAGGCGGGCTCAAGCGCGACCGACGCAGAGACTGAGCGCAAGGAGCGCCTGGCTGCTGCGCTTGCTGAGCCTCCCGCACCTGCCTCGGTGCCCGCGCACAAGAGGGCTGCGGCCGAGCAACGGGCCGCCAAGATCAAGGAGGCGTGGGAGCTCGTTAAGCCAAAGGACGACAAGACAAAGGAGAAGAAGGAGTCCTCCGCCCCGCCTAGTAGCCAGTGGGAGGAGCTGAGCGCTCCTCACTCTAGCGTCGAGGATATCTCCTCGGCCGCGCGGAGCGGCGAGACCTCGAGCCCCGCCAGCGAGAAGAAGGAGGAGAAGGAGCACACCAAGGAGGTCACCGTCCCTGCTGGTATCACGCCTACTTCTGGCGAGGCGATGGCAGCGGCACCACCTCCCGCGGACGCTACCCCTTCGCTGACGCTCTCGCTCTTCACTGCTCCCGAGTCGTTGACTGTGTCGCGCGTCATCGCGGCACTAGGCATCAATCTCATCTTGCCGTTTATCAACGGCGTGTTCCTTGGCTTTGGAGAGATCACCGCACGCGAGGCAGTACGCGTCGGTCGTCTGTGGTGGAAGGGAGAGCGGGCGATCGCTGGTTTCTGGCGCAAGGACGACGGACAGGTTGTCAGCGGAAGCGGAGCTCGCGCCGTCTCTGGGGTGGGGCTCAGCGGGGGCGGCGGTTTCTAAGCGCAGAGGGTGGTGATCTATGCATGTCACTAGCATCGGGCACATCTGTCGAAGCTGGATCGAGCAGAGAGCACTTCATGGGCATGTGTCCAGCTGTCTGTATGACCGGTTAATAGCATTGCAATTCCCATGTTGATTGGCAAGACAACGGGTCACCACTGATCCAGACTGTTGAAGTGAGTGCACCGCGAGTGAGCCCTTCGGTACTGCCGTCCATGTCATTGCCTCAGAACATGGTAGCAAACCCGTCTTATCAGTTCAGTTGTAGTGTGCTGCAAAGACAAGGTAGTCACACAAGAGTACGCCTTGCATCTTCCACGACGCTCCCTGCACCCCGTGCGCGTCTATGTTTGGCTCTGCGACGTGGGCAAGCCAGACCATGATGGGGTCACGTGACTTGCCGTCATCACCCGACGTGTAGTGGCCAGGGCGGAGAGTGAGCTGAGCTCGACGCGACGATA
Source organism: Cutaneotrichosporon curvatum (assembly GCA_001600275.1). NCBI lineage: Eukaryota > Fungi > Basidiomycota > Tremellomycetes > Trichosporonales > Trichosporonaceae > Cutaneotrichosporon > Cutaneotrichosporon curvatum. The sequence goes on along the minus strand of BCJH01000009.1, from coordinate 104,741 downwards.
ATCACAAGGCAAGTAGTCGCTGAGTGCGTAGAGCTCGAGGGTCGTTATGCGTGTTGAACTCGCAAGGACGCATTCAGCTATCGTGCTGACTAGAAAGCCTGCAAGTCGATTGGGGCTTCGAACTGAACCCAGTGAACTGACCGCCTCACTCAAATGTCCTTCTTAGCCAGCCGATCCGGAACGCAAGCGAGAGAACTAGAGCGCTCCTGTTTCGAGCCAGCAACTTCTGCTACCCCTAACCTTGGCTACTTTCGTGACTGCGCGAATGTCCGCGTGGCGATGCATCTATCGCTGTGACAACCACAAAGCGGTTGCCTCATACTGACGCGTTGCCGCGCTGGGTGCCTATAGTGCAATTGCAGCCTGGGTAGTTGCCCGTTTACGGTACTGCAAACACTGAGCAAGCGGTGTCGGGCGTGACATGCGCAGTATGGGTGGAACGCGAGGACGGTCTATCTCAGCTTAACATATGCTAAGATGTCCGCTGGGATGCAGGACGCTCCTAAACGGATAAGCCAGAGACGGACACATGGTTGTCATGCCTCTTTCGAGCGTGGTTTCGTAACATCCACCTTCGACTGCGGCGATTCCCACCTCCTTCAAGTCACTCCTTCTAGTCAAGGACCCTGCTAACCACTTGCACGTGCAATCATTCCACCAGCGGCCATTCTGTCGCTAGGCAACATTCGCCCAGGCACCACGGGAACATGAAGAAAGTCTAGGGCAAAAGGAACACTTCTGCGTTCGGGCTCGGCTCCAGGTGCCCGCCCGCCTTTTGCGAATGTTCTCAACTATCCGCCAGGATACCCATCCTCATCTCCGAATGTCCGTATATTACAGGGCAGCAGAAGACTTCGACGCCCATCAGTCGAAACGATCAAACAATAAAAGTGCCTTGTTGCTCTCCTCTCGTGTTCTTTGGATATGGTCCAGAAGAAACGGCCATTCTGGGCCACATACTACGTTCCGGCGTGCGACGCGCGCACTAAATTGGCCGAGGCCACGAACGGGTCGTCCTCAAACGCGCGCGCACTGCTCTTTCAGGCAACGGGATTCGTACGGGACTTCAGATCAACCGAACAGAGCCAGCCTCCTGCTCTTCCTTGTTGCAGCTCGTCTGGTCTGGATTCTAAGAAGCTGTGCAGACTTCGAAACCGGAGCAATATCGGTTGATCTTGTATGAAACTCACCGGATTGCGACGCTATTCTGGAATGCCCGCCAGGCACTCTGACGCGCGTGGCGGCAGCTCCCTGCCTACTAGAGCTTAGGTTTAGCATTGCAGCCCAGAGCCGCGGGTGTGACTCAACCGGCCGATAAGTGAGAAGAGTAAGGCGGGGGAACTGCGCGACTGCAGAGGTCAGTGGGACAAGTGAGGAAACGCGCGGGTGGCGAGCAGCATAACGGCATGCGATACCCAGTACGCAGAACCCTGAATCCTACTTGTGCCACTAAACAGCTCTGCGGGTGGTGGCATGTGGCACTCGCATAAGACAGACAGGCGGGATAACCGAACACTTCTGCAAAGTCGAGGATAGGGAGAAGAGTAATAGCATGTGAGTTATGATCGTCTTGGTGCGTGTGAAGATACTTCTGCCGTACAGCAAGGAATGCGAGGCCACAGAGAAGCGGTCCGCACGGTCAGCCCGAGATGCCCGCATGCCTAGGTTTGCATGACTATGACTTCTGCCGTACTATAATACACACTCGCATATATGCTTGTATGTCATCTGAGAAGGGTAGTAGGCACGGGGTGTGGAAATTAGGGCGGCTCCGGTGGCCGTTGGGGTGGTGCCTGTAACAGATCTAGTGGAGAAGGCTGCGTAGCGAGTTCTTGTGCGGATCGTCCGCTCCCTGCGGCGGCCTGTAGTGCTCGCGTCCAGTGGAGAGTACCACTTGGTCATGAGGATGGCGAGAGTGTGAGGGTCCGCGCATCCTGTCAGCTGCGACGTAGTGGGCGTCATGGGGTGGAGGCGCGTATGCAACCTCTCGAGGGAGGTGCTGACGATCGTAGGCTCGGCCAGGAGCACCCTCGGCAACCCGGTAATGGGCATCGCCATAGGCCGAGGCTTGGTTGTGGGACCGGCGTTGGTAGACGGGGGCGGTGGGTGGTTCCTCTACGACAGGACGGAAAACGTCTGGGTCGGCTGTTTGGGGATACATGCTTGCCGAAGGGGGAGGCGGTCGCTGAAAGGTGCGCTGAGATGCGTCTGAGGTCAGAGAAAGTCCAGAAGCTTCGCGACTCACACTGGCCTCCTTCTTCGGACGCAGCGGGCGCGTTGCTCAGCAGCTCGGACTCTCGCAGAGTCTCATATCTCTGCAGGAGGTCTTCCCGCTGCCGCTCCAACAAGTCACGGGGGATAGGATGGCCATCTGATGCCAACAGCCAGCCAGTCATGCGCAGCAGATAGCCCGAGAGGTCAAGATTGGTCCTCGCGTTCGCTTGACGCTCGTGATTCAACGTAGCCCACAGCTTGTGCACCGTGTCTTGCAGAGTCGTGATCTGGTTGCTCAAAGTGTCCATGTTGGCGGGTCGAGCAGTTGTGTAATACGTCGGTTCAGAGAGGGCAGGTGAGATGCCACGGCCATTGACGTTTGATGCAGCCATTACTGGCACCTGGGCACCGCTGCGCGACCTCGCCCTCGTAAAATATGCTGGATGGCTCATGGGCGATTCAGACACCGACATGGTGCTACCGTAACCGCTCGAGACTGGGCGACTTTGAGGGTGAATGTGGTACACTGGGTGCCCGTCATCCTCGGCTACTGGACCCAGATAACCACCGTTAGGCACCACAGGGCGGTGGCTAGACATCGGTCGCACGGCAGCTGACCAGCTCATCTGCTGCCTCATATCATCCTCTCCTGGAGACGGCGTTGCACTCCCCTGCTGGGCGTGTCGATTGGATTTGCGTTTGATCCGAGGCAAGAGTTCTGGCTTGCCTCGTTGGAAAAGGGGATGCCGGAACTCCCAAGCCGTTGGGTCGACATTTGCAGTCGAGTAGAGATCGGAAACCTTGTTGAACCTTCCAACGTCAGAAGGCATCTCCAATTACTGCCTCATCGCCACTCACGAGTACATGTTGAGCTGCCGAACGAACGACTGCCAATTATTGTGCTTGAAAAAGTTGGGCAGAACGTCCCTACACAAAGTCAGCAACTGATACCCGCCGCAAGACTCACCTCGCGAATTCTGCTGGATTGTTGCAAATAAACGACTTGCCATCTTTGGCCCACTCCAGAAGTCCAGACTGCACGATGCGCGGGTCCTCCAGCATCTGGTACAGCTTGTTGACGAAAGCCGCCTGCTTATTCGGCGCCGGTGCTGCGGTGCCGTTGGAGGTAAAATACGATCTTTGTGTGGCACCAGACTCGGGCTGACTGGTTGCACGCATGGCTGAAGGGCTGCCTGTTCGCCCGCGCTTCCGGTCCTCGTCCCCATTTGCAGTGTAGCTGCGATGCTTGTAAGGCTGGGGACGTTCACTCGACCAGGTGGCGGCAGAGTCTGTTCGCCATGTCGGGCGAGCACCTAGAGATTGTGTAGACCCAGCGTGATGAGAGGACGGTCCAGATTCGGAGGATGAAACTGGCGACAAAGAAACCTCGTCCGAATGGGAGGGCGATCGCCGACGATGCGAGCGTCGATCATTAGTCCTGTTTGGGCTTTCATCGCGAGTTGGTGGAGTATGGTGCGCCCGGCGATGGTTATGGGCTTCCTTTGCTTCCCCGTCGGTAGACCGTTGGCGCTTCTCCTGTGGTTCGCCGTCCGATAGTGAGAGGCGTCGCTTGGGTGGTGTGCTGTGGCGACGAGACATGCTCGGTAATTGCTATGTGCGCTCACACTGCGATATGTCAGCTCTGCATCTCGGAAGGAGGTACCCAGTGGCCAATGGGTGGTGGGTGAAGGAGGGAGAGTAGAAGTAGGAGATAATCGAGAATAAGAAGCAGAAGAGGGATGGCGACGAGCGGACAAGAAGGTGGCCGATGAGAACCATATAACTCCCCCGCACATGCAATCGGGGGCTGGTCAACACCTTGCGAGGCCGCTATGATAGACGTCTGTGACAACGCAAGGTGTCAAGAATGCAAGAAGCTGCGCGTCGTACACGGCCTGTGCCGAAACGGGCGCTCTGTTTCAGAGATACCGTTCAAGGCGATACGACGGTTCCTCGATGCGGACAGATGTGTTCACAAGTTGTTCTAGACATGACACCATGCTTAGACACACGCGTCACAAGCATGAACTGCGCCTCCACATGTCGAGAAGGCATGGGCAACAGCTTGTGCTCGCTCTCTCTCTCTCTCGATTGTGTGAGTGTAGTGCGTAGCCGCCAGGATAGCATGTGCCATGTGATTGCCGTGTCTAAGCCCAGACACGGACCGTCCATCGATCGGGGACTTTGCGCGAGGCAAGCACTGCAAAGGCGATCGCGAGTTGATCTCCTTCGGACGTACTAACCATTGAGGGAGGGTGGGCCGGTTTGCTTTCTTGCGGAGTCCGCGGCCGGGCTGGGTCCTTTGTTGACGAAAGTGGGTATCTGAAGGACGTGACTGAGAGTAGGGATCCAAGTGTAGGGATACCTGTGCAAGTGTCCGAATGACGGTTCCAGACAGGAGTGTTGGTGGCCTCCGCGAGTGTGATTAGAGAGGAGACGGAAAGTGCGGGGGTGGCGGTTGACCGGCTGGCTCGACGTGAGGGGGGCAGGTCAACACGTCGATGACGACCGGAAGATTGAGTAGCGGGGTAAACTCCCAATGAACTGGACCAAAAGGGACGACCTGCGGGAATGAGAGCTAAATGATGCAAGAGGGGGAAAGCTTGTATCAGTAATGCCCGTGTGAGGATCTACGACGCTTCTGTTGTGCCTGATGTCACTTCGTATGGCTTTCGTACTGTCGTGCGACGCTCGATGGACGTTGCGGATGGCGTCCGAAGACGTTCGGTCTCCAGGAACACCTCGAATGCCGTAATCGTCTCTCCGCTTCAAAGGGTGGAACGGCCGGTTCCTGGTGCTGCCCAAGAATGAACGAACAATGCAGTGCAGAGAAGCGGAAAGTTGGTCGGCACGCTGGAGACGGGTGGCCGCCTTGCTTCTTAGCTCGCTCCTGATTTAACGCAGTTGGAAGCTGGTACAGCTAGTAGCTAAAACCCAGTTAGGCTAGTGAAGCGCGATGGGTACCGGAATCCCGGCGTGGTCACCTCGTGGTAGCAACGGGAACGGCAAAATAATCGACCTTTTGCCTCGGGTCGATGGCATCAACAGTCGTTGCTCGATGTCGATGTGTCGTCAACGCTCAGACACGAGCAGTGCCCCAGAACGAGATATATCAGCCGGCCGACGATGCAGTATACCGAGGAGTGCGAGCGAGCCAGTTGTGGGCTTTGATTTGAGTTTGTCGTGAGTGTGTTCCAACAACGTCAGTTGGGCGTCGATGCGGTCGAGTAGAGGATGGGCTTGGAACTTAGCCAACAGATGCTGACTGTACTCGTGATAACAGGCGGAGGAGTACCGAGCACAGTACACCAACGATCTAGCAGTGTCGCCACGTCTGTCATGTCTACGATTTATGCCTGTTTTCTGTCAGATCCCTTAACACGACTGCCTGCAGGGGTTTTAAGACTGTCGAGGATATCTCTAGATCCTGGGCCGACGTCGGCCGGCATGGACGAGTAGTACTGCTCAAAAGCATGGCACCTGCTGCTGTACATCCGTCCGCCCACCGTGGACGGCGAAACGGTCATATCTTTGGACGCCAAGATCCCGCAGAGATCTCAACGTGGATATCGCCGGATCACCAGCAGCGTCAAAGAGAGTGCTCGTGGTTCTAAGCAGCGTAGAAACCATGCTACCGATTGTCCGCAGCATTGTGAGCGCTGAGGCAAGGCTGTTGACAGTTATGGCCGGTCAGCTCGGGGTGAAGAGATGGTTTATTAGTCATGTAATGGCTCACTGGGGCTACGGAGGCAAGACGCCTCAAGGGCGGGTCAGCCACTGCTGTGGACGATACTCCTGGCCTCCTCCACTGCGTCTCGTACGAGTGCTGCTCTAGACAGCTTCCGCCTGCTGCCAGGAAGTGCCGGAGACATGTGAACATGACTTCTTCTGTCGTTTGCGGAGAGACGCCTCCAGAACCTAGAATCTGTTTCTGCGTATAGGCGCGGGCGCCCACAGAGCCTCAACGTTTGGCTCGCAACGGGTCTGGCCGTTGATGGCCAGTATTCCTCCACAGAGGTGGCGGGCACTTTACAACAGCAGTGAAAGGCACAGATGCTCGCGGGGTCCAACAGCACACCTTGCGTCGCAGGAGCAGGAAACCTTCCGATCAGAGACCCCGCCACGGACGCCACACAGCCACTTGGCCCCCGAGATCGCGATCCATCCACCAGACGGGCTCTTGGCCGGCGCCGTCGGAGTTGTTATCTAGCCCAGCAGGTGCAGGCAAGTGAACGGTACCCCTGCCTGCCTACTTTGTTTGCCTGGAGTGAATGCTAGGGCATATCCGATACATCGAGCATGCCCATTCTCCTGTCGGCTCAGTCCTGGCAGCCTTGTATTGAATGGAAGCCGATGGCCGAAACAAGTCTGTGCGTTACCCTGCTTGCCTCAGCTCAGATATGACGTGACGCCCTTGTCCGAGATTTGTAGTCTGGCCAGTCTGGGGTACGAGTCGCCCATGGGTAGGCAGGTGGGCTGTGGTGAGGTCGACGGCGACATGGTCGTGAAGCGGAGTTCAGCTAAATCACTTGGTAGCTTCTCGTAACCTTGACGTCAATGATAATGCCCGCACCGTGATGCACAGCTTCTACGGACGACTACATGTAACGCGCGGCCGTCGAGCGTGCACTTACGTCTCGCGTGCCGTTCGAGCTAGGTTATGGGCCATAGCAGCTGTAGCTTGGCCGGCTGCACCTCTGACCTATGGGGACCATCAACCAAAGGCAGCTGTGAAGTCGAAGCACAGGGCATTCACCCAGCCTTGGACCACGAGGCATGGAAAGCTACGACGCATGGAAAGCTACGACTCCTAGAGAGCACGACGCCTGGATAGCATGTCCTGCAGACCTGCATTCTACATCCCGCACTCCGCCAACCGATACACCCGCTCACATGTGAGCACCGCGAGGCAGCGAGGCCGCAAGGCAGCGAGGGAAGTTGCCAAACCTACCGCCTCCTGCGCTCAGGACAAGGCTGAACTGCCATACTTTGATTCCGAGTGGTAGATCTTTCGATCGCAATTCAGAAGTTTCGGTTACGGCAATGGGGCAGTATCGCGTCCTGACACGATACAGGGAATCAATCCATAGAGCCCACCCATTCTCCTATCTGTCCGTTATCATGCTCATTGCTCATGGTCATGGTCATGCTCATGGTCATGTCCATGCTCTTGCACTTGGCGTTGGGTCGGCCTCGTCCGGTTCAGTGACACCAGCGACAATGTACGGACATGGCGCCGACCGGGCCGCTCGCCGTCGTAGCATGTTTTGCTTGGCTTCCACTATCGCGCACATAACAACTCCAGTGGCTTCCCGGCTTTCGAAAATGCCTCAAAGAAGGCGTCGCAACGGAACGTGGCGCAGAAGGCGTACGGTATACCGGTCCGATATGTGCGAGACAGAGCAAGCCCAGCCACGGACGGATATATCGAAGAGAGCATGCAGTTGTTCTTTCTTCGCTCGCGTGAGGAGCTCGGTAGACTAATACCGATCGTGAGTGGGAATGAACTCTAACGGCGCTGTTGAGAATGTCGGGTCGCCGTATTACGGTAAGGCATCCCGCCACCATGCCACACTCCTGCCGCCCAATTCCGCGGCGCCCGACACGTACTTGCATCGAGTCTAATGTCTAGTAAAAGCAATCACGTGAGCCGCGGATGCATGTGCGCGTCTCCCCCAGCGGGGCCAGCACCGTTTTCGTAGGCTGCTCGGTCGTCTCGTCGTTGGTGGTGGCCGCGGAGGTCGGTGTAGTAGTCGGCGCTGAGACCCTGGAGGAAAAATCAGCAATGATTTCAGGCACGGTTGCGTTTCAGGCATGAAACATGGGCGAAAGAATGTACGAGGTGTCTGCCACTGCTCGTATATGCACTACCTTCTCCCACTACTAGACTGGAAGTGATAGAACGGCGACTCACTGCCTTGGCTCTGTCTTCTACGTTGAATGGACCTTTCAGGTCGCCGTGGAAGTTGGTGGCTACTTCTTGACGGAACTGCTTGACGGGGTCGAGGCCTTCCTTTGCGCATCTGGGGTCAGCTTACGCTACTTGAGGAGATTGTGCCCCGGCTGGCTGCTGGCTGCTGGTTGTGCAAGTGCAATGCACGTTCGCACACATTTTGCTGCACAACACGTCTCTTTTTTGACAGATAGATCACAGAGGGACGACGCCGAGCGAGGCAGTGACTGCAGTCTACTCACATGTAAGAGAACCATCGATGCCCGGTGGTCACATCTGCATGTCAGCCATATTCGTCCATGACAGGTTCTGGCTACCACACCGCAACTCACGCGTAATCTCATCAGCGTGAATGACCTCCAGAACATCCGTAGATCGCTGGTCGCCCGCAGCCTTCAGCTTGGCCAGAGTGAGAGGGTTCATATCCACTCCACGAGCCTCCGCAACGAGGTGGATAATAGCTATCCGGGACAGGAGCGAGTCCGCCGTATCCATAGCTGATTCCCACAGGCCAGCGTGCACTGCGCGTCAGATCAGCCATACGTGTCATACCTACCGGAGTGTGCGCCGAAGTAAGATCCCATCTCCTGACACGTCAGTATAGTCTCATCACTGGGCACGTATCTAGACTCACGACGAGACGGTTGGCAAGTAGGGAGTAGTGTTTCGCCTCGTCCTCTGCGACCTTGGCCCAGTCGAGGAAGAACTGTACCGGCAGCCGTTCGCCTGCGACCGCGACGTCTGCGAAGCGGGCGATGATGTCCCATGCCAGGTCGATGGCGTACTGCTCGATGTTGGCGAGTGCGTCTATGAGGTATCAGCAGTCTGAAAGACTGGAAGCGTATGCGCGACGTACGAAGCATGAGTATCCGCGATTTCTCAGATCCGCCCTTCCCCCTGCCCAGTCAGCTATGATTCTCCAACATGAAGTCACCGTTTACCAGTCTGCCCAGGTGCCACAGCAGTCTGCTGCCTCGGTGGCTCGTCCAACAACCCCTCTGCCTCCCGCACACGCTTTATCTCCTGCAAGGAAGGTCGTATTGATCGCAGCTTCCCCGAACGCATGCGTGCTACACCTTCGCGAGTGAGTGCGCATTTGAGCGCCGGATCGGAGGTGGCCAGAACCATGTGCGCAAAGCCTAGCAATGATGCTGGGAGCTCCTCTGGCATAGCGAGGGGCTTTGAAGCCACCTGTGGCCCAGTAGTCGGTGGGTCTGATATTGAGAGCTCTTCCATCGAGAGAGGAGGTGGATCTGCGAACTCTGCCCGTTAGATGGGCAGACATTTGACATACCTTCGCTGACTCCCCGGAACTCAACGACCTCCCACTCGTGCTTGCCCTCGATGTGGGGGAGCTCCACCCAGACCTGTGCCTCTTTTCCTTCCCCTACGACTTGGAGCTTGTAAGTACATTGTTGTGCGCCGGTTGCTACGAGTCAGTACGGAACGAGCAGAGGAGCTTACAGCTGGATCCATCGCGCAGGTCTGTGACATGTCAGATGGAGGAAGCCTTCCTCGCCACTCACCGAAGTCGTACTGGTGCCATGGGCAGACTTGTCGTCAGCTTTGAGCGGGTATGCAGATATGATCTGAGCTCACCGATAGCCCTAGTGTCCTCGATATCGTCGACCTCCAGCTTTGCATGGCTCAGTGGTGCCCCGAGGTGCGGACATGTCTCCTCCATGCAGTAGAGCTCTGGTTCCTCATCCTCCTCTATCGCAGATGCTGTGCTGTCCGACCTATCTGCGCCTGCTGTCGTCTTGTTGATGCGGAAGAGCAGCAGCCGGTGATACACTGCTGGTGTCGAGAGTGTCCGCAAGGCGAGATGGTACCTTGTATGAGAGAAGGTGTCTTGCAGCTGGCACACTCTGTGAAGTGTTAGCGCAGGCCGAATCCTTCCTCTGTCTTCTCTCTCACTTTAGATATCCGTCCATGCCGTCCACGATGATAACGATAGTCGGCACACACCCAATCCTTCCTGTTCAAATGCCTTGCTGTTATCGATTATAACTTTTGAGAGAAGGTTGTGATCGGCGATGTGCAGGCTGATAGTGAGATGGCTAGGCACGGTTGATCTCCATGATTGCTAGGTGGCAAATGGCCTAATCGCGAATACAAACATTAGTACACCTCATTACGTTCTGCGGGTGAAACGTCCCTAATAAGCAGGTCGCTTGCGGAGAAGGCGTACCGGCCCAGGGCAAAATGGTCCATCTCTCTCTCTCTCGGAAAAAGTCCCGTCCCGTGTGCGTGTCCCAGAGTAAAACGCCTGGATTGCAATAACTTCCCCTGTTGCCTGAAGTCGAGCGAGGTAAGGCGAGGAAGGTGGAGGAAGGTGAGCAAGACGAGGAAGGCGAGGAAGGTAGGGAAGATCGGTCGTCCTGGGTCGGGCCGGGACAGCGGGGAACCCATCAGACATGTCAGTCAAGCTCTCTTCTTAGTGTGTATATGCAGTGGTAGTATGTACATGCAGAAAGTAGCAAGCACTGTACTGGGCCAGTGTATGCATCCGCTCGTCAGACACGCGCGAGACACACTGCTCGGACGCGGCGCGGGTGGAAGAGTGGTAGTCGCAGCACGGGTGGTCAGACCCGAACAGCGACCAGATGGCAACATTGTCATTACCTACAACTCTCATCGATCTCCGCTCCTTTACCACTCACACTCACTTCCATCTCCATCATCCCGCACTGCACTTCCGGACTGGACTCCGCAGCACAGGCCTCCCCCTCCCGGCTCTGGTCGCCGACACCGCGTTCCCTGCCTCACATTCCCCCGTCGGTTCCGTCGTGCCACACTCGTCTACTCTACAGGGCAGTCGCGCATCACGTCCACCTTTATACCACTCACTCCTCGCACACTTCCGAACTCGCAGCCTGCGCATCGATCTCGCCGTCGCCGCGTCACCGCGTCACCATCGCGTGCAGGTACATAGGTACTCGGCCTCCCACTCGGCGCGTCGCAGCCAGCTGGCTTCAAGTACTACCAACGCGAACGCGACCTCCACCTAGCGTCGACCTGACACACAAATGGCTCTCTTCGGCGCAGCCGCAGGACCCTCGCAGTGAGCTCAAAGACAGCCGCACTTTCTGTACAAGATCAATGCTCACACCACACAGTCGAGCAGGAGGAGGACCCTCTGGTGTCTGGGAGCCGTTACCACACATCTACTCTGGACTTGTTGTCCACCCATATCATCCATCCGGCTCTGCACCGGGCTCGCCGACTGCGGCTGGCCGGTCTCCGAAACACCGCTTCTCGTGGTCGGGCCTGTCAAGTAACGCGCCGCGCCCGGACGACGTCTTCTCCCACACCCGAGGGAACCCGCATGAGGTCAGCCTAGATGTCGGGGACGAGTTCTTCGCCTTCGAAGAGTACAAGGGCGACGATGTGGAGGGATCATGGTTTCGAGGGTGAGTATGGCAGTCTTTACGCGTGCTTCGCGCAACATGGCTAACACCGCTCAGATATGTCGTGCAAGGCGTGTCTCTGCCGATGCTCATGCCGCATGCCGACACACCGAAAGGACAATATCCCAGGACAGAGCCATCAGTCCTGATCGGCATCTTCCCTTCCTCTGCTGTCTATGTGCGGCCCAACTCTGGCACAGAGAGCGAGGTCCTCGCAGTGGCATACGAGCGCGCAAAGGAGATGGCAGACGACCGCGTTCGCGACATCATGCGCCAGCAGATGAGCGCCGTCCGCGAGGAGGAAGAGGAGGAAGGTGAGGGCGCAGGCCTCTCCGGCTCGGGCGAAAGGGACGAGCCGGATTCCCCGCAACTCAACGGTCAGGCGAATGGGCAAGGCAATCTTATGAAGCGCGATCATCGGCCGTCGTCGCTCGTGCTTTCCCAGCATACGAGGGAGAAGGAGCAGCCACCACTGCCGACTCTCACGGCTGGCGACTCGACTGTTGCAGGACAACAGTGGCCGCTGGTCGATGAGATTGCGTGTGCGATCCGGGAGTGGTATTCTGTAAGTGGACAGGTTGAGGACATGGCACTGACTTGCAGCGGCTGCCTACATACCTCACCAACAGGGAGTATAGACTGTTCAATGCTGTGGTGCAGCACATCGATGCGTTGTTCTTGGGACGCCGCCAGCTGCTGTCGCAGATGCTCAGTGGCGAGGAGTTGATACGAATCAGGAGGGAGTGCGTGTCTCGGCTGGTCAAGTGCAACGTCGCCCAGGGGCTCGAGGTGATCGTCCGCAGTCTTGAGGATGGCAGCGTCGTTGGCGTGGACAAGGACCGGTCTCTAACCAGCTCGGGATGGATGGGTGGTGTCATGGCGTACATCTATCAGGTTCAGGTGAGCAGCAGGAGAAGCTGACACCGCTGACGCGAGCAGTTGGCATACATCGACCTCGTACCATTAGACGCACTGTTCGGCAAGTCGACCATTCCCCGACCACGAGCGATAAAGACACCCGTGGCGTTTGCTCTTGAAGCTGCGCGGGATGCCGAGGCCGTCGCGTCGCCCAGTGGGTACCACTGCCTCTTGGACTTCCGCGCATTCCGCGCCTCTCTCGCCCCCGGGGAGACTGCAGAGCTCTTCTTCTCCCTGTACAGCAAGTCACAAGGACGCTTCTTGACAGAGGAATACTGCCTCATACTGAACCACAATGGCAGCCCCGCCCGGGACGCAGAGAGGAGGTTAGGGCGGCTTCGAACGCTGTTTGCAGATCTCCGTGCCGATGATGTGGCCGCCGAAACGTACCTCGTCTGTCGCATCGTGCGCAACGGAGGGATGAAGATGGCGGCTGAGGCGTCCTCTCATCATGGGAGCCCTGACGTCGGACGGTGGCCCGCGAACAAGCGCAACAGTGGGGTGTTCCCCTCGCCTGACAGCCGCTGGCGCAGCAGCATGTCAATCTCCGACAACGCTACAGACGACTCTTCTTCAGTGGTATCTGGATACGAGCCGAAACGGGTGCGGACAATCGACACGACCCACTCGCTCGGCACATTGGCAAGTCGGGGGACACTCCGCCGTCCGCTAGGTTGTGCAGTCTTGGAACTGCCCTCTGTCAGTCGGCTGACCACGGACGGCAATGGTGAAGACTACCTCATGCCGATCTACGTCGCCAAGGACGAGGCCAACTTTGCCACTTTGCATGCTGATATCATTTTGCACAACGAGCGGGCGTACGAGCGCTCGAATCGGATCGAGAGCATGGCTATTGGGCTCAAGCTCTTCCACGGTCCCGTCGATCAGGTCGTTCGCGAGCACCCCTCCTTACTGTTGGAGACAACACAGACTCAGCGACTAGGCTTCCCGGACGTTGTCCCTCCCGGCACAGTGCGTAACGACCTCTACATCAAGTTATGGGCTGCGTCCTTTTCCACCCTCTTCCCCGCTGGTGGGACACTGCGCGTGCGCAAGACGGTAGCCCCGATACCCGCCAGCACTCAGGTTTCTCTAGAAGTGCGGCGCGCGGACGGGTCCATCGTCACAGACTCCCTGTACGCAGGTGGATCAGGCGAGCCAGCTACGGCTCAGTACAACTCCATCGTCTACTACCACAACGACCAGCCGACGTTCGGCGAGCTCATTAAGATCGCTCTTCCACAAGGGTCCGGCGACTGTCACCTGTTCCTGTCGTTCCGCCGTCGATCACGCGACCGAGAGGGTAACCCCGACGTTGGGGAGAAGCCATTTGCGTTCGGCTACCTGCCATTATTCTCGCACAATGCGTCAATCAAAGACGGGAAGCATGAGCTCATTCTCTACCACATGGAGAAGGCGTCCATGCAACCCACGCCGAATCTGTACTTCGAAGTCCCGTCAACAGGCGAGCCGCGCCTCACTTCCGAAACCTCGCGCTATATCACAGCCCTGCGGGATCGCATCTCTCTATGGACCTTCCTCTGCTCCACCATCCACACGCAGGACGACACCCTAAGGTCCCTCTTCGCGTGGCAGAGCTCAGACGCTGCTGCTCTCATCCACACGCTACAGATGTTCCAGTTCGTGGGTGAGGACGAGATCGCAAAGTTCCTCCAGCCCGTCCTGGATGCGCTGTTCGCCATCCTCGTGGGTCACCTCGGCGACAGGCGTGAGGAAGTCGATGACCTGGTGTTCAAGGGTCTGATCAAGGTACTCGCTATGGCCTCGGACCGCCGCTTCCCGTCATTTGGCCCTATCATTGCATCGTACACGGCCAAGCACTTTGCGTTCGCGTCCGCGGCGTCACACCTCCTGCGTGCGATGAAGGCCGTAATGGGCCGTCCTGCGTCACAAGAACATCGATCGTTGCTGAAGGTGTGGCACAATGTCTTCCGATTCGTCATTCGATCGCGTGAGTTGGAAAGATCGCGGGGTTCGTCGCTTGGCCCTACCGACGCCCAGCTGGAAGCCGACTTCAAGCACCAGACGAGGGACATTCTCGGAGAGATCAACGACGTGATGATGTCAGACGAGAAGGCCCTCATCGGCTCGCAGACCCTCGCTGTCCAGCATTACGCCGATATCCTGCCTGATCTGGCTCAGGTCTTCTCGCCGGGAGAGATTGTCGACATGGTCATCGAATTCACGGACACCCTGACTCGTGCCCAAGGCAATCTCGCCGTGTACAAGCTCCTCCTGATCCTGCAGATTGTCAAGACACTGTTGGACTTTGACGAGACACGCGCCCAGCTCATCCCTGCCATCATACGCTGGATAAAGCCGCATATCGGACGGTACGAGGAGGACCTGTTCTCCGCTCGTGGTGAGACCCAGGCCGTCAAGGACAGCCGCCAGATCCGATGGCTCGAGTGCAACCGCTTGGCCAACTCTGTCCTAGCGTGGACGGTCAACAAGCTGCAGGAGCTGCTCGATTCACCGATCATCAAGTCGGACCCGCTGCTGCTCGCGCAGGAGGAGGACAATATCGAGTACTGCTTGTCTGTCCTCCCTGGGTTGTTCCACTCCTACCTGGAGCAAGTCAGCGAGAAGACCATGTCATTGCTCGAACGTCATCGCGGCTCGACGGCTGTGTGGAAGTCGACGCCGGACGTCTTCCCCTCCTCTCATCCGTTCGCTCTCGTCTCCGATCTTCCCCCGCCTGCGCTACTGGGCAACGAGGAGGGTCTGCCGCCTGCTGGCGTGTTCCGCTGCGGCCTGGCGGAGACTGCTGTCGTCATCTTCACGATGGTCATTGCGGCTCCCCGGACCAACATCGTCAGCTGGCTGGCGGAAGTTCTTGATATCGGCGGTACTTTGCAAGTCAAGGAGACCCTCGAGGCGGCATTCAAGGTGTTCTCCTCCATCATCCACTTTGACGCCTTCCCCGCGCAATGGCTTACGCTCACTGGCCTCGCCTTCACTGCCGCAGCGCGGTTCTTGGAGGGAGTGGTCGAGTTCCTGTCGCGCCCGGAGTTCGTCCCGCCCATCGAGGATATGGACAAGTTCGACGTGCAGTTATGGACACAGTGCATTGAACTGCTCTGCGACCTGTGCGGAAGTGACGAGCTCGCTCTCGAGGAGCAGGGACTGCAGCGGCGCCGAGCGGCGTGGATAATTGCTGGTGATCTGCGCGAGGAAGGTGCGGTACTGCTGCACAAGCTGTGGAACGCGCTTGGCTGGCAGCCGATAAACGAGAAGAGCTCGCATCGGTACGGAGGATATCAAACGCGGTTCACTGGTCTCGTGGACCGTATCCTCACTCTGTGCCTCACATCACACGAGCGGCTGTGCGAATCGGCTGTTGACATTCTCTTCTCGATGATCTACGCGGAGTACATCCTGGACGGGAAGTTGAACACCATCCAGACGGAGATCTTCCAGAAACTGGAAATCCTGGTTAGTCATATGTCTTGGCGTTGCTAACATTAGTTCACGCAGAAGTCGATCACTGCCAGTGAATCCGCCTCGCGCGCGTACTTCGTCACTCGGCTGCGGAGCGTGTTCGAGGATACGCCGGACATCGACTCGAAGTTCCGCACGCAGGTCGGCGCCTTCCTCGACCAGGTTGAGCTCTTTATCGATCTGCTAATGGCCGTGCGTGATCTGCCCCAGACCAACATGTGGAAGGAGGAACGCGTTGCCGCCACGTATCGCCTCATGGAGTTCTTCTCCAAGGTCGGCCGGGACGATCTGTACATTCGCTTTGTGCACCACCTTGTCGCGATCAACGTCAAGGCCAAGGACTGGATGGGCGCTGGACTGGCGCTCAAGCTTCACGCCGATCTGTACAAGTGGGAAGTTGCCGGAGAGCTGGTCGACGAGTTCCGGAACGATACGATCCAGATGCCTGCGCAGTCTCAGTTCGAGCGGAAGGAGGCTCTGCTTTACCATGTGCTGGAGTACTTGGCCGAGGCGGAGGCGTACGAGCACGCGGTGGAGATTTGCCAAGAGATAGCGATGGAACACCGCCACAAGACGTTCAACATAGTGCGTATTTCTGAGCTACTGGGTCACGAGGCGAAGTTGTGGGAGCGGATCGCGACGTCTACCAGGCCGAAGCCGGAGTACTTCCGCATCGCGTACTTTGGCAACTTTACGTCGCTCAACCTCGACAAGGAGTTTATTGTTCGTGGTGCGCCGTGGCAGCGCTACGTTGGGTACTGCGAGACTCTCCAGCTCAAGCACCCAGAGGCGCAGATCCATCGCTCCAAGATCCCGCCGTCGGACATGGTTCGCTATGGGACGGAGCCGGTGATCTGGGTCACTAGTGTGACCCCTCTGCCTGACCTTACCAAGCCAGTGTTCCGTAAGGGCGTCGCGCCGCAAGTCCAGGCGTACTACCGCGCCAGTCGGATCGATAAGTTCGAGTCGCTACGACCGTACATCGTCGACCCGGAGGAGAAGGACGCGGTACTGCAGTGGATCGAGAAGACAACCATCACGACTGCGCATGAGTTGCCAGCTTTGGAGAGCCGGGCGGAGGTCATCTCGATCCATCATGAGCACATCTCGCCAGTGGACTCGGCCACGGTCGTAGTGGAGAAGGCTGACCGGGATCTCACCAAGCTGGTCAATGCTGTGCCAGTCGACACTAAGCTTCTGGGCAATGCTCTGAACGGCGCTGTGGACTCGCGTGTGAACGGTGGCATCTCATTGTACAAGAAGGTGAGCGATTCGCGCGGTTGAAGCTAACGTGTAGCATTTCCTTGACCCGGCCTACGTCGAGCGCCATCCTACGGAGATCTCGAACGTTGCCCGCCTGAGGCAGACTATACTGGACTATGCTCGTACCATCCAGCTCGGCCTCAGCGTGCTGCAGAGGGTGAACAAGGACATTGCTTTCCATGAAGCACTGCGGACCTGTGAGTTGCTGTCAATATCACAAGCTGACCTAGCAGTGTACAACAAGGTGTTCGCCGACGAGACACTCCTCCTCCCGCCTCTCCCCGAGGCTGGTGAGATGTCCACGCTGGCTCCGCGGAGTGGCAGCATATCCAAGGACTCGACGCCTCTTCTGCTGCACGAGCCACGCTTCGGGTCGTCTGACTCTTCTCCCGCCATACACCAGGAGGCACGCATGGCGTCACCGACGTTCTCGGACGCTGGCGCGAATCAGAGTACATACGTCCTGCCACCGCTTCGTGTCGGTCCTCGGGCGCCAGCACCTGAGAGCCGGCCAAGCATCAGCAGCCAGGTCAGCATCGGCGGAACTAGCAGTAGCCATGCGCATACCAGCTCAGTGGAGGGTGCGCCGTCTCGAGGCGGTATCCTGCTCAACGCGCACAATCACATTGGACGCTCGAACTCGACCAAGATCAATGGAAACAGCCATGTGACTCCTCGCAAGCCGGACGAGCCATTGGCGTCCCCATCCACGGCCAAGCCATCGCAGTATGCCCGGTCGTACTCGGTCGCGAGTAACGGCACGGGACGGGGTAGTGAATCCTCAGAAGCTCTGGACGGACCTTCCCTCTCCAGCCTGGCACTCACGCCAATCCCGGCATCTCCTCCACCAGCCGCTCCGTCTTCGCGAAGGCCGAGCGCGAGCACGAGCGCAGGCGAAGGCCACAGCGCGGCCGTCACGCCGAGGTCCACCAAGAGCCCGACGTTTGACCGTCTCAACGGTGACGGCATGGCAGACAGCCCGGGGCGAGCAAGCAGCCCGACCCCGACGCCCAGCATGAAAAGGGAAGGTCTCAGGCGGTTGGGGAGCCTTCTCCGCCGCTAGATCGATTTTACCCGTGACGAATATACCTGCATACAACATATAATGATAACCAATCTTCAGGACTTAGCTTGGGCTCTCGCCGCAATGAATGTTATGATATCTACTTGACGGACTGCTTGTAGCCTGCGCGTTAGGTGGGCTGATACGGGGGACTGGGACTTACGGGACACGTCGAGGACCGTTGTTCCGCAGATGGCACAGAGGCCCTTCTTATATGCGCAGCGGTGGCATCTTGTTGCGTTGTTT
The DNA here is from genome assembly GCA_001600275.1 of Cutaneotrichosporon curvatum. Taxonomy (NCBI): domain Eukaryota; kingdom Fungi; phylum Basidiomycota; class Tremellomycetes; order Trichosporonales; family Trichosporonaceae; genus Cutaneotrichosporon; species Cutaneotrichosporon curvatum. The sequence goes on along the minus strand of BCJH01000009.1, from coordinate 86,212 downwards.
TGTTGGCATGTTTTCTGCTGTCAGCATGTTGCGGAGGAAGGGTCAACAGGCGCCGAATCAGACCTGGTGCCGCGGTAGGTGCTCGGTAATCGTGCGACCACGCAGCATCGCTCTGCCATGCCACTTCTCTACTCACCTTGCACTCGATGCACTTGTTCCCGTACGTGTTGACCTTGCTCTTCAATCCCCCAGGTTTCGCATACGGCGTCGCGCGGGATCGTGCAGTCAGGAGCTTGTTCTCGCCGATCACGCGGGATGAGGAACCCGGTCTTGATGGGTCAGCCGTAGCTACCTTCGACGTTTTCTACCGTCAGCATCTGCTACTGACATGTCAGATTGTCTAGTACTCACGCTCTCGCACTTCTTGCACACCATCGCGCGCTGCTTACTGAGACTGGGAGAAGGTGAATCACAACAGAGCGCGCAAGTGGAGGTGCCTTCTGACTTCAACACGCTGGGTGGCAAAGCGGCCCCGTCCACGTGGCTATCTCCAAAATGCCGCCGCGTGGCGCGCCGACGGGGCAGTGACGTTCATGACGCTGTCCTGCTGTGCTGACGACCACACTCACGATCACGACCACCATCGAGACCAACCAGCTCGCGGGCAGTCTACGGCAACTTTCTGGATCGAACCCGCCCGCAATCCCTGCTTGCGGAGTAGAAAGACAACCTCTCTAGTGACGCTGCGTGCTCTACCACCACGATGGACCCATCTGTGCCCCTTGTCGTTGACAATGGTACTGGCGTGAGTGGGGGGCTTTGGCTGTGCTGATGGTAGTTTGTCAAGTGCGGCTGGGCTGGAAGCAACTTCCCCGAGTATGGTGAGTAATCTGTGGATGGTGGTGTGATAGATGGGTGATGGGGAGGGGTGCAGCTGCGTGGGCCACGGTGCCACGACATCATGGTTGGTAGCCTGAGGTGTGAGCTGGGAGGTGTCAGGCCTGCCGGGGGACCGAGAGGTTCATCGCATCGCCTTTCTTCGTTGAATCGAGGTGCAATATGACCACTTGCTAACCTCAGTGTTCCCATCCGTCGTTGGTCGACCAATCCTGCGTGCCGAGGAACGCCTAGGCAGCAGCACCCTGCGCGACATTATGGTCGGCGACGAGGCTGCGGAGAACCGATCCTTCTTGCAAATGTCACACCCCATGGAGCACGGCATCGTCAAGAACTGGGAGGACATGAAGCACCTCTGGGACTACACCTTCAACGAGAAGCTGCAGGTCGACACGCACGGCCGCAAGATCCTCCTCACCGAGCCGCCTATGAACCCCAAGGCCAATAGGCAGAAGATGGCCGAGGTCATGTTCGAGGACTATGGATTTGGCGGAGTCTATGTCGCCATCCAGGCTGTCCTTACGCTCTACGCACAGGGTGAGTTTGCGCCACATTGCGATATGCTGACTGGCAGGACTGCAGACTGGTGTCGTCGTCGACTCGGGTGATGGTGTCACCCACGTCGTCCCGGTCTATGACGGTTATGCTCTCCCACTTCTCACTCGCCGTCTTGACGTTGCTGGACGCGACGTCACTCGCTACTTGATCAAGCTGCTCCTGATGCGCGGATATGCATTTGAGAGGACGGCCGACTTTGAGACCGTTCGTGGCATCAAGGAGGAGCTGTGCTTCATGTCGTACGACCTGGACCTGGACAAGAAGCTCGCCGACGAGACCACTGTCCTTGTTGAGAACTACACTGTAAGCTCGCGCGACGTGACTCCCGCTGACAGCCCAGCTCCCAGACGGCCGCGTTATCAAGGTCGGATCCGAACGATATGAGGCACCAGAGTGCATGTTCCAGCCCCACCTTGTGGACGTTGAACAGCCCGGTGTGGCTGAGCTCTTGTTCCAGACTATTCAGGCTGCACCTGTTGACACCCGAACGGAGCTGTACAAGCACATTGTGCTCTCCGGTGGTTCGTCCATGTACCCAGGATTCCCCAGCCGTCTGGAGAAGGAGATGAAGCAGCTCTACCTCACACGAGTACTTGCCAATGACTCGTCGCGTTTGAAGAACTTCAAGATCCGCATCGAGGACCCTCCGCGTCGGAAACACATGGTCTTCCTTGGCGGTGCAGTGCTTGCGGATATCATGAAGAACCAGGAGGCATTCTGGGTCACCAAGCAGGAGTGGGAGGAGCAGGGTATCCGCGCACTGGACAAGCTCGGCCGTGGAGACTAGTTGTAGAATGTTATGAAGAGCGATTTTAACGCGCGGTGAATAGCCGACCGGTTACTAGAGAGGCAGCGGGATGTTGGTGGCGATATCCGGCGATCACCTGATGGTGTGCGTCATGGCTGTCACTTCGAGAGTTACCGTGATTGTTGACCAAGTACACTTCTTCTTGAGCTCATAACGACGCCGTCGACGACACCGATGCAACCCAGGCTGCTGGGTCTGACGGCGAGGGCATCTGTCTTATCAGCTCTACGGCCAAAGCGAATACACGTCCTTGGCCGTTTGGCACCCAGCGAGCTTCGACCTCTACATCAACGTCGGTATGATCTTGGCACGCTGCAATGTCGCACGTTCACGTCAACGGCACCCCGTCGGGATGTGTTCTTTGCCTCTTTCCCGGCTCTCAAGAGCACACTTCTGGGTCTGACGCGTATCTCTCTGCTGGCCCTGCCGTTTGTCTTCCGCTACAAGTGAGCTTAATTGCCACTGTCATTAGGAAGAGCTGACGGTCAGGCTATGGAACAAGTACAGGCGCACATCTTTGCTGCTCATCCAGATACCGGTGAGCTGGCTTGGATCTTGAACATACTGACAACAGGTGTTCGCAGTCTGCATCGTCCTGGCTCTAGGATTGGATCAGAGCCCACGGACGGGTCGCTGGCGGTTGCTGCTCATGTCCGAGAACGAGGAGCTGGCGTGGTCGTACCGCAAGTGAGTCGATGTCTTATATTTCCCTAACAGAAGACACAAGGAAGTGCTCCTGCACGACGGCCCATTACTACTACCGCCAGACGACCCGAGGTGTAAACAAATAGCCCGCGTCGCGACTCGATTGATCACGGCCTTGGAGGAGCAAGATGGACATGTTGTTTCTGGCGCGGCCGGATCACCGAGAGAGGAATTAGTGCGCGATATACACGACAGGGAGGAACGGGAAGACAGGCTGGATCGGTATAAACCAAGCGGTACTGCTAGATCGAGCTACATGCCATTCCGTCCGGAGACGAGCAATCCCCTCAAGCACTTGGAAGCTGCCGATTGGAAAATATACGTTTTTGATCTGGTGAGTAATGTAGACGAAATCTGGTTGACGTAAAGCCGCTCGTCAACGCATACGCTCTACCGAGCAAAGAAATCATCACGTATACCGGGCTGCTCGACACCCTGCCAGGAGACGATTCGATGCTGAGCGCCGTGTTGGCTCACGAAATTGCTCATGTTGTGGAGAGGCACAGCGTTGAGAACATTGGAGTAGGTGGCCCACGTATCCCGCTGACCAGCAGTTCCTCAACCTGATCGCTGTCGGGTTTGACGTGCTCCGTGGCTTTGCATTTGCATTCACGATCAGCTTCCCCATGTAACGTCTGCCAAGTTTCACGGCTGACATCAGGGTCACAGATGGTGCTGCCATGTTTATCAACTGGGTGAACGACGTAGTCGCCGAACGAGCATATTCTCGCAAGTTGGAGCAGGAAGCCGATGCGGTGGGCCTGAATCTTATGGCGACAGCGGGCTATGATCCACGCTCAATGCTGGACTTGTGGGAGCTGATGGCTGCTGTGGACGCCGACGCCGAAGCAAGAGGCAGATCCAGGCTAGACCAGAAGATACCACTCCTCCGGACCCATCCGACAAGTGAGGAACGGCAGAGTGCGCTTAGCGATAAGCTGCCTCAAGCTATGCACCTAATGCAAGAAGCAAGAATCAAGCGGCAGCCAAAGCTCGCGACTATAGAGAACATCATCCGGACGAAGAAATCACAGGAGGCCAAAGCCGAGGCCGAAGCCAAGGACGCGCCGTCGAACGACACGGCACCGGCGCAACGGGTGATTTAGTATGGGCAGTGGGAGATGCAGGCAGAGCTCTTTCCGGCAGAGTCGACTGTGGGTCCTTTGGTCTGTAGTGCTTCTGGTTATCGTGTGGGGAACAGGCTGGTTGTAAGAACGGTCGCTGCCGCAGCTGCCGCTGTAGAAGGAGCCGATGTCAACAAGGTAACGAAATTTGGTTCCGCTTATCGTAGCGGTAAACAAACCGCGCGACTGACTTCCAACGTTCGCGCGTTCAGTAACTGACCTCGCCCTCCCTTTCGTTTCGCCATCGCATCTGGGGCAGCCAACTCGAAGCATGCAGTTCGGAGATGAGGGACTGGATCGAGCAAACAAGCTGCTCAAACAACAGCTCTCTTCCAGCGGTACGTCCAGCGGACCATAGTATCCCCGACACGGCGCTGATCCTTGCAGATGCGCGCATCTCCGCCCTGGAACGGGAGAAGAGGGAGAGAGACGAAAGGCTCGAGGATGTACTGAGGAGTGCTAAGAATGAGAGGGATAGAGTAAGTGAATGGTCTGACCCGAGCTGACTATAGGCGGAAGCTCTGGAAAGAAGGGTGGAGGTCGCCGAGGACAAGGAGCGGACACTGAAGGAGGTACGCCCTGTCTGTCACCGATGCTGATCAGAAGGAACTCTCGCAAGCCCGCCTCAGCGTCTCCAACTTTGAAGCTCGGTTCAAAGCGGAGAGCTCAAAGGTTGCGGAGCTCGAGAAGGACATTAAGCGACTAGAATACAGTGAGTGTAGCTGGTGTCTCTGACTTACCCCAGATCTCGAATCTGTAGCAATGGAGGGATCCTCCCACACCGCCCAGGACGACCAGCTGCGTGCAAAGCTCAAGTCTGCGGAGGAGGACGCACGGAGGGCTCGTATGGAGTTGGCTCAGCTTCAAGCTCAACAGAGTGCAGTCGCAAGTAACCCAACCTCTCCTCGCAAATCCAGGCGCCGCGCATCGTCTTTCAACGGCGCGGACCTGAAGTCGATTGCTGGCGAAAGGGATGCCGCTACACGTGCCATGCACGAGGCGGAATCTCAACTTGAGACACTGGAGCGCAAGCTGGCATCTGCCGTCAAGGAGCGTGACCAAGCAGTCAACGCCCAGATGGCGCTGCAGAAGAAGGCCGCCAAGGAAATTGAGGATGCCAAGGATCGCGCGCAGGAGCTCCAATACGAGCTGGACGCCAGAGCCTTCGGAGAGCAGCCGACTGCTATGGAGAAGCAGAACAAGGCATTGAAGGCAGATCTGCAAGCAGCTCAGGATGCGATAGCGGCTTTGGAGGACACCAAGGGTGCTTTGCAGAGGGAGATCGAGCGTGTCAGTGAACTTCACGCCGCTGCCGCAGCCGACCACGAAGAGCAAGAAGCCAAGATCACTGAGCTGACAGAGCGCATCGCCTCTTTACAAGGCGAGCTTGAGGCATCTCGGTCCACGTCTCCCAGCGATGAACACAACTCCGACAGGGCGACTGCACCACTGCAGCGCGAGCTGAAAGCTGCCAAGCGCAAAATCGAGGTCAAGGAGCGAGAAATCGAGAGTCTCGAGAAGGACCTCCTTGATCTGAGCGATGAAGTCGAAGCACTGCGGAACGCTGGGGCCGCCGACCACCCGCGAAATGACGATGACAAGGGCCGGGTCGCGGACTTGGAAGCGCAATTGCAAGGCCTCGAGGAGGAGCTAAGGGCTACACGCTCAGAGGCCGACGCCAGTCGGTCTGAGCTTGAAGCTCGGCTATCCCAGACCAGGGGCGAACTCGACGAGGCTCAAACTTCATTGAGCACAGAACGCGAAGCTCTCGCCAAATTGCGTACGGAGATGGAGGTGAGTCAGCATGCTATGAGCCAGCTCCCTAACGCTAGGTCGCCAACACGGGCACAGCAGAGCTGGAGGCCATAGCGAAGACCGCCGCTGAGGCACAAGCGCGTGTTGCAGAACTGGAAGAGGGAGTCCGAGACTCCAGCAAGAAACTTGCCGAGGTTGTTCAAGCTCTCTCGACCAGTCGCGAGCATGCGGGAAGCGTCGAGCAGGAACGTGATAGCCTGAAGGACACAGTTGCCGAGAAGGACCGTCTGGTGGACGAGCTCAGCCGCAAACGAGACGAGCTCATGTCTGAGCTTGAAGAGCGGGTTGGAGATGCCGAGGCTCTGGAGGTAGCCCGGAGGCAGCTGGTCATGCAGGAGCAGCGCATAACGGACCTACAGACGCAGCAATCCAGCGATGAGGCTTCAGCCACGCGTTTGACCAAGGCTCTGCAGGAGATTGTGCAGCTCAAAGACAAGATTGAGGCACTGCAAACATCTATGGCCGAGATGGAAACGCATTTGAACGGGGAGATTGAATCAGCCACGACACGATTAGCAGAGAAGGAGGTCCTGGTGCTGTAAGTTATCATCGCTGTGCGAAGGCTCACCGAGTAGGTCCATGGAGACAGATGCCGCAGAGTTCAGCTCCATCAAGGAACAGGCAGATAAGCTAGAAGTCGAGCTTCAGGAGAAGACGACTGCTTTGGCAGCCTCTGCGGATGAGCTTCGCAAACTCGAGAACCAGGTAGCCCAAATGACCGCCACAATCGAGCGTCTGCGGAATGATCGCGACGAGCTGAAGAGCCAACTCCGTTTCGCAGAAGCGGAGACGCGATTCTCCACGCAGGCCGAGGGTGAGGCAATATCGGAGCGCGACACTCTCCAAAGTCAGGTCCTTGCACTCGAAAGTGACCTACAGTCGTTAACTGCGATAACCTCCGAACGCGATGACTTGGCCGATGCTATCAAGATCATTGAGAACGAAAGAGAATTGGCTCAACAGCAGATATGCGAGTTACAAAGCCAGCAGGCCAAGCTGCGTGATGAGCTATCTCACTCACTGCAAGAGGAACAGGACAGGCGCCGGAAAGCCGAGACTCGTGTTGAGGAGCTGCTGTTATCGGCTACGATCTCGGACATGCCAGAAGACGAGAGGCGAAAGGAAATCAAAGCGCTGTACGAGAGGATCGAACGACGTGAAGGTGAGATGGCGATGAGTTCGGGTCGCTGATAACAAGCTCGTATCAAGGCCATGGCGAACGACCTGAAGAAGCTACAATTGAATCACATAGTGGCACAGGATGACCTTAGGGATATCACGGAAGAGCTGGCAGCTGCCCAGCAATCGCTGACAGTTGCGAGTGAATCGGAAAAGCAACTTCTTCAAACGCTCTCGGAAGTCGAAGCACTGGAGACCGAAGCCCGGCAAGAAGTCTCTGACCTCAAGGAGACAGAGGAGCACTTGCAGCTTGAGCTCTCGGAGGCACGAGTGCAGCTGGAATTTCGAGAGGAAGCAATCAAGCACTTGGAAGCCAAACAAGCTGCCATTGCGACCGAGCACAAGGCTATCCGGCTCGCCGCTGCCGAGGACATGCGCGACCTGGTTCTTGCGATAGCCATCTACCGGAAGGGTATGGAATCAGCTACCGAACACGGCATTTCTACCGAGAGAGCATTACAAGCATACATCGCCAAGGCTGCCCAGTTGGAGGCCGAGCAAGCAGCTCTCCTGCAGCAGTCATCGACCATGAATGAGCTGCGCGAGCAGTTGGCGGCATCTGAGGAGAGGTTGCAGGATGCTGAAGTCGTCGCTACAGAGTTGTCTGAACTCAAGCAGCGACATTCCACCATGGAGATAAGGATCAATGAGCTCGAGGCAGAGCTTGAGTCCGCCAATGCTGCCCGCAACGACGTGGAGACCAAAGCGACATTGCTCCAAAAGGAGCTGATCGACGCCAACAATGATTTCGCTGCCTCAAGAGCCGAACATGAATCTGCTTTAGCCGACCACAATCGCCGTCATGTCGCTGCCCAAGACGACTACGACGCTCGTACAGCCGAGTTGAATGCGCAACACGCAGCAGCTCTCATCAGCGCGGAAGATCGACTCAAGGTCTCCGAACAGCAGGCTGAAACCAAACTCGTCTCCACTAGCCACGCTCTCTCCTCAGCCCAAGACGAGATCGTCGCTTTGTCCGCCCGCATGGAGGAAGTTGTTCGGAATCTGGATGCGGTGAAGGCCGAACGCGACACGATGGCTAGCCGGGTGGAGGAACTATCTGCAACAGCCGACTTGGTGGTTCAGCTGCAAGCCGAGGTAACCCGCTTGGAGTCGGATCTCTCTGAGATGACTATGGCCCGGAACACCCACGCAAGCCGCATCGATGACCTCGTCGCCGAACTCTCAGATGCTGCGGCTGATCAGGCTGCTCTACATGACGAGCTCGCTACTGCGTCCGCAGACATCGATGCCCTGACGGCAAAAGAGGCCCAGCTTCTCGAGGCACTCGACACTGGAGCAGCAGCACTGGAAGCCGAGAAGGCGAAACTCGACGAAAGCCAAGGGGCTCTTGCCGCATCCGAAAAGGAGAACCGCTCTAGCGCTTCACGACTCCGCTTCATGGAGTCGCAAGTGAAGGAGTTGACACAGCGCATAGCTGATCTGCGCGACGACCTGGACACTGTCAACTCTGGATCTTCCACTGCCACGCGTGTCGCTGCGGACAAAGAAGAAGAGATAACCCGCCTGAAGAAGGAGCGCGCGGCGCTGAAGTCCGAAGTCGAAGCCCTCAATGAGGACTTGCAACGCGCATATGGCACCCTCACAACCAAGACTAATGAGATCGAGGATGCCGACGACCGCCAGCAAGAACTCACCAGGGAGATCACTAGGCAGAAGAAGCGCGTGGCTAAGCTTGAGAGGCAGAACAAGTCTCTTCTGTCCGAGTTGGAGACGACTCGCAACACGCTAGACAATGTGTCTCCGGCGAAGACAGTGCCAACCTTGCCACTTCCAACAATCGGCACCTTCGAGTCATCCGCTGCGGCTGTGGGGACTCCGAAACACAAGCGATCCCGGGAGGAGGATGAGCGGTCTGTCCCACGCGAGATCTGGGTGCAGACCGGACCGACGCCGTCAGGCAAGACAAGCAAGTCTCCTGCGATCAGTCGATCACCGTTAGCATTGCGCGCTGTTGCTGGATCTAACCGTCAACCGGCAGAACGACCGATTGCCGGAATGGCGAAAAAGAGAGCGCCGGCATTCTCCGTTGCTGAACGGATGGCGGCGCTGGAGCGGCGGGGAGGCAACGGCATGGCTGATGCCCGATGATACTATTATACATACCGTACAGTCTATGAGCATTGTTGTAAATGTATGCTGCTTTCTATACCTCAAGTTCTATATCTTGATTCTGATTCCACGAAGTGCCCATGCTAGAACGGATAGGCCGGCGCTGTATGCGATCAAGATGAGCATGGCGGGCAAAGTTCCAGTGAACATCGTATGAACCGAGACATTGACGAGTCCGGTGAGGAGGTTGGACAGGAGGAAAACAGCCAGTCCGTTCTTGTTGATGGCCTCGAGAAGCGGCGGGCACGCAATGTCCGGTTGGCCGGGTGCCGGCGAAGGCACCAGGTAAAGCTCGACGGCGAGGTATCCTGCCAGATACGATGTGTTGTACGCCACCGTCCAAAGCACGTAGGGAGCATTGGCCTGAGATCAGCCTGGACGGACGGGGGACTCACAAATCGGCGCGACACAGCCAGACCGAAGAGGTAGCAGACTCCCAGGGCGGCCCACGACGCCGCAGCGTACCCTGCCAGCTCCAATGCCAGCTCAGTCTTGCGCTTCAATGCCCGTGCTGCAACGCGCTCGGCTGTCTCGTCGTCTTCAGAGTCATACCCGCTCGCCCTGGTGTTGCTCCGCAAGACATGCCCTCCTACGCTGAGGCCGATAAGGAAGAGAGCAAGGTACCCGGGCAGAGATGCTATACCCTCCTTGTTCTTGCCGAGTAGACCCGGCCTGGCTGGAGACAGAAGGAAGTTCTGGAGACCAGTCCCTGTGAGTACAACCTGATACACTCCAGCGATGATGAGTCCCAACACGCTCCACCGAAAGTACTTTTGAGCTGGGAGGAAGACCGTAGCCAGTGCGGGGACCAAGCCTAGCGTGAAGAAGAAGTTCCAGTGTACACCGTATTCTGTCAGATGCTCGGGGTACTCCGACCCCTTGACCATCAGGAGGCGAACGAAGCCGAGTGCCAGAATCGGGGCAGCCTTGCGCAGTGCAGTGAGACAGGTCTTGATCCCAGTGCTAGAACGAGCGAATGACTTGCAAGATACCACTCCGAGGGAGAAGACAAAGCTGCCTACTCCGACATCCATGAGAGATGTGCCAAAGTCCTCGCATTTCCCGAGGACGCGGGGGAATATCGGAAAGTCGACTGCCAGGATGCAATGTACGGTCATGACCATCATGTGTGCGCGGTACACTGTCAGGAACGGAAGATGAGCGTTTCTGCTCGGCTTGGTGTTCCTCTTCGATGCCGATGGATACACTGCTGATGACGATGAGGTTTGCTTAGCGGACGGGGTCTTCGGTGTCGCGGGCGGTGATGCCGCGATGTCTATGACCGCAGAGCCGGAGCGACGTCGGTCAAGCGGCGAAGTGAGTCCTGGGGAGAGTCCCGGCGACGAGACTACCGAGCTGGCTTCGCTTTCCGCTACAAGCTGGGAAGGCAGTTTGACCGTCAACTTTCTCGTAGGCGTCCTTGGCCGTGGCGATTCGTCCTCGCTGTCCGACTCGGCAAGCCATTGTCCGGCAGGCTTTGGCGGCTGTTTGGGAGTGGCAGGTATCAACAGAAACCCCAGTAGGGCGAGCACAGCGTTGAACGTGAGGGGATGTGAGGAAACCACAGTCACACTGAGAAGGAGGGGAAGTATGACCGTAGCGTAGTCGAGCAGAGGGGACTTGAGCCGTCTGGCCGCGGACGCATAGAGTGCGTAGGCTGTCTGTCTGTCAGTCGCCGCGGAGGTGACTAGCATACCAAAGCGGTCACGCTGAGTGCATTAATATGAAGCACGCTCGAGCCCGGATTATCGGCATGAAAGGCCTCCTTCACAGCCTTGTAGTCCATCTTGGTCGAGACGCTGAAGCAAGTTGCAGTACCATATGCAGAAGTCGACGCGTTGAAGCAGCCGAGACTGACTTCCAACCGGGCGCGCACGGCCAGGCACGAATGATGTCCCGCTTGCCACGCGATACTCACGTGCTCAGGAACCGACTGCCACACTCTCCTTTCTCGACCAAATTTCCGTTCGTCGTTAATTTCGCTCGCTCACTACTCTATACCTCACCTCCACAGCCAGCACAACCAGACAACATGAGCGGACGCGGTGGATACTCTCGAGGCGGCGGCGGTGGATCGCGCGGTGGATTCGGTGGTGCTCGTGGCGGTGGTCGCGGCGGATTCCGCGGACCCACCAGCTACGGCCCTCCTGACCAGGTTATGGGTGAGTGATTGTGTCTGAGGGAGTGTTGTCTGTGAAGTGGGCGCGGATCGATGTCGTCTGGCGTTGAGAGGTGGACGTCGTTTGGAATGGAAGCTGACATGCAGAGGTCGGATCCTTCGTGCACCCCGTCGAGTCTGAGATGCTCTGCTCTTTGACTATGCCCGCCAAGGTCCCCTACTTCAACGCCCCTATCTACCTCGAGAACAAGACCCAGATCGGCAAGGTCGACGAGATCCTTGGCCCCATCAACGAGGTCTTCTTCACCGTCAAGATGGAGCAGGGAATGCAGGCTACCTCTTTCAAGAAGGACGACAAGGTGTACATCGGCGGTGACAAGCTTCTGCCATTGGATCGCTTCCTGCCAAAGCCGCCTGGAGCTAAGAGTGAGTGCCGACACATCCGTGCAGCTTCAGTTTGTCTGCTGCCACACCCTCCCCGGTGGACTTGCATTGCCACTAGGCAATGTCAGCTGCGGAATTCCGCATCAGCTGCATTGTCTGCTTGGGAAGTGGTGCAGCAATGAGACAGAAGGCGCATTAGACCAGGCCGAGACGTTTGTCGGAATAGAACTGACGATAGCCGACAAGAAGCGCGGCGGTGCTGGAGGACGTGGTGGTGGCCGTGGTGGCCGTGGCGGACCTCCCGGGCGTGGTGGCCGTGGTGGCTTCGGTGCTCGCGGCGGTGGCCGTGGTGGTTTCAGCTCGGGCGGCAGGGGAGGCTTCTCTCGTGGCGGCGGTGGTGGTGGCCGTGGCGGCGGCGGCTTCTCGCGCGGCGGCGGCGGTCGTGGACGCGGCGGTTACTAGATCGTTCGCTGTATTTGATGATGTACTATACCCGACTGAGCCGTGGAAGCAACCCGCCCGTGTGACCAAGAACCCATGCATCGTACAGGACTGATGATTATGCCAGGAAGTACAAATGCCTGCCCGACTCGGACCGACCCTCTGACTCTACTCCTCCTCCATCCACACATCGTCATCGACATCCTCTACCTCCTCATCACGACGCCGGCTTCGCCTTGACCGCGTACGCCTTGACCCTCCCGCCCTCGATGACCCAGCTTGTGCGGTGTCGACCCCTGGCTTCCACCTGACAACCGCTTCCGTCGTCACACTGGCAGCGCCTTGCGAAATCTCGGCGATCCGCCGCGCGCGCCGATCATCCCCCGGCTCGCTGTGTATCTCACGGGAGCGACTGGCGGCGCGACGTATTGCACGAGCGCTCTGTTGGCCATTACCTGCTGGGGTCGAGCCGTCGCTGGTCGATGGATAGCGTGTGGCTCCACGTTGGGCACGATCTTGTGTCTGCACACTCAGACCCTTCCATCGCTCAACCGTATCCGGTGACATGCCCCCGACGTCGATCCATACAGGGTCGTCGTCGCTGTCGCTGTCGTTGACTTGGTACGTGTGAGGCTCACGGGGGTTGCCGCGAGCCCAAGCCGGACGACGAAGGGTATCAAGGCTCTCGTCGTCTACGCCAGACGGATCCGGGGTGTTGCCAAAGTTGAACACGTCAAACACTGTATTGTCGTTCCGCTGGGATGCAGCAACCAGTAGTCCGCCATGGAACGCTACCTGCCAGACGGAGGTGATGCCGGTTATGAGGTCCACAACGAAGCGGCCGGTGCGAATGTCCCACAGCTTGAGCGTGCCGTCCGACCCGCTGACGACCTTTGTCTCGTCATGTTGGAAGCATGTGATGGCAGCAGCATGTGAGGAGAGAACGTGCTTGAGCTCGTGCGTGTTGGCATCCCAAACTCGTAGCGACGCATCGGCCGCAGCCGACACGATATTGTTAGGCGACATGCCGAGCAAGCCTACGAGCGACGTGTGGCCGGTAAAGGTTTGCAAACACTCGCCGGTCGCAATGTCCCACAGTTTCACGGTGTTATCCATGGACCCCGACGCACAGCGGTTGCGATACTTGTCATACACGATCGAGTAAACTGGAGTTAGCCAGAGGATATACTCTACACCTTACCTCTGGCTTCATGCCCTTCCAGCACATGCAGGCAAGTGCCCTTTACTATGTCCCAAACACGCACGGTTCTGTCATACGAGCCAGAGACACACAGCCGGCCATGTGTGGCAATCGCTCGGACAGCCTCGACATGGCCTTGCAGGTGATGGACGTGGAAGGGGCTCTGTTCGGGTGGCACGTGGCCATTGCCATCGTAGGCCGGCTCCCCCTTCTTGGGCAGCTTCCACACGCGCAGCGACGCATCGCGGGAGCCAGTCACAATGAGGGGGTATGGCGGCTGGTACTCGCCCGTGGCTTCGTCGAGAATGGGCTCGGCGATCTCGAGACAGCGGACCGTCGACGTGTGGCCTAAGAACAAATGGGTTTGTTGCAAGAGTTCCAGGTCCCAGATACGAACGGTACGGTCGGTTGATCCGGTGACCAGGGTGTCGCCCTTGTACTTGAGAGCCCACACGCCTCCTTCGTGTCCATCTAGACGCTTGCGCAGCTGACCTGTCTTGGTATCATAGATGTTGATGGAGTGGTCATCGGACGCCGAGACGATCTTGTCCTCATCAAACTGCACACATGTCACGACGTGTGTGCCATGGCCCACGAACGACATGTGCTTTGGCTTGCGATGTAGCCAGTTCCGGTCGTTAACAAAGCGACGGCGGTAGATGTGTTTCAAAGGTGTAGCTCGGTCATCGATCACAGACCGCGGCATCTCGGTGTGCATCGGTTCGTCCTCGCTCGGAGTACCTGCTTTGGAGATCTTCTGCTTCGCGAGCGCCTCGAACCGGCTCTTGATGACTTGTTCCTCCTCCTCCTCGACTCCTAGGCCGTACCACAACTTGTCGCGGATGAGTCGTTCGCGCCAGACGCCTCGTTCAGAGTCAACCATCTTGCGCCACGGTCGGCTGACTCGCGCGGCTACGGTGAGGCTCTTAGCGTCCAACCAGCGCAGGATCTGCAAAGATATTTCATGAGGAAGGAGAGTCAGGAAGTCACGCTTGAGTGCCGTTGACGCAAACGCGGTGATCCGCTGGATTGTGGGCATACGCGACCGCCGTAGGAACTGCATGAGCACAAGTTGCTGTACCTTGTCTGGGAGGAGCTCGAATTGGCTCATCATTGATGGGAGGGAAAACAGAGTTGCAATCTCCAACCCGGAGCCCACACTCGGCTGAGCAACTTCGGAAACGGGCTCGCCGGGTGACGAGTCTGACGACAATACTTGCTCAGAATCTGAGCACGGCGAAACGACATCGCTAGGGCGAGCTTTCTTGCGTGGTGGTGATCGTGGGCGAGGAGCAACAATCCTAGCAGAGTTGCTGCTGCTGCTTTCCAAAGGCGCACTCGTGTTCTCAAAACCCGAACCCATAGCAGTCGACGGCCGACTGATCTCATACGGGCGCTTGCGCTCCTTCTCCTTGCCCTTCCCTTTGCCCTGGACGTACTGTGTCAGGCCGATAGGTCCATTTCCAGCCTCTATCGTGCGCGTCCAGCCGGGTCCAGACATGTGCCGGCTAGACTCCCCGGCGGAGAGCGCAGAACCGTCTTCATGTACTACTACGCGGTGGCCACCGAGATTGAGTTCCAGGTAGCGCAGCTCTTCCGGCGTCGGCTCCTCTGCAAGGGGATAACCCAGCTCAGACGACAAGTGGTGAGGCATTGGCACCGACTCGGGTACAGGAATGCGTGGTAGAGGAATAGGGGCGAACGAGGTCGTCGTACGCGTCACTTTGGTCACCCTGCCCGTCAGCCTGAGCGCGCCGCTGGAAGGCACTGCTGGCCACATCAGACGCGACTCACTCTGTCTTGACCACCGCAGGCTGCATGCACAGCATGGGGCCGTTGGGAGTCATGACTATACCTCCTCCACTGGAGGAGCCGCGCGACGCCTCCGGATAGTCGTCCATCGTTTGAGGGGGCGTGAGGGGCGACATGAGGACTGGAGGTGAGCAAACTCTTCTATCGAAGTGGGAGGAGGGAGAAGGATGAACGACGCAGCTCAGGTTGCAGTGCAATGTGCTCGATTATATACAGGTGTGATCAGACACGCCGCACCATGGCCGGCTCATGACGCGCTCTCCACTCTGAGCTTCTGAGTGGCGTCTGAAATGGGACGAGAGCACACAGCAACAATAGACGTTACACACCGCGCAAAACTTTCGCGCGCGCACGAAGCGGGTGTGCTGATGTAAGACTCACTCGTATACGGTTATAGTCTGCGTGCTGCTACCTGCGAGTAACGGGTAGCAAGGAGCCGGAGGGCGCGAGCCAGTCTGGTGATGTCGGTTGCACAGTGATGCCGCGCAAATGAGAGCCCGGGACACGTGCGTTGAAGCGTTCTCGACTTTGTCTAGCTCCAGGCTCAAGCCCACATCGAATAACACTGAACACTCGATAGGTGGAGGAGTCGCGACCGATCACGCGCCGAACAGGAGGTCTGGAGGTTTGAGGACGCGGATACCGAGGAGCTTCGATGGACGCGCCTGCTTATGCGCGTGTGCTGGTGGATACTGACAGCAATGTGTGCAGAATGCAAGGGTGGACGTAGTGGTGGTGCGTGAATGGATCGTACGCACTATGCGAGAGTCGATAGAAGAGTGTTGAGCGAGAATGACAAGAGCGAACGCAGTGGAAGTAGTGGAGGAACAAGGTTGCGGTTGCCGGGTGTACGGCGGACCTTTTGTGGTGCCTCGATGCGACAATGGTTCTATGGCACGGTAACCGTTGCGCATGACGCCGAGCACCGACTCGTACCCGCCAAGCTCGACTACTGCCACTGACAGTCGACAGCTGCGCTCTCTGGCATGCATGATAGGCGTGTTTCAGTGCAGGCTGCCACGCTGTTCATGAATCATATGCTACAGATCTCTGGTCTGCCATGGTCTATCTATCGCTTGTTTGACATTCCGACCACATGTCGCAAAGGCTGTTCCATGTGCGCGGGCTGCTCAAACCTTCTTGCTCTTTGCAGCGCCGCTGACTCGCCACGCACCGAGCACAGCATCTACAACATCCTGCACACCGTCTCCCTGCCTGACGCTGGTGAACAGCGTCGGCCCATGCTCCCGCATGATGGCCGCATCGCGACGCATAACGTCGAGACTGGCACCGACGTGGGGAGCGAGATCGGTCTTCCGATCAGCAGCATCTAGCTATCGACCCACCTTGTTGATAATGAACAGGTCGGACTGAGAGATACCTGGTCCTCCCTTGCGGGGAACCTTGTCACCACCAGCGACGTCGATCTGAGCTCAGCAGCATTTCACACTACGACTTACGACGTAGATGATGTAGTCAGCCAGTTCACGAGAGTAGTTGGCAGCCAGGTTGTCGCCACCGCTCTCCACAAAGAGAAGCTCTGTGTCGAACTCTGCCTGAAGCTCTTCCAATGCGTGGAGGTTAGCCGAGATGTCCTCGCGGATCGCAGCGTGAGGGCAGCCTCCGGTCTCGATCGCACGGATTCGCTCCTTCGGCAATGCCTCGTTACGGATGAGGAACTCCTGGTCTTCGCGGGTAAAGATGTCATTTGTCACCGCAGCTGCTGTCAACTGCATATCTCGTTGTGCACACACCGATGTTGTACTCGTCGCGAAGGGCTCGACAGAGTGCAAGCAACAGAGCTGTCTTGCCCGATCCGACAGGACTGCACTGTCAGCTCTTCTCTTTACATGCCCACATCGCTTCATGTCTGTCTTCACGCCAGTAAGCCAGAGCATCCGCGCTGTAGCCAAACTGAAGACCTCCCCTTGCGAAGCCGCTCCACGACTTCACGACCATCGTTCCTCGAGTAGCACTCACCCTCCGATGCCCACAGTGAACGCCCTCTCATTCCAGTCACGCCCAGTGTAGTCAGGCAGATCCCTCTGCGAGAACTTTCCTGTTCATTAGTACAGTGTCGACAACGGCTCGCTGGCGCTCCCCGGTCTGCGACTCACCAGCGTCCTCCAGGTGCTCATGGGTGTGGCCATGCTCCTCCACTCCGTTGTGGCCGTGCCCATGACCACCGTGGTCATGCGAGTGCTGCTGCTGCGCCTGCACGTCGGTCGCCGAAAGCCTGTTCTCAAACTGGCAGACTGTGGTCATCGTTGTTGTTGAAGTTGCAAGTGAGAAAAGCAGGATAGCCAGTCAACGCAAGGAATATATAGCTGCGGCGTGCTAGTGCTGGGTCCTTCATCTATGACCAGTCGGAGGGGGCCCCTGTGCAGGTACACACCTGTACTCTTGTTATGTGTATACCGTTGTGTGTAAACTGTCGTGCCTACAAAGATAACGCACATTTACTTCCGGCACGTCACCGGACACTTCGCTTCGCTGACCATCGACTTGCTCTCCCAATGGGTGACATTTCGCGACTTTGCCAGTGGACCATCGCAAGCACACCACCGGCATCACAATGCCTCACCTAACCCAGCTCATCAAGGAGCGTGATCAAGCCTCTCCGTTTCATACGTTCGAGTTCTTCCCGCCCCGGACAGGTCCTGGTGTCGCCAATCTTCTGGATCGTGTTCAACGCCTAGCCGCGCCACCGCTCCAACCGCCTCTCGCGGTCAGCGTAACATGGGGTGCTGGGGGCAGTACCGCAGATCGATCACTCGAGATTGCAGAGAGCATTACCAGCCTTGGCATTGAGGTCATCCTGCATCTCACATGTACGAACATGCCCAAGGAGAAAGTGGACTTTGCCCTCAAGGTAAGTGTTCGGCTCCAAGATGACTACCGTTCAGCTCTGCGGAAGGCTTGAGTTTGCTGACCGCAGCGTTGCCGCGAACTTGGTATCTCGAACATCCTTGCACTCCGTGGCGACGCACCCCGTGGGGAAGAGTACGCGGATGAGAACCAGCAGAACATGGACGAGTTCCATCACGCCGATGACCTCGTGCGCTATATCCGTCAAGAACATGGCGGCTTCTTCTGCATTGGTGTTGCAGGTTACCCAACACCTCATCCCGACTCGGAAGATGCCAAGAGCGATCTGCAGTGGCTCAAGAACAAGTGCGATGCCGGAGCGGACTATATTGTCACCCAACTGTTCTACGACATGCCTTCGTTCGAGCAGTGGGTCCGTGACTGCCGCGCAGCCGGTGAGTAGCACCTCGCGTCATATCTGACAACAGGCATCACCGTCCCCATTATTCCGGGTGTCATGCCGATTCAGAACTATGCCAGCTTCCGCCGCCTGATGAACCTCACACAATGTCCCGTGCCAGAGGATATCTTGAGGGATTTGGAGCCCATCAAGAGCGATGACGCCGCTGTGAAGCAGTACGGTGCTCGGCTCGCCACAAGAATGGTCGAGCGTCTCCTCTCTTCAGGCCTTGTGAGCGGTGTGCACCTGTGCACATTGAACTTGGAGAAGTCGATTCGGACAATCCTGGAGAGCCTCGGATGGGCAGCCGGCGCAATGTCCAGCGTACAGAGCTCGCCCCGAGCCCGTCTCAACCAGCTCATTGCCGACGACGACGCCCACCCCGGCATGAGCATCCGCTCGTCTGAGGCAAATGAGCTCGCACAATGGGGTCTCACTCGCACCCGCAGCAAGCAGTCGCCACAAAAGACTGCCGCAGCTGCCGTCGCTGGGGAGGACTGCTGGGACGAGTTCCCCAACGGTCGTTTCACTGATGTGCGCAGTCCAGCATACGGAGAGATTGACGGTTGGGGCTCGGGTCTGAAGACGACACCGGCTCAGGCTCTCCGTGACTGGGGTGCGCCCGGCTCGCCAGAGGACCTCGCAGGGCTGTTCCAGGGCTACCTTCGTGGCGAGAAGCCTACCACACCATTCTGTGACCTCCCTCTATCGCCCGAGTCTGACTTGATCATCTCGCACCTGCTTGCACTGAACAGTGCCGAGAAGCAGCACTGGACTGTGGGATCTCAACCGGCCGTGGACGCAGCTCCGTCCTCAGATCCCATGCATGGCTGGGGTCCTCCCGGCGGCTACGTCTTCCAGAAGGCATTTGTCGAATTCTTTGTCCCCCTTTCCGTCGTGGAGAAGCTCGAGGCGAAGATCGGCGCCCTGGACCCAGCCCGCAACCTCATAACCATGTATGCGTCCAACCGCACAGGAGAGTACCGTACCAACTCGCTCAAGGACGACGTCAACTCTGTCACCTGGGCGGTCTTCCCAGGGCAGGAGATCGTCACGTCCACTATAATCGAGGAGATCTCCTTCATCGCTTGGAAGGAGGAGGCATTCGACATGTGGGCCGAGTGGGCCCTCTTGTACCCTCGCGGGTCTACTCCCCGCAAGACCATCGACCAGGTCACCAACGAGTGGTGGCTCGTCAGTCTCATCCATCACGACTACAAGGACAAGGACGGGCTGTGGAAATTCCTCCTGGAATGATGCTTTGTAATCTTATCGATGTATCTCCAACATGCATGTCTGTGCGCCAAGCCGCCGGCACAATCGTCCTCACGAGATCCGCCTACGATGCGAGAGTCACCAAAGAGGAAAGTGCTGGAACGCCAATCTCATCACAAATGCCAGCCATGCCGGAGTCGACACCATCGGAAGTCATCTGGGCGTCATCGGTCTCGGATCGCGGAGATTTGCATCCTGAAATACCTTTGCCGTAAGTATTTCAGGCACCTCCGACCTTATCATCCATCTCCACCCCACCAACGACACATTCACCACTACTCTGTCCTCGTCATGACCGCGCCCAGGCGCAGGCCGCAGCTGAGTATCAGCGCGCGCCTTTCGCCTTGGGCGCACAAGGCGCGGCAGATGACAGCGCCGGTGTTGGCAGCGTTGCTGAGCTTCATCGCTATCGCTGTCAGACCCATCTCGGACCTGTTTGGCGAGTGAGTCCGCCACTCCGAGTACGCGAACAACCTGCTGACAGTCGCGTAGGTACGCGTTTCTTGTATTCACGAGTGTTCTACTATTCTACTTCCCGAAGGGGAGAGTGAGCGAGCTAGTCGAGAACAACAGTGAGTACCCACCCCCTGTCCACCGTCCACATTCTATTTTGCCGCTCACACCACCCAGCGATCGATCTCGGAGGCGCCGTGTTGGGTTTGGGCTGGGCGAGCGCAGTATTGGCGGTGGCAGCATGGTGCGGGAAAACTCACGGCGCCGACGCAGCTGAGGGCCGTGCCACACTCGCCGTGGGCCTGGCCTTTCTCTCTCTCATTTGTAAAGTTGCTCGAGTGGGGCGAAGCTGACGAACAGGCGGATGGCTGCGGAGCTACACACCGCGGCTCAACGTGGCCTGCCGAGCCGCCATGTTCTACCCCATCTTTGTGTTGACTGCGCAACAGAAGATTACCAACTACAGCGCCGAGATATTCCTGCAGCAGTTCCTTGTGACGCTCTTCGCGTACGCATTCGCCACTGTGTGTGGCGTTCTCTGCCTCGAACACAACAGCGCACCGGCTCTGGGTACGCATGTCCTCCGTGCGATCCGAACGACATGCAGCCTCCTCCCCTTATCGCTGGATACCATTCTCGAGACCGATCCTGCTCCAGGCTCGCCGCCGGAGACGCCAAGCCCAAGAACAGAGGGCGCGACTACGCCCACAGTGACAAGATCGGAGAAGGAAGTCGAGGCCCAGCCACACGCGCCCACACAATCGGAGCAGCAGATTCTCGCGCGTCAGCTTCGAGAGCAGGTCACTGCGATGCGGGCGGCACATGCTGCGTACTCTCTCGACGTTGTGCATGCGCGTCACCACCCGTACTCTCTCAAGCCCGTGATCAGGCTGTTCGACAGACTGCAGCGCAACGCCCTTCTCGGCCCAAGGGGACACGTTCCAGGCGAACGCATCCGGGCTGCTCTCGAACGCGCCTACGCCACACCACTGTCGCCAGTCACCAGTCGCAGCGTCAGCCGACACGAGACGCCTCGACGCCGGCGGACGGGTGGGCCAACGCACACACGGACGCCGAGTATGGCATCAGTGGGGAGCGGAACGGATACACCCACCGTCCGCTCCGAGGTGCAGTACCCTGTCCACCCATCACTGTCCGCTCGGCGATCGGCAGATCTCTCCGCGACACAACTGTCACGCAAACTCAGCCAGGTGAAAACACACGCGTACAGGCACGGGGAGCGGAACACGTCCAACCCAACGCATGCAAGGGCCGAACGCGCTCGTGCCAACCTCAAGCAGGCCAGTACTTCGTTGTCGGCGGCTATCGTCGCGTCGTTCAATGGTGCAGCCAGGGAGCTGGCCGCTGCGTGCGACTGGCACTGGTCGGTCATCACAGAAGCTCTAACGCAAGTAGGGCCAGCGCGGGCTACTATTCCAGAACTGAAAGCCCGCCTCAACTCGGCGCTGATCGACCTGCAGCAGCATCTGAGTGGCATTATCGACAGTGATGAGCTGCACCGCTCGTCGTCGTCGGCCACTCTGGGCCGCGGCGTGACGTTCGCGGATGAGGTCTCGACCGCCGACTGGCTGGACGACGAGGATCGCTTCCGCATCGCCTTTTACATGATCGCTCTTCTCGATCTTGCCAGAGATGCGCGCAAGCTCCTCGACATTGCTGAGAGGCTGGCAGCAGATGAGCGGCCGAAGCAGTGGAGGCTCCCCCGGGTCAAGTCTGTGTGGGCGCCTTGGCCATCAGACGTGCAACTGCCGTCTATCGATCGCGAGGTACCAAGCAACGCTGGGGCCTCGGACGAGGAGCGAGAGAGGAACATCGAGGACCTCGACTTTGTCCATGCTCTGCTGCAGGAGTCGCGGGAGACGCCAGAGCATCCAGAGGTCAAGAATGTGCGGACCTTTTCCAAGCGCGTTTCTATTGCATGGCGGTCAATCTGGGACCGACACACTGTCGTTGCTGGTCGAGTGTTCCTTTCCAAGATGCTACATGCTCTCAAGCACTCTCGCCACGTCCACTTTGCTATGAAGCAGACTATCGGTATCTCGCTGTTGTCTCTGCCAGCATTCCTGCCGACCGGGAACCCCGGCAGGACGTGGTATGACTCGAGCATCGGCGCGTGGATGGTCGTCAGCTTCATGTACGTCCTGGAGGTAACGTCTGGCTCGACTCTGCGCGTCGGGTTCTATCGAATGCTGGGGACGTTTATCGGGGCGTTGCTGGGGTTCATCGTGAGTGTTAACTTGAGGTGGCGCTGACTCCAGTTCACTTTGATTGCCAAGGAAAACCCCTACGGCCTCGTCACACTAGCAACGGCCTGCTCCGTCCCCATCTCGTACGGTATACTCTTCACCGCCGTGCAGCCCATGGCCACCGTCACCGGCATCACCCTCCCGCCGATTGTGTTCTTCAAGTACCTCGGTCTAGGCGGGAACAAGTCCGAGTTCGAACTCGCCTGGACGCGGTTTGTCATGATCGTGATCGGCATCGCTGCGGCCGTGGTCATCGGCCTCTGGCTGTGGCCCATCCACGCGCGCGTGCAGTACTTCACCAGCGTCGCGGACACGATGGACCAGATCACCGAGTACTGTAAGTGCTCCCCCGCACGCCACAACTAACTCACAGACCTCCGCATGAGTCGAGACCTCTTGCGCCCCTCGTTGATATACCACGCCAACAAGAAGCAGTACACCACCATCGAGGGATCCGTCCGCGTGAGTCTCCCCTTTCTAACCCAGCTCACACCAGCGCAAGATCGCCCGCTCCCGCATGCTCGTCGACATCCAGGCGGGCGAGATATCCCTCCTCCCCCGCCCGATCAAACTATACAGCGAGGCCGTGGACCTCACCGAGCGCCTGATAGCCACTTTTGCCGAGATCCAAACACTCCGCTCCAGTCTCCCCCGCAAAGCGACGGTCCTCGACGTCCTCCCCATCCGGCGCGAGCTCGTCTCCGCCCTCTTAGTCAACCTCTGGGCGTGTGCGCAGGCCTTCCGCTCCCGCTCGCCACTGCCGCAGCACTTGCCTTCCCCTCGGATTCCGCTGGGCGAGGTGATGGACGCGACGGACGACCACGCCCACAATGTGCGGCACATGCGCGCGCGGGAGAACCGGCGCAAGCAGGCGGAGGCGCTGGGCCGGGGCGTGCACGGGCGTGCGGGGTCGAGTGGGGGGCCGAGGATGGAGATGGAGGAGGATGAGAATGCCGAGATTGGGGTGCTGTATGGGATGGCGGAGAATGAGGCGCTGGGGGAGGCGATTAACGCGATAGATGAGCTTGCTGCTGCGGCGAGGACACTGTTTGGGACGCAAAGCTTTTTGGATCTCAGCGGGGATATGTAGTGGACGGGGGGGAGGGTAAGGACTTTGGATGAGGTTTGTAGCGACTGTGACTTGGGTTAGGGAGATCTGTAGAGTGGACGATCGGGGCGTGGGTGACTTGCTATACCCTATCTTGTACATAACCTGTGAATGTAAGAATTCCATATGCATGAGCAGAGCGAGCTGGTGTCAGATCCATGTCAGTGTGCATGTCAAAGTCGCAGTGCATGATCAATCAGTCAAAAGTCAGTCCATTACCGTCAACTGCCGCCAAAGAGCACACGGCACCAAGTGGCCGACTTTCGGGATCGGCAGAAACCTCCCCCCCAGTAACCGAGATCGCCGCTCTTCCACCGCGCATGCGCCGAACGCCATGTCGGAAGCCAGCGCCCGCGCCGATTCGCTTGCAGTATTACATGGGATACATGCATGCATCTCGTCGCCAGGGCAGGGCAAAGGCAAAGCAAAAGCACAATGGCACCACCCGATCACGCCTTGAGCCACTTATGGAGATCGGACTCCCAGCGCGGCCCGCCAACAGCAGGGAGACCGGCTCGACCCCGGCCGATGATGGTCGCGCCCACGGCGGAGAGCTTGTCCCACGACTCGGCTGCGTCCTGCTCGTTGATGGCCTTGGTCGCGCCAAGCACCACTGCGGTCTTGAACCGCGCCGACACGGCGGACAGGGCGGTGTGGGAGACGCTGCGTGTCAGCCAGCCATGTCGATCGAGGCCGACGGGCGTCGGCTTACTCACCAGTAGTCGGCTGCCAGACCCACGACGACGACCTTTTCGACACCCGCGTCGCGGAGGTACCGCACGATCGCCTTGTTCGGTGCAGTGTCGAGCTCGGTGGGCGGTGCACCGGGCTCAGTCCCAGAGGTGAGGTAGCCGTCAAACGCAGAGTACGCCTCCACGCCCTTGTGCCATCCCTGCGGGTTAGCAAACAGCAAACCACTCTGAAGCTGGGGCTGGGCTCACCTTCCGGACGAGCTTGAACTTGTCCCCCCAGGACTTGAGGGCCTCCTCGAGCTCGGTGTTCAGCTCGTTCCCCTTCGTGCCCTGGACGCAGTGGTCGGGCCAGAGCTTCTGCTCGTACAGGATGCCTCTTGCGTCCTTGAGCTCGAGGTCGGTGTACGTCTTGTGCCCGGGATGAGACGAGGCGAAAGAAATGTGGCCCTCGGGGTGGAAGTCCTGCTGTCAGCGGGGAAGATGTATAAGCTCACTTGGGAGGCGAGGACGACGTCCCAGTCAAACTTGGACTTGTCGAGGAGCTCCTTGAGTGCTGGGATGATAAGGAGCCCGCCGGGGACCTGGAGGGACCCATTGGGGGGGAGGAAGTCGTTCTGGACGTCCACGATGAGGAGGGCGGTCTTGGACATGTTGGCGTGGATGCGAGGATGAGAAAAGAGGCGATGTCGATGTCGTTGTCGACGTGGGGGTTGGTTGGGCTAGATGAGATTGTCGAGCGAGATCCGGGGGCGCGTGGGGTGTGGGGGTAGCAGTAGTGGGGGAGAGACCTCGCTCAGGGACGGGGCGGAGATCAGGGTCCGACACGTGAGGATGCGTCAGTGTCAAGTTCGTCTTCGCGCGGTCCGTCATTAGCCTCGAGTTCGTCGTCGTTGGAATTTCCAGCTCGCTCTCGCTCTCGGACTCGGACTCGACTCGACTCGACACCACGCCACGCCTCAAGCATGGCGAGTAACGAGAACGCAGGCAGTGCAGCTCCTCCACATGTCAACGGAGGAGCACCACCCAGCCCGCCTCTAGACCACCCCCCACCCCTCTCCCCGCCCTTGCCACCACCACCGCCGACCAACTCGCTCGCCCTCCTCCTCCCCCATGCGTCGCTCTTCGCCCCTCCCGTGTTGCTAGTTCTCCGCCACGCGTTTGAAAAGTACGGCCACCTAGCCCACTGGGCGCCCGTGCGCGCCATGGGGCGGGTTATCGTCGTCTTCAACGACGACGAGAGTGCAGCCAAGGCGAGGGAGTTGGACGGGTACGTGCTCGATCTGGAACATGGGGAGCAGGAGTACTTCTCCTCCAAGAAGTGAGTGTGCTATTGGAAGAGTCTCAGGCAAGGGGAGAGACTCGCAAGAGGTAGACCTGCGCAGGAGAAAAGTGACATGCTTAGAGGCTAACGCCAGACCCGTGCTTCGGGTGTTCCCCCTCCCGCCCACACCACTAGGCGTCGAACCCGACCACCTCCGCCCCCCCGAGCTCGAGCGCAACTTCCTCATCTCCCCACCCGGATCACCCCCGGAGGGATGGGAACCGATCGTGGAGGAAGGGCCGAACATGGCCCCGCTAGCTGACGATTTACGCCGCGCGCTCGAGCAATTACAGCTGGGGGCCAGGGGTCTGGGCCATGGGCCAGAGGTGATCCTGGACGGGGGGGAGGGGGGTGTGCGCGTCGAGGTGGAGGATACGACGAGGGAGGAGGGGGCGGATAAGCGGCGGGAGATGGAGTGGGGTGTCGAGGAGCCCGAGGATAGGGGGGTGTGGGCGCCGCCTAGTCAGGAGTTTGGGGTTGCTACGCCGAGTGGGTCGGTGAGGATTATGCCGACGGCGAGGCCGCCGATGTAGGACACGCATTGTCAATACTGTCTGACTGTTACGATTGCCCAATTCATGTATGCATGCTTATGACAACAACCAAAGACGGAATGAGAGAGAGAGAGAGAGAGAGAGAGAGAGATGTCTATACACAATGTTCAGATATTGGCTGATTACCTGCCCTTGCCCCTGCCCTTGCCGCGCTCGAAGTGGATCTCAACGATGACGTTGACGGTCATTAATGTGGCATACGCGCCGAGCAGGCACGCCGCCCAGCGCTTGTCGATGCGGTAATTGTTGAGCGGGACGACAATCGCAGTCGCGACAAGTATGAGGACCAGGCCGATCGCACTGACCCACAGTGTGGGGGAGAAGTCGAGCGTGATCGGCATGTGCTTGGGCGATGCGAGGATCGAGTACGTTCCGCTCCCTCCCACGCCGAGGAGGAGGTTGAGCATCGGGCCGCCAAAGCACGCCGCGTACGCCATGGTCGGGGAGAACTGGGCGATCGTGATGTTCGCGACGAGGTCGGCGAGCGAGTTGCCCACGGCAAAGACTGGGGTTAGCTAGGATGTACTGGGCCTGCTCACTGGTCAACCCGATGATCGCGTTGCTTAGGCCGAAGATCTCGCCGAATGTGGACAGAACAGCCACGACCTCGTCGGCGATCGAGCCGATCCACACCATACTGCAGATGAAGCCGCAGCAGCACCGGACCACCCTCCAGGGCTGTTGGAGTCCATCGGTGGCGGTCTTGAGCACAGCAATGGCGACAACGCTGCCCGCCGCGGCGGCGCCGAGTATCGCCCACCATAGGTAGTCCTCGTCCTCTGCTTGTCAGTTGCATATCTCGAGTAAACACTCACGGAAAGCGAGATATGTGCACACTGTCGGGCCGACGACGCACTGCGCGGCAGTCAACCTCGGGTTGAAAGCCAGGCTGTCGCAGTCGTCCGCGTCGTGCGAGAAACACGACTCGTCCTCGTCATAGTCTGAGCACACTGGGCTCCCAGAGCGCACGAGGGAGCTCGATCCCCGACGCGGGTGGAAGGTCACACCCCGGTCGACGAGGTGGTGCAGCTCCTCGCCTATAGCCGGGGGCACGGGCCTGTCCTCGTCGTCGTCGTCGTCGTCTCCGTCGTCTGCGCGGTACCGCCCCTCTGTCAATGGCTCGTCGTCGGTAAGTGGCAGAGCAATGCCACCTTCGTCTCCACGCCCGTCGTCGACCACGGGGAGAGTGAGGGTGAGGATAAAGATGGCAGGGACGGACAGTATCGCAAGGCCCATGCCGACGACAGACTTGTGGCGGAACCCCTGGAGCGAGGGGAAGAGCGTGTGCAGCGCACGCCGGAATGCCGCAAAGCTGCGGGTCGTGACTGCGCTCATGGTGTTGCTGCGCGATATCGGCATTGTCGGTTGCCGCTGGAGACCTGATGGCTCTATGACAGCGAGTTGTGGCAGGTCTATTGATGAGGGCGACTCCGGGGCACGAGTGTCGATGGGTGGGGGTGCGCGGGGGTCCTGATGCCAGATTCTTGGAGATGGGAGAGGCAGGGGAGCCAGGCGCACTGCTCCTGCTGCTAGTTCCTCGGAGCCAGGCGAGGATTCTGGTGATCCGGGCACCTTGGCGAGTCCCGGACGACCCTGTGTGCTGGGAGTGGTGGGGTACTCTGCCGACGACTGTCGCGTGCGGGGAACAGATGACGGGTGCAGCAGTGAGCCGCTGCGGGACCTTCCAGCCCGGCGGAGGGCAGGCTCAATGACTGCAAGGCCTTGTGAGGAGGAGCGGCGGTGGTGCTTCGAGTGGTGGTGGTGATGGTGGTGGAAATTGGGAAAGTAGTCGCCATCGCCCTGTTCTGTCGGTGTGCGGAGTGGGCTGGAGGGACGAGACCCATGACGCGATGACCCGGGGGAGTGGTCTTGTTGGAGATGCTTGACCACGTCGCGGAACTCGACAGCACCGAGGAGCGAGAACCCAGCCCGCTGTGCGTCCTCGTCAAACGGCTGGGTGCGGCCGTGGTGATGCGAGTGTTGGCTCTCAGGCGTAGTGAACCCTTGTACTGATTCCGAGCTCGTCCTGCGGGTCATTCGAGGGCCTGGGGTAAGATGTGTTGGAGGCTCTGCTGGAGGCACGAGTATAGCCTCTGTCGGCTCAACTGCTCCAGGCGTCTCCTCGTCGTCAGACGGGGAGCTGACCTTGAACCCCAACTCGGCGTGCTCCAACCTCCTCCTCTGCCTCCGCTGCCACCAGTTGCCTGCGACCACCGTCCCAACGTAGAGCGTGTATAGAGCCACCATCGATCCACTCTCGCGCAAGGTGAGCGAGCCGTCCTCCAGAACCAGCATGAGCAGCAACACTGCGCTGGTGAAGAAAGTCGCGTCGCGGAGGAAAGGGTACCGAGGCACATGGAATGGACGGATCAGGGCGATGGAGCCGACGACAATGGAGGTGATGAACGAGGCGGCGCCAATGAGCTCGCCCACCGCCAGCCCGAACGTGCCCTCGCGCATCGCAACAAACGTCGAGAAGACATCAGGGCTGCCATTGCCGAATGCGAGTAGTGTGACGCCCGCTGTGCTCTCCGACAGGCCGAGAAAGGCAGCCATGGTGGCGAGATTTGGGCAGAAAAAGTCGCTCGCCGTGATCGAGATGGAGCAGAAGAGGAAGAGCAGCACGAGTATGAGGAAGGCTGCTACCAGCGGTCGCAATGCGACAGGCGCGTTCTCGTAGAGGTGCAGGTAGGGGATGTGGAGGAGGTTGCCGCCACCGCCGCCGTTGCCATCTTCGCCGCCCTGGGTCGTCAGTTTAGATCTGGCTGCATGACTCACCTCCTCCATGACGACCAGCGCGCGCTTGGCTATAGCTGCGACTCTGCTGTGGCGCACACGCGGGACGAGCGCAAAGCATAGAGCCATCGTGGTGGCGACGGCTGTGTATGCTACAGCGCGCTGAGCGACGGACAAGCCCGGGGGCTTGGCCCGCCGCCGAGGAGGGACAGCTGCGCCCATGGTGCTGCGGGGGTGGGTGTATGCTATCCTCTGCCCGGCTGTAGGTGATGAGTGGCTGCGAGTTGCTGCCTGAGCCGGTTGGCGGTGGAGACGGGGCGATGTGGTGGTCGCACGATGTCGAGGAGTGGGTAGTGAAGAGGAGTAACGGTAGTGTGGAGGGAGTGGAGGAGGAGGAGGAGTAGGATGGGATGGATGGATGTGTGCGGAGCGGAGGAAATTGGGAAACGTCAGTTGGTAGCCGATGGGCTGCGCGCCAAGATGCAGCGTTTAGCTTGTTATAGTTTGAGGCATTT
Organism: Cutaneotrichosporon curvatum; assembly: GCA_001600275.1. Lineage (NCBI taxonomy): Eukaryota > Fungi > Basidiomycota > Tremellomycetes > Trichosporonales > Trichosporonaceae > Cutaneotrichosporon > Cutaneotrichosporon curvatum. The sequence goes on along the minus strand of BCJH01000009.1, from coordinate 56,907 downwards.
GGTTCTTAGAAAAGAACCATATTGACAATTGTAATGCATAAGACATTAGACACAACGCTGTGCCAGATGGAGCATGCACTCTCTCTACATGCCGTCATCACGTCGCCACGCTGCTACTGCTGCATGTTCACCACGTATCACATGCGTACGGCGGGTCGCGTGCGCACTTGCTATAATACTACTGGGCTAATATGGTCCACGATCACTGAGATCTGTTTTGCATCATCTCGTCTTGCCCGTCTTGACGCGCAAGGCTGCAAGACAGCACCACGCCAAGAGACAGCAGGTGTCTGTCTGAGACAATTTTGTATCAACACGCGCAGAGTGAGCGTGTCGCATGTGTCGTGCGTGTCAGTCGGGGTGTCGTGTGGGGTGGGTGGCCACGGAGGGCTGCTTCTGTGGCTGTAGAACGTCGAACCGGTGCCATGCCGTAAACCCAACCTCACACAGCATTTCATTCAAGCTTCCTGTTTACACAGCTCCCAGCACATCGGGCACACAGGATAGATCATGATCCCACAGCTGGACTGGAAAATGGCGCATGATGCCGATGATGATGACGATGCGAGAGATGCGAACATGATGAGATCTCCATGCTTTCATGCGGGGAGGTTCCTGCGATGTACAGGGGCTCAGAGGACTCGGAGCTCGGAGCCGACCCGCAGGCCTGAAGGCACGGACACTTGGCACAGATCTGGTCACGTGACTGAGGGCGGCCCTTGTGTGTAAATATCTGTGTGTGTACGAGGTTGTCTGTTGTGTGTAGAGCGCTTCGACATTTGTGTGTGCCATTATTGACGTCAATACCTCCTCCAGTGGCCAACGTCTGCATTGCCCGAAACAACTCCCTCCCCAAGTCCACGTCGGCTCTCTATCCTAACCAGCAGAGCCCAAAATGCCAGAGGCGCAGCTCCCTCCCGGCCTCACACGACAATTCGTTTTCATCCTCGCCCTTGCAGCAGTCTGCGCCTCCCAGCGCCCACCACAGGGAGCATCCTGGGCCGGCGCAGACATCTGGCTAGCCAACCTCCTCAAACTCCTCGGCGTGGACCGCGATGCCCTCCCAGCCGATGTACCACCTGACGACGTAGCCGCAGTCGCTGCGGATCGTGAGAAGTGGTCACAGGAGGAGGTCGCTGCGCTGGCAAGGGCTGTCGTCCAGGCTGCGCTCGCACCTGACCCGAGCACCTCTGGCAAAGATAAGGATACGGAGCAGCCGAGTGTCGTCTACTCGCCTGTCGAGCGGGCTCTGGGGCATGGAACGCTGTGTCTTCTCGGACTAGAGGCTGGTACGCTGCTGCCCCGGGCTGAGGCCGAGCTCGCGGCGACACTCGCCGCCGCTGTGACGGATAAGGAGGCGGTGGATGCTGCACGGCAGAAGCAGAAGGACGGGTGGGGTGGGACCCTGGGGAGGACGCTGGGTGAGACAGTGGGAATCAGATCGGAGGTTGCTAACAAGCAGCTACTGCTGGTGGAGTGATTGCGGGCGGGGTGCTGCTCGGTGTCACGGGTGGTCTCGCTGCCCCTGCTATCGCAGCTATGCTCGCGCCGATGGGCATTGGCGCAGCTCTCAGCGCTACGGCTGCGCCGTTTGTCATCGGGTCGCTCTTCGGTCTCACTGGTGGAGGACTGGCTGGGCATCGGGTGTCCCAGCGATGGAAGGGGGTCGACGAGTTCTCCTTTGTGGAGATCGGGGCGGATTCTAAGCCGTCAAAGGAAGAGCTGGAGGACCTCAAGGCTACCGAGGACGCACACAAGGACATGCTGCATGATGAGCTGGGGGTGAACCTCGATGAGAAGGGGGAGCTGCTGTTCGACGCCGATGCGGTTCAGGACGACGACGAGGCTGCGGCCCGCGAGGAGGTGTTGCGCAATAGGCAGGATTTGGAGGGCAAGCTTGTTCAGCTTTCTCTGGATGCCGGTACTGCAGACAAGGGCACACTCCAGACGCCGCCGGAGACACCACCCGAGGGTGTCAATGTCATGGACGAAGTGAAGGAGAAGAAGCCGTCTCTGACTGCGACTGTGGTCGTGCCGGGACTGTTGACCATCAGCCACACCGAGGCCATCACGGCCTGGCGGGCGATCTGCTCTAGACAGCAGTCATTGTCGTACTCTTCGCTGTCGGACTCATCGAGCTCCCTGGGCAAGAAGCCCAACGACACCTCAGCCGCCGGGCTGAAAGACGGACGGGACGTCTACCTCCTCCGCTATGAAACCGACCTCATGCTCCAAACCGGCCGCAACCTCGAGACCTGGGTCTTCAGCAGAGTCAAAAACATGGCCGGCACCGAGATAGTGAAGCAAACAGCCCTGGGCGCATATTACGCCGCCATCGCCCTCCCCCTCTCCGTCTACTCCCTCTCAACAATGGCACTGGACAATACATGGGTCAACGCGCAGGACAAGGCCATAAAGGCCGGCCGCCTGCTCGGCGATGTCCTCGCCCAACGCGTGCAGGGAGAGCGCCCCGTCGTCCTCATCGGCACCTCTGTCGGCGCACTGACAGTCTTCCACGCGCTGCTGCACCTCGCTTCCCTGCCTGACGCGCCGCAGGTCGTCGAGTCAGTGTACCTCGTCTCCCTCCCATCTGCGCCTACACCTGCCGAGTGGGCTTCTATCCGTGGCGTGACCGCCCGCCGGGTGGTCAACGCCTGGTCCGGGGGCGACCTCGTTCTCGCCACGGTGGTGCGGCTGCACGAAGTCGTCTCCCGCGGAGTGACGGGTGCGAATGGGGTCAAAGTCGCCGGCCTGGGGCCAGTATCCCAGCCGGGTGTAGAGGACATTGACCTCACCGAGGTGATCAACGGCCACAGCGAGATCAACACCAAGGCTGGGGAGATCCTCCAAGTCCTAGAGATAGACGAGTAGAGGGGAATCCAACCACTGTAGTATACACTAGATATTCTAACCAATGTAGCACACCAGATACCCCCAGCCATGTCTATCTAATACATTCATGTACACTCATCCTACTCCTCGTCGCTCCCCCGCGCATCATCGCGCTCATGCTCAGCCGCACTGATACCCGCCACGAGATCCACATCCCCGGCCTCGGTCCCCGTCTTCCCCCGCATAGCCTGCAACCTCTGCCTAAAGATCGTAGCCAGCGCCTCGTTCGTCTTCCGCTCGAGTTTCCCCATGCGTGCAGTCATATCCCTCTTCAGATCCCAATTCGGCCGCCTAGGCTGGATATTGAACAGGTCCTGAAGTCAGCACTCCCCAATCCACCAAGCTCATCCTGGGCCACTCACAAGCTCCTCCGCTCTCCGCTCCTCATCCTCGGCGATGATCTCCTCCGCCAGCCCCGCGACCGCCTTCTCCACCGTGTCCTCATCCCCCGCCTCCCGCTTGCGCACCTGCCTCGTCTCGGGGTCGTAGTTCCGCTGCTTGAAGGTGAAGTGCGAGTCGCTGGTGTCAGCCGCCCGAGTTTCGCAACTCACGTCTCCTCGCCCTTGTCGTGGGCCTCTTTCCTCCTCCTCAGGGCGATGAGCCGCTCCTTACGCGCCGCGGCCGTGACAGCGAGGGTCGTCTCCATCTCGGCGAATGCAATGCAGTTGTTGATTCTGTTGATCGATCGAACGCGATTCAAAGTAGTCAAGATCGGCGGATTGAACATATCATCAACCGTGGGAAAGTGATTTGCCACCTAAAAGTTCGAATTGACGTCCGACGTTTGATGACCAACTGTACAGGACCAGAACCACACACGACACACGATGGCCTCTGAAGGGATCGAGAACGCCGACCCAGTAGCGGCCGCGACGAAACCGCGCAAGCGCTTCGTGGGGAAGCCCGCGCGTGCGAGTGCCAACGGCGCGGCGCGTGCCCCGCCTCGCCGGGTCGCCAACCAAGTCCCCGATGAGATCCTCAACGACCCGGCGCTCAAGGATGCCATGAAGGGTGAGTGCGCTGCTGTTTAGCTCTGACTCCAGCGCTTCCTGGGAATTACAACTTTGAGATCCCGAAGACGATCCACCATGTGCGCAGGGAGGGGGTCAAGACCGTGGCTCTGCAGATGCCGGAGGGGTTGATGATGTACGGCACTGCTATTGCTGACATCGTGGAGCGGTGAGTCTAGCTTGAGCTGCAGCGCTGATTGAAGATTCACCGGTGCCCAGCCGCTCCTCCTCGCGGATGTGACGTATGGTGCATGCTGTAGGTCGTACAGTGAGCCCGCTGACCTCAGGCATCGACGACTTCACCGCACGCGAGATGGGCGCCGAGATGATCGTGCATTACGGGCACAGCTGCCTTATTCCCGTCAACCAAACCTCCATAAAGACACTGTACATCTTTGTCGAGATCGCCATCGACACCCCCCACCTCGCTATGAGCGTGCGCCGGAACTTCCCCTCCTCGCGGGGGGCGTTTGCACGTGCCGTCCTCGGCGCGGGTCCGCAGGATCCGGGAGCCAAAGTTGAGATCGAGGTGGTCGAGGAGGAGATGGACGACCTGCCCACCCGCCTTGCGCTGGTTGGCACGATCCAGTTCGTCGCGGCGGTGCAGGCGCTGCGGGATGATCTGGACAAGGCCCTCCCCCCGCTTGAGGAGAGTGACGAAGCTGGTGACGATGCGTTGGCGAAAGTGAAGACGGGGGAGATCGGCGTCTGGAGGGGCAAGTATGAGGTGTCTGTGCCGCAGGTGCGCCCGCTTAGTCCTGGCGAGATTCTGGGGTGTACCGCGCCGAAACTGGGCGATGTGGACGCGTTAATGTGAGTTTGGAGAGTCTAGAGACGCCGCTGACTCCAGATACGTCGGCGACGGGCGCTTCCATCTCGAGTCTATCATGATTGCAAACCCCACCGTCCCGGCATTCCGGTATGACCCCTACTCGAAGAAGTTCACGAGGGAGGAGTACGAGCACGACGAGATGCGCTCCGTGCGGGGCGACGCCGTCCGCGCCGGGCGGAAGAACCTCGTCGACCGCGGGGCTGACAGCTACGCCGTGCTCCTCGGCACGCTGGGGCGGCAGGGCTCCCTCTCCGTCCTGCAGACGGTCACTGCGGGTCTCACGGCCGACGAGAAAGCCGTCGCCCCGCCGCTGCTTATTCTGCTGAGCGAGCTGTCACCGCAGAAACTCGCCCTCTTCAGCGAGGAGGAGATCAGCACGTTTGTGCAGACTTCGTGCCCGCGTCTCTCAATTGACTGGGGGTATGCCTTCTCGAGGCCGCTGCTTAGCCCGTACGAGGCGAGCGTGGCTTCCGGCCGCGTGCAGGGGTGGCAGGGGCTCGAGGTGAATGGCAAGTCTGGGGCGGGCGACTACCCTATGGACTTTTATGCGGATGGCTCGCTTGGGCCATGGACGCCGAGGCATCGGCCGCCCAAGGAGCCGAGGGAGAGGGGGGCGGCGCCCATCCAGCAGGTCGCAGCCGCGCCGGCTGTCGAGGCCGCAGCATAGTAGTACAGATGTATAGTGTATTATAGGGCTGTGTCTAGTCCGAGTCGTTGCCGCCACCAAAGCCAGCTGGGTGGAGGTAGTCGTTGATCCTGGCGTCAGTGTGCTCTGGGTACGCCTTACGTGTGGACGAACGGCCGCATGACCTCGACAACGGTCTTGAGCTGGTCCACAAAGTTTGGGTCGGTCACCTCTTTGTCGGTGAAGCTAGGTGTCAGTTGGCCCAGCTTGCACTTACCGCTTGACGACAGTGATACTCCGCAGCTTGAGCAGGTCGATATCCTTGTGCGTCTTGTCGATGCCCTTGGGTGCGACCTTGAGCATGTCCGGGTGCCCGAAGACGTTCCGCCTCCGGCCATTCCCAAGCGGCTTGGCCTCACCGAACATAGCCTCGAACTCTGGCCTGCTGATCGCATCGCGTAAGGGTTGTGGGTTCTCAAGCAGTCGCTCGCGGAGGCGGTGGAGCTCCTCCCTCTCCGGCTGCCACACGCCACAGGCTAGGAGAGAGTGCCCCGGCTCGAGGTAGAGGTGATATCCCGCCCAGATGCCTTTCCTCCCCGAGCGCGAGTACGTCAGACCAAAGTTGCACTTGTACGGTGTCTTATCTGAGCTGAACCGGATGTCACGGTAGATCCTGTGCTGAGGGTTAGACTGCCCTCTACGTTGAACCCACGATGATATCCCGAGCCGGCAGGATGGGCAACTGCTCGTCCGCCTCGTTGAACTTGACCTGCATGACGTCCACGAACGCGCGGTGTTCCTGCTCAGCCATACGGAATGCAGGCTCATGGGCCTTGAACCACTCCCGGTCGTTGTATTGCGGGTGCTGCAAGGCTCCAAGGAAGTCGAGGGTGTTCTGCGATATCTGGCCGGGAGGTACTAAAGTCAGCCAAGTCGGCGGGACACGCACCAAGCCCAGTCGTCGGTGCGGGGTATATCCTCCCGGCTACGAACTGCCCCTCCTCGAGCTCGACGTCGTCGTCATCGAATGACGCATCGTTCAAGCCGTTGGACTTGCGCTTCGCCTTGCCCTGCTTGAAACTCCCGCCGGATCTGCTCAGCTTCTTCCGCACTGGCTTATCGTCCAGATCATCGCTGTCTGCTGTCGCTATGCTGTCGATGTCATCGTCTTCTTCGGGGACGTCGTCGTCCGCATCCGACTCGGGTTCGAACGCATCCTCGGATGCAGCGTCGCTCTCGCTGTCCGAGTCAGACTCGGACGTCAAACCCGTCGGTCCGTCCGAGTCCTCGTCCTTGGCTGGCTTTCGCTTGGCCCGGGTACTAGCAGCGCGCGTTGGAGTTACTTTGGCCTTTGCGCGTGTTGGAGTGGCCTTTGAGCGCGATGCAGTGGCCTTTGTAGGTGTTGGGTCGCTCGAGCTTGCTGCCGATCGTCGAGGCCGCTTCGCCGGAGGAGGGGAGCTCTCCGGCTCATCGTGGCCATAGTCGAAGCCTACACGCCGGGACGGCATCAGTGCGTTTGTGATCGGAGGGGAATGGAGCTGCGCTCGAGCTCGACCGCGTGTGTATGTGCAGTGTACGTGCTGCCAACTACTGCCGTATCGCCTAGATGTCGGTTTCTTGTCGCAGTGTCTCTTGCTCCACAAGCTCTTGTCGACTTGAAACCCGCGACGCGACAAGCGAGCGTCATAGTACGGATCGACATTGAATCGCAACGCGTAGCAGATTTCCCACGGTGAACTCGGACGTCATGCCGATGCACTTCCTCGAAGACCAAGGTCACAGAAGCACTGTGATCAGCTTCTCAACAGACTATACGCTCAGCATGTCGTCGGCTTCACGGAGAAAGGTGAGGCTTCTGTGGATGATAAGCTGACAACGAGGTGCTCCTTATGGGCAAGAGCGGGAGTGGAAAGACGTCCATGAGGTCGGTCATCTTCTCAAACTATACCGCCAAAGACACGCGACGACTGGGCGCGACCATCGATGTCGAGCAGAGTGCCGTCCGGCTGCTGGGGTCCCTTGTCCTCGTGCGTACTATCACTGGGCCAGCTAATGTCAGAACCTCTGGGATTGCGGAGGACAAGACGCGTTCTTGGACAACTACCTCTCGGCTCAGCGCGATACCATCTTCTCGAATGTCGCTGTGCTGATCTACGTCTTTGACGTGACGTCGACAGAGTGGGAGAAGGACCTGCACTACTTTGAGGACAACCTCACTGCATTGCGGGAGAACTCGGCGGAGGCAGGCGTCTGGGTGCTCATCAACAAGATGGACCTCATCGACAAGGACGACCCGAAACGCACAATGTTCAAGGAGCGGAGGGACGAGATCCTCGCTCTGAACGAGCGCCTAAGTGCCAACGAGCCGAATGCTGGGACATGCCGATGCTTCCCCACCAGTATCTGGGACGAGTCATTGTACAAGGTGAGGGGGAAAGTTTGATCTAGCTGACCTCAGGCATGGTCGTCCGTCATCCACACCGTCATCCCCAATGTCGATCTCATCATCCACCACTTGACATATCTTCGCGGCCTCCTGAGCGCAGCAGAAGTTGTCGTGTTCGAGGCAGAAACGTTCCTTGTCATGGCAAAATCCGGGTCTCCGCTAGACGCCGAGGCGGACGAGTGTGACAAGGTCGAGGAGGCTGCCGGGGTGCAGAAGTTGGACAGGGATCGCTTCGAGAAGATCAGCGAGATCGTCAAGCGCTTCCGCAAGACTTGCCAGCGGACAGGCGAGCAGTTTGTCGGGTTTGAGACTGCGTTCGACGGCCTCACGGCTGTGCTGGAGCCGTTGACGCGGAATACATTCGTGCTCGCTATCGTCGCAGATCCAAGAGTTTGTGAGTCGTGTGATCCCCCCCCAGCCTCAGTGCCCACCTAACCCATAGCATCGGGCATGATCAAGTACAATCTCCACGAAGCGCAGATCCACTTTGTGGAAGTGGGAAGCTTGAGCGAGTTCCACCGCAAGTGCAAGTGAGTCATGTCCTTCGCTCGTAGCTAACGCCAGTATCTGCAGGGATAACATCCCATCAATGCCAGATCTCAAGTACACCCCACCAGATGATCCGAAGATACGCGCGTGGGACGATGTGGGCGTAGAGATCGACGGATGATATGTAATACATGTGAAAAGAGAGTACAACGGCGGTCACCGACTAAGCCAGCCCCTCGCGTCTACTACTTGAACTCGGCGAGCATGGATGCGAACTCGTCACCGTCGACTCCGGGCATGTCGTCGCCAAAGTTGAACTCGTCAAAGTTGAAGTCGCCCATGTCCCCGGCCTCGAACTGATCAGCCGGGGGTTGCTGCTGCGTAGCCTGCGCCTGCTGCTGTTCAGGCTGCTGTTGCGCGGCTTCGGGCTCTGGCTGCTGCTGCTGCTGCTGTTGTGCTTGTTGTTGCGGCTGGAAGTCTGCTTGTGCTTGTGGCTGCGCTTGCTCCTGCGTTGGCGCTTGTTCCTGCGGCTGTGTCTGCGCCTGACCAACATCCTGCTGCTGCGTCTCCTGCGCAGGCGGGGCGCCGCTCCCGTCCTTCTTGTCCTGCCCGGCGTCTGCGGCCTGTCCCGTCTGCTGCTCGGCTTGCGCCTCTGGCTCGTTGTTCAGGAACGCCTGGAAGGCACTCATGTCGCCTCCATCATTGCCGTCACCTCCGCCGTTGCCGTTGCCGTTCATGTCACTGTTGTCCCCGAATAGCCCTTCCAGACCCGACAGATCCAGATTCGCGAGGTCGACATCGTTGTCGCCAAAGTTGAAGTCGAACGACTGTTGCCCACCCGCCGTAGGTTGCTGATCCTGGCCTGGTTGCTTCATTGGCGACGTGCGGCCCTCCAGTGTGGCCATTATGCTGCTCGTCGGAGTCATCGCAGCCTGACCCATGCTTTGCTGTTGATCCTGCACCTGGTTCTGATTCTGGTTCTGATTCTGATTCTGGTTCTGACCCTGGCCCTGCTGCTGCATTTGGCCCTGGTCCTGGTTCTGACCTTGGGTCTGGTCCATGCCCGCCTGGAGCTGGTTTTGCTGATCTTGTTGGTCCATACCCTCCATCTTCTGCTGTAGTGACATGTCGAGGCCGAGCCCCATGTCGCCATTGCCGCCAAAGTCCCCGCCGCTGATGATGGCGGTTATGTCGTCCATGCTCATCATGGCTAGACCGTTGTCGTCGCCGCCATTGTTGAACAGGTTGTCCGGGAACCCAGCTGGGACGTCTGGCCGCGAGTTGAGGAAGCTCGCGGCACTGAGCGGGATGGGCGAGGCAGCCATAGCTGGCGTTTGCATGTGCGCCGGGAGGGCACTGGCCGGGGATGGCGTGGGGAGGACGGGAGGTGCCAATGGCAGGGGGCGGCGCGCGGCAAATTTGTCTGGCGCAGCTGCGTACTCGATGTTCTGGGCGATGAACCATTCGACATGCCGCCGCATGGCGTCGTAGTTGCGCCAGGATGTCTCGAGGCGCTGCTCGAGACGCTTCGGGGGCTTGGACGCGTACCCTCTGACAAGTCAGCAGAGTCCAGAAGATTACGCACATAGCTTTGCTGTCGGCCTGGTATTGAAGAATCATCGTCGCAGCAATCAGCGCATCCTTCCATTAGCAAGTCCCTCGCGACGCCATTGGTGACTCACGGTGTACTGCTTCTGCATTTCTTCCACTTGTTGGGCAATCCAAGCTGCGCCTGGGCTGACGTTCGACCGCTTGGCATCCCGTCCGCCCCCGGTCGTGCTCTGGCGCTTGGCAGGTATGCTGGGACTACCTGGACCCGGGAGCGCCGCAGGTGAGGGGCGGGATGGTGTCGAGCCAGGTAATGGCAGGCCGCGAGCTCGCGCGGCTGGCGATGGGGCTGGCACATTGCGGGGACTAGGGGCGACCGCGCGCGGCGATGGTCCCGAGAGCGGCGACGGCCCAGCTCGAGGGGATGGCCCGGAGCGTGGCGATGGGCCCGAAAGCGCTCGCGACATGGATGTGAGGTGAACGATCCGAGTGATGGAGGGTTGTCAAGTGCTTTGTTTCGAAGGTGAGTAGTTGTTGCCGGATGTACAAGCCGGACGGGATCTGGGTGGAGGCCCATCATTTGGGGTTTGTACCACGCTATCGGCAGCGCTTCAGCGTCGGCTCATATATGCCTTCTAGCTCCTACGACGGCTACCTCTGCAGAACGACACTGCTGGCTCCGTGCATACTACTGCCTACACCATCGCCTCCTCTGGCTCATAACTATCATACAATGCATAGAGACATCGTGTAGCCAGATCAGATCGGCCACGACCGCGTCGTCTGTCTATGTCTGTCTATCCCTGCAGCCTCATTACATGCAAATCCGGTAAGTGATGTATCTGCTTGTCAGCTGTATCCTGTAGCCACGACCTACCGTCCAGCCGTCTCCGATGCACGCTCGATCCGCATCACCTGGCCTCGCCTCATGCCGTAGTATCTTGCGACGGGGTCGTCCACCTTGATACGGGGCAGTTGGGTGTCCTTCAGACGGCTATAAGATTAGCTCAGTCCAACCGATCTATTGAATAGCATAGAAGCACTCACTATCGCTTGATGAGCGCTGCCTTCTCCTCTGGAGACATGATGGTGTGCTTCGGCACGAGGAAGTGCTTCGTGATGTTTACGAGCAGAAGAGCTTCTTGAAACTCCTCGAGGTAGTACTCGCTCTGCATCTCGACCAGCGTCTTCCTCGCTTGTGATGACATCTTCTCAGTCCAGATGATGATACCACGCTTGGCACGCAGACCGTCCAGACTGGTGATGAAGCTCTTCATCGCCGACTTGGAGACGGCCTTCTCAGAGCAGTAGTAGACGAAGATCTTGTCGGTCTGGTCGTCCTTGTGGTTGGCGTGGAAGGCCATGCGTCCACGGCTAGGTTGTTAGCTTTGCGTCTGGCTGTGAATCTCACTCGACGCTGCCTCCTCCGCCGTACGTGTCCCTAAACTCGTCAAAGGAGATGTTGATCTCGTAGTCGGCCACCTCATATCCCTACGCTGTTAGCACTGGCTGACAAGCATCAACAAACGCGGTCGCGGATCATCTCGTGCACCGTCTTCGAGACACGCCATAGCCGAGCCAGTTCGCGATCGGCTTCGAGGGACATGGTGGGTGAGAGCGGAAAGGGGTCGAAGGATGGATGTTAGGGGCGGCTGTTTGACTTCCTCTTGAGGGCTGGATTTCGACCGGGGCGAGAGTTGATAAGAAGGCAAGTAACCACGCTGTGAATCTAGACTTGTCGTGGTGCTAACGACAAGGTCGATAGATGGTGTGAGGATGGTCGGTCCAGAAACTTGACGTGAGGATGATGCTGGTGGTCACCTCACCAACAAAAAGTGGTGATGATGGCAAGTTTGCTATTAGGCACGGATACAGTTCGCAGTCCTATTTCACTCTCCTTGTGCGCCTAAATCACCGTCCTGATCGGGCACTTGTTTCGATGGTGCCTGGCGGCATCGGCAGGAAATAACATGCCGCTCAGCCCGGGAGATTTCTTTTACTGCAGGCCAGGAATGATGCATGTGATGGATGGACAGAGACGGCTGTCTCCGTGAGCGGGGCCGCAAACTCGCTCGGCCACGACGTGATCGTGAGCGAAACACGACATGACATGTGGCTTAGTACACTGCAACACTTACACCGCGACACGGGCATAGTACAGCCCTTCGCCCCCATCACATCACGACTTTCAAGTCCTCTGGACAACCCTTCGGCTTTGGGTGACCCCGTTCTTGCCAACTTGAAGTTTATATAAAGACTGGCGCACAAATCTCCTTATCGCTGACCCCTCCTCAAAACTTGACAGCCGGGTCCACACGCGTCATGGCTGTGAGTCACCACCTCGAGGCTACCATGCCGCAATCTAACAGACAGCCAACAGACGACGTGCACCTGTACGCGACTATCTCTGGCGCACGCGTAGTCGCGGCAGCGGTGGTACTGGTAGTCAGCGCCATATACAGCATCCCCGCGATTCACCGGCGCTTGTCACCGTATCTGAACGATGTTCTGCAACTGGACGACGTGCCCACCACCCGTTCACCACAAGAGGTGAAGGAGCGCGCTGCACAGTGGTACCCCTCCCGCGCGCTCTACCTCTCTATCGCCCTTATAAGCACCCTGCAAGTTGGAGTCTGGGCGGTTGCATTCGGCGATGTGCTCTACGAGTCAATCGACACCTCCAAGGAGGTCGGTCTCATGGTAGTCTTGTACACAGCATTGAATCTCGGGCTATGGGTAGGTTTATCGTCGCGGCTGGTATCTGACATACAGGTTGTCCTGCTAATGCGTATCATCCTCTTTCCTCCCGTCACACCCCCATGGTCGTCGCTCATCATCTACACTGGACTCTGTGTGTCGTCGCTCGTCGCGCTCGCCGACGTGTGGTACTACTACTACCTTCACGGCGTCAAGCCAACGTGGGCATCGCAGTCGACCCTCATCATCGAGGCACTGAGCGGATGTGGCTCGCTGCTGCTGGTCGTTCTGGCTGGACATCTGCGCATGAACACGCCCAAGGCCCTCGGGGGAGCGGTGAGTTGTGCTTGTGACAAGCAATGCTGACTACTAGTCCGTTGTCACTCTTGATGACCGCGTGAAACTGTGGGAATGGCTTTCGTTCTCGTGGACGACTGCTTTCATCCAAGAGTGGGCAGACAAGCAGATGCAACCCGAGGATCTCCCTGCCATGTCGCCCACCATGCAAACGGCAAATGTCTTCGATCTGTACCGATCCCGCAGAGCCCGCAGTCTGATTTGGAGGTTGTTCAAGGCCAACTACTTTGATCTCATGATGGACATTATTTGGACTACGATATCGGTCGTTCTCAACTACCTGTCGCCGTTCTTCATGAAGCGCATTCTGTGAGTGCAAGCTAGGTCTCCACATCTGACACCAGTGAGTCCTTGGAGGCAGACCACACGTCCAGGAAGCAGAGGGCACAAGCCTACATCTTTGCATCCCTGGCGCTGCTGTCCAGCACATTGAAAGCAGTGTCCGATCTCCTCCACCTGTATCACGGCCGTCGCGGTAGCATCAGGATCAAGTCCGAGCTCATCGCGGCCATCTACCAGAAGGCCCTCAAGCGGAAGGACACCGCCGGTGTCATAAACAAGAAGGAGGAGGAGGAGACTGCCAACGGAGATGCAGCACGCAAAGAGGAGAAAGCTAAGGAGGAGACTGGCTCTGCCGAGACCGGCAAGGTGGTCAATCTCATGTCAGGCGACGCCAACCGGTAAATATCTGCGATCTGCCCCGCGCTGACCTTGCAGCATTGGTATGACCTTCTCAATCATCTACTTTATCTACTCCAGCCCGATTGAGATCATCGTGGCTGCCTCGTTCCTGTATTACATCCTCGGATGGTCGGCATTTGCTGGCGTAATCGTCCTGGCGGTCGCCTCGCCGCTCAACACGTACATCTCGAAGCGCAGTTACCGCATCCAGAAGGAGCTCTTGAAGACCCGCGACAAGAGGATGACAGTCATGAACGAGCTTATCAGCGGCATCTCTTTCATCAAGTTCTTCGCCTGGACTGAGAAGTGGAAGCAGCGTGCCACAGAAGCACGCAGTGCCGAGCTCCGCACCCTGGTGAGATGTGAGTATCACCGATGGCTCGCAACTCACACCAGCGAACATCAACAGCATCCTGTTCTCTCTGGTCTGGTCATTCGTGCCTATCCTAGTTACCCTCTGCTCATTCTTCTGGTTCGTGGTTCTCTCAGGCCAAGCTTACTCCAGCTACATCGTCATCGCCAAGCAGGAACTCACGATCTCCGTTGCGTTCACGTCAATCGCACTGTTCGGCATGCTGCGCAACCCGCTAAATGCTGTTCCTACATTCGTGGTCTACCTGCTCCAGACCTTTGTCTCCGTTAAGCGTGTCGCCGACTTCATGGAGGAGAGCGAGGGTGAGCCCAGCCGATAGAGCAATGCTGATAATGACAGTTCCCGACTGGGTCTCCTCCCTCAAGCATGACGACGTCCCGTCGACAAGCCCCACGAAGATTGGATTCAAGAACGCAACACTGAAGTGGAACTCTGGAGCTCGCGAAGCACCCGCGAACGGAGAGGTCCCCACTGTGACTGTGGGTGACAACAACTCTGCCGCAAGCTCCGAGCCCCCGGTGTTCGAGTTGTCCAACCTCACGATTGACTTCCCCATTGGCAAGCTCTCAGTCGTCTCGGGACCTACTGGCGCCGGCAAGACTGCCATCCTCATCGGTCTCCTGGGCGAGATGGACGTCGTCGAGGGCGAGACGTACCTCCCGAAAAACCGATCCAGCGTTGACGAGGCGACCGGCCTCCGCAATTCTGTCTCGTACTCCGCCCAGACTCCTTGGCTGCAGCAGAAGTCTATCAAGGACAACATCCTATTCGGGGAGGAGCTGGACCAGGACCGATACGACGCTGTGGTTGACGCTTGCGCGCTGCGCACTGACTTTGACATACTCGAAGACGGCGACTTGACTGAGATTGGAGACAAAGGAGTAGGTCGCTCGCAAAGGCTCTAGCTGACCGCAGGTATCACTGAGTGGCGGACAAAAGGCCCGCGTCGCCCTCGCTCGCGCTGTGTACTCGTACTCCCAGCATGTGCTTCTCGATGACCCTCTTGCTGCGGTCGACTCGCACACGGCCAAGCACCTGGTTGACAAGTGCTTCAACGGCCCGCTGTTGCAGGGACGCACAATCATCCTGGTGTCTCATCATCTCGACCTCCTCGCCCCGACAGCGGACTTCATCGTGCGCATCCTCGATGGCCGCGTCGACTGCCAAGGCTCGCCTAGCGAGCTGCAGCAGTCTGGCGAGCTCGACAGCGTCGTTGCTATCTCCAGTGCTACCGCCGCAACGGAAGAGCCAACAAAGGCTGAGGACGTGGAAGTGATCGAGGACGTCGATGAAGAGGCTGCCAAGAAGGAGAAGGCAAAGCCCGCTCGCAAGCTCGTCAAGGACGAAGAGCGCGCCGTCGGTGGAGTCAAGTGGGCTACGTACAAGCTCTACATCAAGGCCGCGACCATGATCACCTGGGTTCTCTTCTTCATTGTGCTCTTCCTATCGCAGGTCACTTCCGTCAGCGAGAGGCTCTGGCTGCGTGTCTGGGGGTTGGCGTACGAGACCAAGCTCCTCTCGCTATTCACGACGCCTCACCCATACTCTCCAGAGCATGCTGGCTACTACCACGGCGACGTGCGCAACGCCTTCCTCTTCCACGAGCCGGCTGCCGCTACAAACCAGACTCCATACTTGCATATCCAGGCGCAGACCACCGGCCTGGAGGAGAAACTCCCAGCCGCGAGCGAGCACCCAGGCTTCTACCTCGCCGTATACGCGATCATCTCGCTGAGCACGGCGATCCTCGGCATCATTGCGAGTGCCATCGGCTACTGGGGTTCCTACAGGGCTGCCAAGACGATTCACGCGGAGCTGCTCGACTCGGTGGTGCACGGCACTATCCGCTTCTTCAACACCACCCCACTGGGACGCATCATCAACCGTTTCTCCAGGGATATCGAGACCATCGACACCCGGCTCAATGGCAGTCTCCGTATGGTGATCACCTACATCGTGTCACTGCTCGTCACTGTTGCCACTATCGTCTGGGTGGTCCCAATTTTCGCCATACCCGCAGTCGTCATCAGCTACTTCTACTACAGCTACACCATTCTCTACGTATGTCTTCCGAGGTCGATAGAGACTGACATCAGCTACGCACAGGTCGCAGCTTGCGTCGCCTGGAAGCTACTGCCCGGTCGCCTATCTAGTAAGATAGCGAGTCACAGTGTGTGCTAACCCCAGCTCGGGCTTCGCGGAGCTCCTGGACGGTGTCATCAGCGTGCGCGCCTTCTCCGTCGAGCGCGGCATGTTCACCAGGCTGTGCGAGCAGGTCGACCTCTCCAACTCTGCATTCTACTACTACTGGGTGAGTGTTCTGCACAGAGTCAACTAACCGGGCAGATGACCAACCGCTGGTTGCTCGTTCGCTTTGACGTTCTCGGCGCTGTGGCTGTGTTCTTGACGACCTGGCTGTCACTCACGGGCACGATTGACGCAGGCTACGCCGGTATCGCCATCACATTCGCCCAGAGCTTCGTCCAGGCGTGCTACTGGGTATCTCGGTTCTGGGGAGAGCTCGAGATGGACTTCAACAGCCTGGAGCGGGTGGAGGAGTACCTCCACATCCCGGAAGAGCCTCCATCAGTCATCGCCGGCCACCGCCCTCCCGCGTACTGGCCATCGTACAGCACGAATGAGAGCTTCATCTCTGCCCGCGACCTGGAGATCAAGTATGCACCCGACCTTCCCACCGTCTTTCAAGGGTCCTTCGACATCAAGGCGGGAGAGAAGATCGGTCTCATTGGTCGTACTGGGTCTGGCAAGTCGACATTGGGCATGGCCCTGCTGCGGTTTACGGACCCAGCATCCGGCAGCCTGTGGCTTGATGGCATCGACATCACCAGCATTGGGGTCGACGACCTCCGCTCCCGGATTACCTATATTCCACAGGGTGAGTGTGCGTGTCCGCTTGACTGACATCAGACGCGGTGCTCTTCTCCGGCACTGTCCGGGACAACCTGGATCCGTTCGGCGAACACTCGGATGCCGATCTCATCGACGCACTGATTCGCGTCAATCTCATCACTGGACAGACACCGGCTGTCAGCCGCGCGCCCTCGCACGCACGCCTGGTCGCGCTGGCCACCGAGGACGAAGCGGCCGGTTCTGGAGCTGTTACCCCGTCGTCGCGCGTGCACATCACTCTGAGCACCGACGTGTCTGCCGGCGGTGCGAACTTTTCGCAAGGTCAGAGGCAGCTCGTTGCTATGGCTCGTGCTCTCCTCCGTCGCTCCAACCTCATCGTGAGTTGAGTTTGCTGCATAGCTGACAGATAGATCATGGACGAGGCAACTGCCTCGGTCGACTTTGCGACCGACGAGGCACTGCAGCGGGCGATCAGGAGCGAGTTCAGCGAGTCGACTGTCATCACGATCGCGCACCGCCTGTCCTCTGTTATCGACTATGACAGGCTGCTCGTGCTTGCCGACGGGACTATCCAGGAGTTCGACACGCCTCTGGTGAGTTGCTTACAAGCGGAGGGAGCGAGTAGCGCTGATGGCAGAACCTCCTGCGCAAGGATGACTCGATGTTCAAAAGCCTGGCTGAGAAGTCTGGGAAGTTCCAGGAGCTGCTGAGGGCTGCAGAGCGGAAGGAGGGCGCCGGAGAGAGTAAGCAGGGAGATAAGGAGGGGGAGGGTGAGACGCCATCAGTCAAGTCCAATGCGTCTGGCTCGACGCTTGTCTGAGTGTAGCTGTAGAGGTAACCGAGATGATACATGTCGGTGATTGTTTGTGGCTCAGTTAGCGCAGGCTACCTCTGTGCCGGTAGCCGAGTCATCTCCACGGTTGAGCAGTTCCGATGCATAAACGTAGGAAGACCTGTTGTGCTTGCACCTGCGTGCTGCACTGAGCTCTTTGTGGTGGACATGTCAACCCGAGCTCGCCTATCATGGCCTCCACCACCATTGATTTGACCAATGATTCATGCCTGCTCGATCAACCGTCCTTTCCAACGGAAAGCGGCAATAGTCTCTGAAATAACCCGAGCCAAATCGATGCAGCTCGGAACAGCCCACCCATCTCTGCACCCAGCGGTGGAGCCCGTCTTGCAGCCATGGCGTCCCGATCTCTGTCATCAGTCAGCCCTTGGCAGGCGGCGACTGAAGCTGCTTCCGAAGGCTGATTAACGCCAACGCTCAAGCGCTGGAAGTAGTTCACCCGCGATCAGCCAGCTCTATACATAAGTAGTCAACAGCACGCAGATAGTCACCGAAGCCCCACCACGACTCACACGCCCACCCCACCTCCCACAGCTCGCACGATGTCCGCCCAGTCCTTCCGCTCCATCATTGGCATGCAGCCCTCGACCGCGTCCGCCAAGGACTCGGTCCTGGTCATCATCGACGCCCAGAACGAGTACGCCAAGGGCCAGCTCAAGCTCAAGAACGTCGACAACACGCGCAAGGAGATCAAGTCCCTCCTCGACCGGTACCGTGCCGCTGGCGGCCAGGTCATCCACGTCGTCCACGAGGTGGGTTAGCGGCTTCCCGGTCCCCTCTTAGCCAAGAATCTCTGACACCAGGTTCCCGCCGGCGCACCGGTCTTCACCCCCGGCACTGAGCTCGCTGCCGAGTTTGACGAGCTCAAGCCCGAGGGCAGCGAGGCGACCGTCACCAAGAACCACCCCGGCTCGTTCACTGGCACGAACCTCGAGGAGTCGATCAAAAAGACCGGCCTTAACAAGCTTGTCATTGTCGGCTACATGGCTCACGTTTGCGTCAACACCACCGCCAGGCAGGCTGCTGAGCGCGGCTACGATGTTCTCATTGCCAGCGACGCTGTGAGCACCAGGGACGTTCCCGGAGCCACTGCCGAGGAGCTGCACAAGGTTGTCATGGCTGAGCTGGGCGACGCATTTGCTACCATCGTTAAGGCTGCCGATGTGCAGTAGGTCGCGGAGAGGATATGCAAGCAGTCATAAGGATCGGTGTGCGGGTTGACCAAGGACGCGTGTCAGGTGTCTGAGATGGAAATTTCTGGCTGACCTGATTGATGCGACGCGAGAGGTTGCCTTCACTGCTAGCACTGCTCCTGTCGATTGCCTGCTGATGACCTGTCTCTTTCTCTGTCTGACATGCTGATGCCAGGTGCTTGGTCGCGTTGTGCCTGCCTGGTCGCATCGTGCATGCCTGCCCGAGGCTGCGAGCAGCGACTTGCATAGCCGCTGCTGCAAGATAATTGCTGCTGCATGATTACATCTCGCGCTTCATCCAGGAGCTCGCTCTGCTGCTGATCATACCACCTCCTCCACCTTCCTCGAAGCCCAGCAGTCCCACCTTCCTCGATGTAGATGTATATATACCTCCTCATCTACCTCACCTTCCTACCTCCCCATTCTTCATGAGACTTCCACCATCCATCTCCGTCTCCTGGTTATCTTATCACCTCCGAAACAAGCCACTATCACAGCGAGATGACATTACCTCCTGCCCAGACGATCACACCCCACCTCGAAATACCTAAAGCCACCTCATAGTCTGCGCAACCGCCGCTTCCCCACTCGGCCAATTTCCTTCCTCGCTATCTGAACAGCCATGCGCACTCTTGCCCGCATGGCTTGCACACGCGCCAGCCCGCCTTCTGACCACACGTGGGGCGTGCTCACACCGTCCACTCTCGCGCGCCACTAACTCAAAGACACTTGCTCTCTCGGTAGCTTCCCGGGTCACCCCCCACTTGTGCCTCCCCGACCCGCAACCCGATTGCTGAGTACAGGCTGCGTACTAGTTGCACGCGGGGCGCGGGGATCTAGCTGGGGCGCCACATGCTCGGTGCCTAGAGCCATCGAACCGGCAGGACCTTACGGCGGTCATCAAGGAGACGGCCACACGTGCGACCTCTGCATGACCCAATATTGCCACGTCGCCCAAACGCCATCCATCATCTTAGCCCAGGATCACATCGCCCCAGGCCCGCCCGCAGCCCCTTCCAATCGTGTGCAGTGGTGATAACCCAGGGGTCTGTCTCATGGCAGCGTGCTATCTTTATTGCAAAGGATCGGCGAGTAACGGGAGAGGAGTCAGTGTTCACCGAATTGCGTAACACACGCACACACTGCGCGTGGACCCGCCTAAAGATACGCTTGGATTAAGGGCGCCTTGCAAGAGTGCGTGCGCACAGGACTTGGCCACGTAAACGGGCGGCTCCTGCCCCCACATGCCTGGTAGCCACAAGCCAAAGCCTATCGCTACTGCTTGCAGACCAAGCTCCGATTGGAAGAACAGAAAGACTAACCGGATGGATTTCGGTAAGTAAACGATCGTGACGAACAGCTGATCATCGTTGTCGTGCTCGATAACGAAACTTCCCGATGACCCGGGGCCGGCGGGGGATCCGCTCCCCGGCAGCATCTACGAAGGAGTGCTTTTTCCGAGGGAGGGTGCACGAGGGTAGCATCCGCTACGGCGGTATGCTCAACTTGGTTCTCGCTGATGTCCCGCTGCTGGGTGGGGACCGGTGTTACTTCGGCCAAGCATGGGCGCGACTGCTAACTCCGCTCATTGAATAGGCCACAACTCAGGGGCGGCACGTGCTATCATGCGTAAGCAAGTAAAGGTTTTTGGCAACTGGCGCTACGAGCTCTAGCGCCGGGCGCGGTTCTCAGGCGACAGGGTGGGCACATGCCAGAACAAGCGCGCAGCTGAAATGGTCGCGGCCCAGGAGGGCACCCGACGAGAGCAGTGACTCCTTTTTCGGTACATGCCGCTGACGAGAAGGCCCCCGCAAGAAATGATGGGCGAGCCCCTGGCCGCACATCAGGTGTACAGTCAGGTGCTTGTTCCTCATTCCCTGACCGCTGGCCGCAAAAACTCCTTGGGCGCCGCCTGTGTAAGACAGACACTACTGAATGTGCATGTGTTTGACAATAGGATCGGGCTGGCATGTGTCGCGGTCGTGCCGCGTGTGCTGGAATGAAAGTCGCGAGACGTTTCGCAGTGAGTCCTTTCAAGTTAGACTTGAGTCGAATTTGATGGTCGAGATGATTGAGGGACTCGCCCGTGTACGGCAAATCTCAAGGCCGCCGGGGTGGGCGATAGTCGTACCGTACCCATTGGGATACCGGCCAGGGGGGGAGGGGCAAGGGGGCTTCGACGGCTTTGAAGAGAGCACACACATGTCAGCTGCTCAGGAAGATCCACCTCCCCCCCTCTCCCCCCATGGGCGGCTTGGACCTGACTGACCGACACGGCGGTGGCTCGATGTGCAGTAACGGTGTACACGCTCAAGTCTTGGCAAGCGATGACCGAACTCTTTGACAATGGCAAGTCCCTGCGACCCGATGCCCGAGTCAGCCTCTCAAGAACAGATCTATCCTTGGCACCCGAGCCCATTCTGTCTGGTCCAAGACCGCGCTTCTGCCGCGCGCCGTGCCGCGTGCTCTCCTCTCGCATACAGCTCTAGCAGGCGCTCTGCGCTCTTGCTCCGTCTCCTCGGCAAAGCTTTCCGCGGCCCCACAGCACATGCCTGGGGGAACCCTTAGGGGTCCCGTGTCCTGGGTTTCCTGGAAATGTGACTTCCCTCCAGATCCTGCCCACCCAGGTGGTGCCGCATCTGCCGCTTGGTGCCGCCCTGCTGCCTGACACCTGGATGACTGCCCGTCTGCCGGCCTGCAGGCAGCATGCATGCACATTTATCCTTGGTCTCTCTAAACGCTGCTGCTGCGGCCGCTGCCTGGGCGCTAGATGCACCCGACCCATCTCACATGCCGCTGGCATGCCTTTCTGTGATCACAAGAGCGTCGCCAGAATGAAAGACAGGGAGATCGGCCAGGTCGTGGTCGATTCGATAGTCGGTCGGTCGGGCGGGCGGGCAAGGCGCGGCAGTTGTCGCGGCCCTCGCGGCCTCTCTCTCTCTCTCTCCATCTGACAACATACATACTGGTCAGCGAAAGATACACCTCCATAAACCAGTCGGGCATTGCCGTCAGCAGCAGTCGGTCCCCAGGTAGTCCCTCCCTGGTCCCCCAGAAACACGTTCGGCTCATCTTCCAACCTCGGCATTGAGATCTCATCCTCACACTTTTATTCTACCTTCGCCAAGGCGGCTCCGGCTCCTCCCCYCCCCCCCGCCGCTTCTCCCCACACCCCCGCCCACGCACCCCCTCCCATCCCCCCTCCCTTCGCGCACGACGTATTCTCGCACGTACCACCCCCACCCCCCACCCTTGCCAGTCTCTCTGTCCCCCTCTAGTTTCTGAACATAGCCCACCCACAAGCCTAATATAACCTCGCGTACCCATCAGCCATCCCCCCCCCCGCTTCATCGCCATTCATCCTTTCACCACCACTCACAAAAGTGCGCAGATAGATCTACAACCCACTATCTCGCCTTCACCTCGAGCACGCTCGCCCTCAGCAGCGCCTCCCAGACAACCGCCCGACGCCGTCGCACCCCCTACCGCGCGCCGCCGCCTCCGCCTCCGATCCGGACTTCCAGGAGCGAACACCGGCCCCTCCCCCGCCCTACCGCTGCTGCTGCCTCCTCCCTTGCAGCCAGCCAGCCCACTTGTCCCACTCCTCACCCTCCTTATCCTACCAATCCCAACCGCCACAGCCATCAGCCGTCTATCATTCGTCTCCCAACTCTTTGTATCTCAAAAGTCTTTCCGGGCCATAAGTAAAACCCCATGGCATACTCGCCCCAGCGCGCACCCATGTCCATTCCCATTCCGTACACGAACGATCGCTCGCCCGGTTCGAGGCCGCTACCATCGCCCTCCTCATCACGCTCGCCGTCGCAATCCTCTCTCTCGAGCTACCGCGCCCACCCCTATCGGCCCAACCTGAGCGCATATTCCGAGGACCGCGATCGTGATCGCGGCGACCGCGAGCGGGACGCCCTCGCCCGGGGCGGCGACCGATTAGGATTAGACCGCGCCGGCGAGCGCGAGCGCGAACGGGAACGCTTCCTGCCCCCGCCCAACTCTGGATCAGCGCTGCATGTCCTGCATGAGCGTGACGACCGCGACCGCCGCCCAAGCCTGAGCCGCACGCTGAGCGACGGGCGCTATTCCTCGGGTTCTGGCGGCTTCCAACTCCCGTCGTTCGCCTCGCTCTCGGCGTCTGCGTCATCCAATTCCAGCCCGAGCACCTACCCTAACCCAGTGACGCCTACCACGACGGTCATGGGCCCGCCCATCCTGCCGCAGGGCTCGCCGGGCTCGTCCCGCCCTGCCTCGCCCAAGATGTATGCACACTCGCTCAGGCCGAGCTACTACGATGCAGCGCCGCCTGCGCGCGGGGCCGCGCTCGGACTCTCCTGCTACCGTGGGGAACGGGAGCGGAATGGGGACCCCAGCCCCCCGCGTTACGAGCGCACCTCGCCATATGAGCGCGTGTCCCCGCCCCTCCGGAGCGTCAACGACTACGGACGCGGGAGGAGCCACTCGGCGGCATCGGCGATGCCGCGGTATGCCGCGCCGGCCACGCCGGCAGAGGACGCACCGCCGGGCCAGAGCCGCCGTCTTGCACACCTCATGAGCGAGCAGAAGCGCCGCGAGAGCATCAACACGGGCTTCCAGAGCCTGCGCGCCGCGCTGCCGTCGAGCATCCCGACCGACTCAAAGGCCATCATCCTCCGCAAGGCGGTGGGCTACATTACCCAGCTGGAGGGACTGCTCCGCAAGCATGGGATTGTGGAGGACGTCGAGATGACGCAGGCGACTGGCGCGGTGAACGCGCTCAAAATGGACACGACGAAGGGATGGGAAGAGGTGCATGTTGAGGACATTGACGTGGAGACCAAGCCTGATGTTTCTGCTTGAGGGTTGTAGTGTCAAATAAGTTGTATGGGTTAGTTGCGTTGTCTAGTTTTCGACTGGGTTCATAACTTGTTCAGATTTGTGGGAATGTAAGGTATTCTTGTCTGCATCGGTATGGCTTTGCAGGGTACTACGGGGTGGGGAGAAGGGGGTCGGCCGAGTGTGGATGGTGTTGAATGACATCGAAGGACTCGTTCGTGCTGCCTAGCCAGTACGCGAGGACGTCGCCTAGGTCGTACGCCAGACAGCCTCCTCCTCACTGCTTTGGCGGGGGATGCCAGAGTCGTCCGCGAGCAAGCGCACGCCCTGCGCCGTCGAGTCCTCCTCCCGGTCCTCCGAGCCCGGGCCGGGCCGGGGCAGCAGTGGGAGGTGGCAAGTGGGGTGCGCGAGGGGAGCTGGGGTGAGTGGTATTTCTGGTGCAGCTTACGATAGTAGGTGCGGTACGCGATGAGGGCTGGAGTCAGTCGGGCACTGGTAGTAGCAAGCTCACCGACGAAGAAGCCGAGCGTCGAGCCGACCAGAACGTCGTGCCAGTGGTCTGTTGTTAGCTCTACGAGCGCACGCACCACTAGCGGCAGCGGCAACTCACGGCGGTTGTCCTGGGTGCGCGAGATGGCCACAATCGCCGCGAGCAGGAGGGGCAGCAGCGCGAACCAGGCGCGGTTCTGCTGTCAGGAGCGGTCTCACGCTTAAACCCTACCCTGTTGCCGTACACGTCCCAGAGGTGCATCTTGCCGGCAAGATACAGGGTCAGAAAGCCGAGGCCGGCAAACGAGACTGTGTGTGAGTGCGTTACACACTGGGAGACGAGAAGCACGGGTCACCACGCACGAGAGCTGTGACCACTAGGGAAGCTCTGCCAGTCAGCCAAGCCAACGCCTCTGTGCCCACCTTGAAGCCATCATGGAGGATGAGCTTGTTTGTCTGCGTGCAGATGTTTATGTTGGACAGGCCGAACACGGGGCTGTCGGTGGCGCCGTCACGGGGCAGGCAGCGCGCAATCAGATCGGGGCGAGGTCGGCCGACCATCATCTGAATGTGTGAGACGAGACGAGACGAGACGAGAACGCCTGCCTTGCCGGCTGGGCCTGCACGTACCTTGATCACATTTGTGACCACACCGGACATGGTCCAAGCCATGAGGAGGCCTGCTTGTTAGAGATCCAAAGGAGGCGCAAAGGGACAAAGGGGGAAGTTTTAGTTTTGGGGACAGTGGTGGGGACACAGCTGGAGGGCGAGGAGGAGGCGGAGGCGTGGTCTAGGGGGCGAGGGCCGCTGCGAGAGCAGGTGACCAGGGGGGGCCGGAGAGGCGTTGGCGGCATGGCGTAGCAGAAAGAACTGGGGAACACACTACGTGACGCCAACGAAGAAACGGCGAAGACACGAGGACGCCAGATTGTAGAGATAGGCTAGGCCGGGCTTGATCTGGAGAGACCGGTGTTGAGGACGGCAGGCGCACCCTCCAGTACACGAAACAGGACTCTGAACTCACCAGTTATTGAGTTGTGTACATCCCACGAGTTACGTGCCACAAAGATGCTGAGGATCAATAAGCATACAAACGGTAGGCCGAGTGAGACAAGGAGGAGCTCCCTGCAAGTCAGTACGAGTGTCAGTTGATAGCGCCTTGTTGGAGGTTGTGCCACACTGCCATACTGACTTGAGTGGCACACGTTCTTTTGTCGCGAACGAATGCTGGATCGAGATGTCGGTGAGCGAGAACTCGCGCTGAAATCCAGGCGCAGCGCTAATGGAAAACAGAATGATCCTGTGGGCGTCAGTTGTCCGCTGTTCTGCTATTCATGTGCGCGATCGCATTCCACGCCTCTTCCGTGCGCCCCGTGATGCAACGACAAGTGTGCCGCCTCGCCAGCTGAGACTACACACACGCCACATGCCGGATATGTCCCATATTCCAAGGTCCCGCGACCCACACAGCGTGCAGAGAGATCACACACCCCAGCAGGGCGTGCACCTCTGCGTGCGCAGTGCTGCCATGCGCCAAGCACTTCTCAGCGGTGCCCGGAAGCATACTGAGAGTGGACGGGTATTTGGTACTGGGACACCGGGTTGACACCAGTGGACTGCTGACGACAGCCATGTACCGACAACCATGCACCCTCAGCATGGGGCATAGCTGTCGATCGCAGATGCAGATCGACTTCCGCCTCCCACATTCCGCTATTCGAAATGAGATAGTGCTGAGTGGTCGTCGGGACGTGTCGGAAGTCGGATGAGAGCGCTCGGTGCAGCTCTTCCGAGCTGGCCACGGGGCGCAGCACGGCTACTCATATCCCGAAGTACCAGAGGCGCAGAAGCGCGCTCGACGACTCACCACAGGCACAAGATCAAGAGCCAGTCTGTCCAGTAGCTGCTGACGAGTCGGCGCCAGCTGAAGCCGCGTACTTGGCCGGTGCGGTGCCCCCGCGACGCGGTGGCCGCGGTGCGCTGTGTGCCCTGTGCGTTGGGGCCAGTCGCGTCGCCGTAGAGTGGTAAGGAGTATTGCGAAGGCGCGTCGCCCGGGGCGGGGGCCGGGAAGCACGCTGCGACCGAGTTGGCTACCATCGACATGGTGAGCGATGCGTTGTCGGCGAGATGTGGAATGAGAGAGGTGAGTGTGGTGAGGTTAGTGTGGTGGAGGGTGGAGGGTGGAGGGTGATTGCTGTTGATCCCGATCATACCGTTTGTGCTCAAAGCCGCGTCATGTCACCGGTGCACGCGGCGCGGAGTGCTGTGCGGGGTATCCATCCATCCATCCGCCATCAGGCCAAGCAGACAGCTCCGGCCCGAGTGCTCGCCCATCCAGCTCATTTCGCTGCCGGCCCAATGTGGTGGCCGTGGTGGGCTTGCGGTTGAAATGTCGTGTCTGGGCATGCGGAAGGGCGATTAGCCGCCGATATTATGTAATATACAAGACTCGATTATCGGGTGGTTAAGGAGACTCGTGGGCTGATTCTCGGACTAGAGCGCGGTATCTGACATTTTTATGGGTAATTTTCATCCTTGATCTGATAGAGGGCGGTCAGCTGTCTGGCCCGCGATTGCGATACCGCAGCTAAAGCATGCGGCATGCTGTACGTAGTAGCAGATATCCAGCCCCGACTGCCCTATGAGAGGAGAGGAGAGCCCAGTGGACATTGGGCCACGGGTTTTACGGTGCGCTGCGTCCCGAGTCGGATGAAAAGGAATCGCCCGCCGACTATGCAGCCTGATCTCAAATGGATCGAATCCCCCTGCCCCACCCATACCCGGCGGTAAAGGACAGGGTACCGAGGGTCCAGTGCTCGTCTCTCGCCGCCTATTCGTCAACATCGCGCCTGCTCGACTCCCTACCCCCCAAGCAAAAACCGCATCGGGATTGAAAGACGTTATCTAGCCAGCGAGATTTGGATGGCGCTCGACTTTTCCTACCTCCCCCCTGCCCGCGTCGTCTCGTCTCGTGTGTCTTTTCTTGTTGTTTGATCACTACACTCTTGTTTGACTCTACTCATCTGCCCGTTCACGACCAACTGCCCAAGACTACTACCAGGTGAGTAGCATCCGACCTCTTGTGGGTGGACGGAATCACGGGACAGTCAGCGGCTACCGGAATGTGTCTGGTTATAGCCCATGACGCTGGGTGACGCCCATACCACGTGAAATTGCCGCCGAGCCCAGATTTCTTTCTGGCTAGATATCGTCGTCGTCGCGTTCAGAGCTCACATCGCAGCCCACTCACCGCTCTATCGGCCTCAATACTTTCATAAACAATGGCTTTCCGCCACCTTGGTGAGTGCACGCAGGGGAGCCAGCATGCATGCAGGAGACGTGCAGCTGGCCTGGATGGCTCGGATCGCAGTCGGGAGACCAGTCGCTGACACGGTTCGTCCTCTTGTGATGCCGCGTATGTCGTCAATGTGTGTATCGTCCTGCCTCGCCTCTCCTCGCCTCTACAGCCCGTGTGCCGCTCGTTGCACGCTCAGCCGTCGCCCCCAGGGCTGCGGTTCTTGCTGCCCGACCTACGGCCTTTGCTTCGGCCTCGAATGCTGCTTCCATCACTGCACGCCGCTTCGCTGGGTCAGTCGCACCCCCGCCAGTTGGCCAGCCTCAGGCTGGACCCCAGGTGAGTAGCCAGCGTCGTAGATTGGCATTTGTGTGACTTGCAAGCTGACACCTTTAGAAGAAGCGTCACGGCAGGCTTTACCGCACCTTCCGCTTCCTCGGCGGTACCACTGTCGCCGTCCTTGTTGTTGGCGCCGTCTCCTTCCTGTATGGTGAGTAGCCTCGGAGCGCAGTGGTCCGATAGATCTGGACCATCACTCTGCTAGCCATCCTTTACCATTGCTAACCCCCAGTGACCCAGTCCGAGATCCACCCAGGAGAGCAGCTCCCCGAGGACCCGAGCAAGCCCACCCTCGTCGTCCTGGGTTCCGGCTGGGGAGCGACCTCGTTCCTCAAGAACCTCGACACTGAGGAGTTCAACGTCGTCGTGATCTCGCCCCGCAACTACTTCCTCTTCACTCCCCTCCTCCCATCCGTGACCGTCGGCACGCTCGAGGCGCGCTCGATCATCCAGCCCACCCGCTTCATCACCCGCCACAAGAAGCGCCAGGTGCAGGTGTACGAGGCGGCCGCGCAGGAGGTCGACCCGGTTAACAAGACCGTCACCATTGCCGACACGTCCGACATCAAGGGCGCGGGCGAGTCCGTCGTCATCAACTACGACTACCTCGTCTACGCCGTCGGCTGCGAGAACCAGACCTTTGGCATGAAGGGTGTGGACGAGTACGCCTGCTTCCTGAAGGAGCTGAAGGACGCCGACAAGATCCGCCAGAAGCTCATGGACTGCATCGAGACCGCGGCGTTCAAGGGCCAGCCGGATGAGGAGATCGACCGTCTGATGCACATGGTTGTCGTTGGCGGTGGCCCCACCGGTGTCGAGTACGCCGGCGAGCTGCACGACTTCCTCTCCGACGACCTGCGCAAGTGGTACCCCGAGGTCGCAGACCGTCTCCGCATCACCCTCATCGAGGCGCTCCCCAACGTCCTCCCGGCCTTCTCGAAGCAGCTGATTCAGTACACCGAGTCGACGTTCAAGGAGAACAAGATCGAGGTCATGACCCGCACCATGGTCAAGGACGTCAAGGACAAGATTGTCGTCGTCCAGGACGCGAACAAGGAGGTCCGCGAGATCCCCTACGGCCTCCTCGTCTGGGCGACGGGCAACACCTCCCGCCCAGTCACGCGCGACCTCATCACCCGCCTCTCCCCGGTGCAGAACCAGCGCCGCGGCCTCGTCGTCGACGACCAGCTCCAGATGCTCGGCGCGCAGGGCATCTACGCGATCGGAGACTGCACGGCTACCCAGTACGCCCCCACGGCGCAGGTCGCCTCCCAGCAGGGCATGTACCTCGCCCAGCTGTTCGCCAAGAAGGGCAGCAGGAGCAAGTACGAGCGCAAGCTTGCTCAGCTGCGCGCGTCGGCCACGTCCACCCCCGACGAGATTGAGAACGTGGTCAAGAAGCTCAACCGCCTCGACAAGGTCACCCCCTTCCACTACTCGCACCAGGGATCGCTCGCGTACATTGGTTCGGAGAAGGCCATCGCCGACCTGCCCCTGTTCAACGGCAACGTCGCGTCCGGCGGTGGCGCGGCGATGCTGTTCTGGCGCTCGGCGTATGTCTCGACGCTGTACTCGGTCCGTAACAGGACGCTTGTGCTTGCCGACTGGATGAAGGTCAAGCTGTTCGGGCGTGATGTGTCCCGGGAGTAGAGGGGCTCGCGAGCGGCACACGAGCAGCACACGAGCCAGCGTAGCTGGCGAGTGGGCTGCGAGTGGGCTGCGAGTGAGTTGAGAGCGCGTGGTCGACTGGGCCGAGTTGTGGCCCGAGCTGGTGTTGAGAGGTGATCATATACGCCTGGACGCTGGGGTAGGGATCTTATAGAGTGGCATGCACATGCTTTGTTCGTGATCTGGGATGCGGGCGAGTGTTCGGGCTTGTGCTGGGCTCCGTGCTCAGTATGAAGTAGGTGAGATGCACACGTCGAGGTTGCGAGGGTGAGAGAGCTCGTTAAAGTGGTGCTCCATATGAGCAGAAGGAGCGACATTGTGACCAGTCGCCATGGCTTGATACCTATATGGCGCGCTGCTGGATTGCCCGTAAACTGCCGAAGCTCAATGCCCTTGGTGGACGGACGCCTCGTACCGAGCTCTTCTGCAAAGTCGACGCAGTTTGTCCCGTCAGGATAGCGAGCGGCAAACAAGCATGATGAATCGAATGGCCAAAGCGAGCCGTGATCTCTCTGAGCAGCCGGAGGTCTGAGCAATATGCTCGAGATAGGGAGAAGGGCATACCCCAGCTGAAGTTAGCGCTGTTACCACCTTCTGATGTTAGGTTACACCTGTAGGCAAGGCCGGGGTCGGACGCAAGGCGACCGACTAGCTTGTCCAGTGTCTGTAGACCTGAATTCCGATCAGGCAACTGACTGGACTCGATTCGCCAGCCTACTAGTGAGGCATGTATGCCATCCGGTGTGGACGTGATTGCGGGTCCACTGGGGTCCCGAAACGGCTACGAGGCATGTCGAGAACGGCAGTGAGGATGATATAGCAGGTGGGTGTCGGTGTCGGCCGCCTTCATGAGGTCGTTCAGGTGTTTAGGACGACATCGCAGGCAAGCAGAGTGAGCGCAATCAGGTCGTCAACTAAAGTCGATCATGTCAAGGCCGTGCCCGAACGTTGATGAGAGAGGGTCAGTCACTTGCGCTGGCCGCTTGTCGCTTACCATGGTGTGTGCGATATCTCCCAAGTTCAGTGCAGCTCATCGAGGTAAGCTGTGAGTAACCAACCCACTTCTAGTCAGCCAACCCATACCCAGATCATCAGCACACATCAGCACACATCAGCACACACCGCCACACCTCCCAAGCCACCAAGCACCAGCCAAACATGGCATAGAGTACACAAACAACCCCAACCCGGCCCCGCGTCTAGTCCCTCTCCAGGACCCCAGGGTGGTCCGGGATCTCGGGGTGTGCCCCCACCCCCTCCGGCCTAGCCGCGACCCTCTCGCGCCCGCCCATCCGCTTAGGAGGACGCGCCGCTGGCTTCTCCCCGGCCTCATCAGCCTTCTCCGGCACCGGCTCGTCACCCGTCTCGTCAATGACAGCCTCGACCTCGGCCTCGGCCTCACCACCCTCCTTGGTCTCTTCCTCTGCCTCCCCGGCCTCCCCCTCCTCGACGAGGTACATCGGCGCATCGGGATCAGCCGGTGTCTCGACCTCGCCCCCGCCCACCTCGACATCCCGCTCAGCCTGGGCCACCTCCTCCGCCTCGGCCTCGGCTGCGTCCTCGTCCTCGTCCTTCTCCTGCGCAGCACCAGGAGCCGGAGCCGGAGCCTCAACCCGCTCCCGCTCCTCGTACGCGTGCTGAGCAGCCTGGGGCCTGTATCCCTCCTCCCTCTCCTCGTCCTTGAGGTCCTTGATCCGCCGTGCGCCGGCATCACGGTGCTTGGCGATCCACGCGCCCTGGGTGTTAGTGGGGAAGGTGAGGCTGGGGGGGTACGTACCGCGTTGGGGCGCTTGCGCGCGCGCCAGGCTGCCTCGCGCTCGCGCTGGGCTGCCATCTCCTTCTCGAGGAGGGCTTGGCCCTCGCTTGCGTCGAAGACTGGGCCGCCGACTATGAACTCGGGGTCTTTGTTGGGGCTGTGGGCGTCGGGGTCGATGTAGCCCACGCCGGTGAGGGCGCCGAAGAAGATGAACAGGCAGCTGGGGGTTTTAAGAGAGTTGGGCATGGGGGGTGAGGAGGTTAGGGTGATGTGGGGTGAAGAAGGGGGAAGACGAGGAAGGCAAGGAAGGTGATGAGCGTGAGGGGGAAGGTGGGGTGGAGGACACGGGCATTTGACGGGCATTTGTGAGGGGTGGAAGGAAGTCGGAGAAGGAAAGGAAGAAACCGAAGTCGGTTTGGAAGGATTCCAAGCGACGATGGGGTGGAGTCGCAAGCATGACGGCAGGCATCAGTCGATATGCGCAGCATGATAAGCATGAGATCAAGTTCCAAGATACGAAACCAGCGTCAGCATCACATCTCATCATCCCCCGCTCGTCGACTCACGTCAAGAACACGATAATGGCGAGCACGTTCCCCCGCCGCCTGAGCACCCTCGCACCGCGCGCGACCGCTGCCCGCCCGATACTGCGCGCGTCGAGCTTGCCCTTCCCTGCGCTGTAGTGTTTCTCCCCCGACGGGCTGGTGAGCGGTGCGCGCTCGCGCTTGTGTGCGCTCCCCGCGCCGAGCGTGGAGGTGTAGCTGTGCTGCGCGTATTTGCCCTCGCCGCGTTCGGGGTCGGTGTGTTCTGTCATCGTGATGGCTCCAGGACAAAAGTGATGTTGCGTTGAGGAAGGTCGAGTACTGGTGGGAGGAAGGTCGACTTCGGCGAGGAAGGTAGACGTGCGATGCGGATGAGATGGGAGCCTATGCGATGCGATGCGGCCTGCGCTGTGCTTCCTGTGCGTTGCGTGCCGTGCTGGTCGTGATGGCCGACGATGAGCGCGAGAATCGAGTAACCAGCGCTTGTTGTGTAGTGTAGTAGAGAAGAGAAGATACGATGAGACTGATACGAAACGACGCAGCCAACCAACACTTTGACTTGCATCCATACATCCACATCCACATCGACCACCCACGGCCATCCACCGACTGATCCAGAATCCCATTCATTCCATCTCTCCTTCAATTCCCCCTGGCCCCTGGCAGACACACATACACATGCACACACGCCCCGGCAGCCGCTGCCTGGCCCATGCCTGGCGCGCAGCAGCAGCTAAACGCGCCGCCGCCCGTGCCCTGCCCTGCCTGCCCTCAGTCAGACGCGATAAGCCCCCGTATCCTGCATTTTCCCACGGTGCACTCTCGCCACAAAAGCACGCTAGTGGGTGCAGATCAAACCGGCCCGTCTTTGTGCGCCGAAGCTGCGCCCTAGGGCGGCGCGCGGCGCGCGGCGTTGAATGCGAACTCTGCATGCAGGCATGTGCTCTGATTTCTCGACCTGCAGGCGCTCGGCTGCCCTCGAGCCTCGTCTGCTCAGTCCTCCCACATAAGCTGAGATTTGGTTCCGCTGCTTCTACTTCTCATCCCCTCTTGTAGGAGACTGGGCGGGATCTGATTACTGCTTCACAGCGACGCTAGGTGCGCTTCGAGGCTGAGGCAGTGGATCTTGCCGTCCGCCTCGATCATGGCCATGCATGCTCTATGCTGCCCCATGATGTAGTCTGTGACTCGCCTACTCCCGTGTGAGGCTGACGCTGGCTGGCCAGTCCAGCTATGATGTAGTTGTTGTGGCAGTTGTCGGCAGAAGCAAAACATTCTACAGGCTGGTTTATCTACGGTGGTCCGAGCTCATTCTCTGCCCAAGTTCACATATGACTGCAGACCAACAGTAGCCAGCGCCGATCCTGGGTAGATCGAAGCGATGTCATGACTAGCATGACTGATACGCACTGCATAGCATCTAGCACGCATAGCCACCTCCCACTGATCAGCCAACTCTCCCGACGAGAGCTCACTGCCACCCAACGTCCAGCGCACCCATTCCCCCGATGCCCCAACGCCTGACGCCCGACGCAGCACCCCCGATCTGCCGTTGCGTGACGGAACCATTTTGCAACCCGAGACGAGGCATTAGTGGCACTTTCCTACGCAACAACCGCAAAGGCAGTACGACGCCCAGTTACGACGTTCATCGGGGGTGCATTGCCCGGCCCTCTCCCTCCGCGACGGTTCCGCGACGTCTGCGATTCCTTCTGTGCTCTGGTGTGCACATTAGCTTCGGGTTCTGTAATGAGGAGTGCGTGGTTGCGTCGTATGCTTTGCGGGAGGGTTAGGATTGTAGGAGTGGCAGAGTGCGTGCTCTGCGGGACGTTGGGCCGTTATTAGTGTGAGGCTGGGTGTTGTTTCGGTTGTCAAGAGGGTGAAGCGGGCTTTGTCGCTATTGTAGGTCTGTGAGAACTACGAGATATACTGAACGTAGGTGTTGCTCTTGATTCTGCCGGGGTGGAATAATTCCCACGCTGCGATGAACTTTGGCGAGATGGATGCGGTACCATCGACAAGCGCTGGATTAGTATTGGAGACAGTGCATGTTAGTCGCTTCATGGCAGAGTCCATTGCATGGGCCTGATCTATGTGCACAAGATGTACATTGTCCTTGTATGTCGCGTAGCGATGTACCACGCGCTGCAGCGAGCTCACACTCGACAGCCGCAATCAAGCGGGTAGGTCAGAGGAGCGCGACTCTAGCTAAAATGGTGGCGGTGGGGCGGATTATACCAAAAGGGGGAATGTGGGGTGTTACGAAGGGGGATGTGTGTGCGTGCAGAGCACGCAAATGTCCAGTAGTCAAGAACGATGTATTGAGACCGAAGAGAGAAAGGGGAGATATCCATCGCCTAGATGGCAACGCACGAGGTCCCGTTGACGGCGGCGAAGCCCTCCTGGCACGAGAAGATCTGGCAGACACCAGCCTCGCAGCCGACCGAGTCGGCGTAGGGAAGAGCAGTGCAGTCGACGCCAGCGCCGGTGGAGGCACAGCCACCACACGACTCGAGCTCGGTCGCAAAGTCGATGCACTCGTAGCCTGCCTCGCCGTCGAGACCGGTAACAGGGCAGGCGTGGAGCTCGGCGGGGCAGTTGTCCTGGTCAAACTCGGAGACGGGGAACGCAGCCTGGTCCTTCTTCCACCACCAGCCGTGGCCGTGGGTGGGCTTGGGCTGGGGGGGCTTGTTGTACCCCTTGGAAGGCTTGGGAGGGGGCTTGCACTTGCAGTGGATCCAG
Organism: Cutaneotrichosporon curvatum; assembly: GCA_001600275.1. Lineage (NCBI taxonomy): Eukaryota > Fungi > Basidiomycota > Tremellomycetes > Trichosporonales > Trichosporonaceae > Cutaneotrichosporon > Cutaneotrichosporon curvatum. The sequence continues at coordinate 22,382 of BCJH01000009.1, read as the reverse complement.
TCCCAGCCAGAGCAGGTGGGCTCGGGGCAGTCGGGCTTGGAGGGGTAGCACTTTTGCTTCTTGGTGTTCCAGTACCAGCCGGAGGGGCACTCGCCGTCAGGGCAGTTACCCTTGGGCGGGTTGGTCGAGGGGCAGCAGCCGAGCTTGTGGTGCCAGAAGTGGCCGCGCTCGCACGACTTGTCGTCGCGCTTCTTGTTGCAGCGCCAGTAGTGGTCGTCCCAGTCGTGGCCGTCGGGGCACCGGCAGTCCTGGTCGACGTGCGTGGGCACGCAGCAGGCCTTCTCGTAGTGCTGGAACCAGCCCTTGGGGCATGTCACACCGCCCTTGGGGCTGCAAGTTAGCTTCGGAAACTCATATCAGCTTACGGGACACGGGTGCGGTCAGAGGAGCAGAGGCCGCCAAAGGCAGGGACCTTGCAGCCAAAGGCGTTCTTGACGGTGCAGATCTTCTTGACCTTCCAGTCGAGGAGGTTAAAGTCGCAGCCCCAGCGGCCGAGGAAGAAGGTAGCGTGGACCTCGGGCGCCACTGTCATGACAGTGAGCGCCGCGGCGAGGACAGACTTGATGTGCATAGTGGTGTTGGGAGAAGAAGGAGGGGTGAGTTAAAGAGTGACGAGGCCGAGCGCGCCGACTGTTCTACGGTCGGTGGTGGGCGGGGGTGGGAGGGGGAGGATGTGGTGAGAGCTGACAGATGGAGAAGAAAAGAGGGGAGAGCTGCTGAAGAGGAGTAGTATTTGAGTGTCTACGAGAATGGGGCAGAGGAGGAGGACATGGCTCTCTGTGTTTGGCGAGGCCGAGCGAGCAAGGAATGGAAATGCATGTCGGTCGGCAAGGGCTAGTCATGGGCGGGGGTCGTGAGGGGCGGAAGAAGGAAGGAGGGGTGGGAAAGGAAGGAAGGAGGAGGAAGGGGGGATCGTCCTGATGGGCAGGTCTGTAGTGTGACAACAAGTCCATCGAGAAGAAGAAGGAAGGATAATCCGCGTGCAAGCGAGTCCACCGGCCATTCCACCGCCCTTGCCCTCCGGATCGAGGAATACGACGACACAGCAGGTGTGAGCCCACTGCGACTGTAGCTGATCTCCCGGAGCAGAGGCCACGGGCACGACTACCACGACCAGGGGCGAAGCAGTGGCTAGTTGATTGGGGCACGGTGCCTGTGGTCTTCTCAACGTCCCAAATCTGCTGGCAACTGTCGTCTGGCGGCCTAGTGGGCCTGGTGGACTGCTGCTACTGTTGTCGGTTGCTGGCTCGATCAGTAGTACTACAGTCGTCGCAGTGTCACCACGCTGACCACTCTGCCGACTCTCGTTGCGCTGTCCTCGCACAGCTTCTCGGCATATCACCTTCACTCCCCGCAGAAGATTCGCAGGATGAGCAGAGTGTTCCTTTCCCCTCCTCCTCGCTTCCGGCACGGCACGCGCCCCTGGGGTACTCACTTGCGTTCGTTGTTGCTAGTTGCAAAACACGATACACTTGAATTGTCTCAGCTCGTGGCGTCGGAAGCCATGTCGCACCCCCCCGTCTCCCGGAATAGACGCGGCCAGACAGCGAGATCGATCCTTGTTACTGGAGCGTAGCGTCTGCACTACTAACTAGGTCAGAGAGGTCGTCAGTCTCCATCGCTCCCAACGTGCGTGTCATGCCCTCGTGCGCCCTCGTGCACTTGTTGCTTCGTGCACATTACCCGCTGGTCCTAAAAAAGCTGAAACCATCGCAGGCACAAACCCGAGCGATGTGACACGCGTCTGCTGGATGAGCTCGCTCCTCTCTGGACTCTAGGCCATAGCCCATCCTCGCGCCCACTACGCCCACTGCGCCGACTAGCGCCCTCCAGCCCTCGCCCTCTCGGCATCTGGCACGCGGCTGTTGTCATGCGCACTCTTCCTCCTCGTCGCGGACCTCGCGGAGGGGACCTGGTTTCGTCCGTCAAAGGATACGCAAGGCAGGGCAGGGAAAGGGAAAGGGAGGAGAAGGAACCGAAGGCGAAACTGGAAGTATGCTCTGGGCTTTTCAGCTAGCTAGCTTCGAGACGGATTTCACGCTACGGATAATTAGGGTGTGGCGGCGGAGAGGTACCGCGGCCCGCGGGGAGCTAGTCGAGCTAGTCGGGTCCCAAGGAGACTTTTGAGCCGGCCGTACCCTGGTGCGTACGTCTGGTACAGGGTGTGTACCGATTATTTCGACGTTTCTTCTCCTGCAGTCTCCCTGTCCGGGTGTTGTGATGCCCTGGTCGCCGTGTCTTGCGGCTGGCGACGAGCGAGCTAGCTAGCATGGTTGTACGTCGCCTTCGAGACGGGGAAGGTGGTAGTGGCTGTCTGCGACTGTTGTCGGCTCTGCATACATGGTTCTGTATACTTGGAATACCCATGTAGCTTGTATTTGTGGAGTACGACACGTAGAACAGAAGTCCGAAACTAGTCTGCTACTCAACAACAACCTGTCTTCGAAGCTGCTACATGCTACACCCGTTGCCCAGCCTGTCCGCAGCGACCAGCCGCCCGAACCCTCTTCTCCGCCCCGACCACACCCCCAGAACCCAAACGTGACATTCCCACAATCAGCAACCAACATACGTCGCTTAGAGCTTGTATTAATCATATGCCAGCATCAGCCTCATCCCACAGACACCCAGTCCACCCACCTCCCGAATGATAATCCACAGCTCCCACCTAATCACCCCTCGCACACCCCGCCCGCGCATTATGAAACGCACATGAGCAGCGTATCCAAAAGCATAAGGATCTGTCCTCCACCTTTGCTCGAGAACATAAAAAGAATCGTCGAGGCCTCGAAACGTCCATCCCATCCGACAGACCACCGCCTCCACCACCTTGGCAGCATCTGCGAATAGAACCTTCCCATATTACGTTGATGCAACCCACCAGTGCGGTACCATATATTTCATCATGACCATGATCGCGAGCAAGCGAGGAGCAACGCATGCACCGCGACAGATGAAGAAGCATAACAGCGCAGAAAGATCGCAAGCACACTCCCGCCGTAATCAGACGACACGGCGCTGGTCTAGCCCGACCTGGCCAAGTGGTCACTCACTCCCAACGGCATCCGGGGGGGTGCTGGAGAGCAGTCCCGGCCTGTTGTGTATGCATACGGTCCTATTGGATACTCCAAGGCATACTGGACGGACGAGGCTACCAGTACTGCAGACCAAGCCCCGCCCACCCCGGAGTCGAGCAGGTGCCCGCCACTACTTGACCGGCAGCTGACAGGTACGGGACGCCCAGTAAGGAATGCCAGCTAGCATGCAGGCTATTGAGGATGTACGGCGCGCGCGTCGCGTCGCGTGCGGCTTGGCTCGTGGGTTGTAAGCTTGTACAGAACACACTACAGCAGGTAAACAAACACGAGCGTAGAGTGCGATAGCAAGGTCCAGCAAGATGCGATGATAGATGGTACCACTGCCCCAACAACCATGCCAACCGGCTCGCGATAACAGTTTCAGCACAACACACCAAGCCACCTCATGCACTACACTCGTCCCGGTGGCGCTGATAAAGCTGACTTACTGCGTGGCGCCGCCAAGCTCATATCGGCACTACTGCACCACACGCACCAGCGTCGACGCTTGCCGACTAATCAAACCAACTCGCAGCGACCATTCCATTCCCCGGCTGACTGTCCCTCGCTCACAATCACGCTCACGGCTCGCTCCTAGCAGTCACGAGACATGCCATTACATACACAACAGCGAATGCACACGAGCACCAACACCTCTGCAGATACGCATATCTCACAACGACCACTGCAGTAGCTATTATGCCGGCATATACGCGTCCACCCCCGGTCCTCCCGGACGCGTCCCACTTCTCCGGGACGCTACGGCCCGCAGTCCGGCCTCCTCGCCTACCCTCCAGCAAGAGGCAGGTGGCTCTGCCTCTGTCCTCCGTCGTCTTTCCCGGCACATCCGCCCCCCCTCCCATCTCCTCCTTGTTTACTTTGAGCAATATCTGCATCTCCCATCGTTGTTCTCGAACATCTGAGCCGTGAGGCACGGGGCACGCGCGTGTTTCGGGCAGTACCCCACCCTCCCTCCCTCCCGGGAGGAGGCGTTACTTTCTTATTCGGAAGTCGGGCACATGGTGTGGGGGGGTAGGTTATTGGTATTAGGCGGGGAATGGGGATCGAGGGAGGAACGGTGGGTTGCTTGCCGCGATGCGTTGTGTTGTGCATGCTTGCCCGCTCGAAACGCAGTGGGGATGACTGCGGTGGGCGGCAGTGCCACAAGTATGATGGCGGTCTTGGGTTACCGCCCGCCACATGCTTATCGAGGTCCACTGCAAGCCCTCACAACTCTGGGGCATGTCAGTCCTTCTCCCCCTCCCCGTACCGGTCATTTGAACACTCAGCACTGCCATCGAGGTGCTCGTCGACTAGAGTGATGAGAACAGCCAGTGTCTCCTCAGCGCGTACTCGTACCACAATCACCAAAGTCCATACTATACAGAGGAGAAACCCTCCCAACCCTCCCACTACGGCGCCAGAGCCCAGTCAATCCCCCCCTCCTCCCCATACCGCTCCCTCAACCACTCATTACTCTTCTCGAAATGACCATTACCAAAGAACCCCCGGCTAGCAGACAGGGGCGACGGGTGCGCCGATTTCAGCACGAGGTGTTTCTCCTGCCGTCAGCAGACGTCTTCCCACTACTCACGGTGTTGAGGCCCGCAATCATCTTGGCCGCATGCGCGCCCCACGCCATGATGACCAGCCCGTTCGCGCCAGGCGTGTCCTTCGCCGCCAGGCGGTCGGTTACCACGCGCAGCACTGCGGCAGTGAACTGCTCCCATCCCTGTCCGGCGTGTGCGTTGGCCTAAGACGAGTCAGCGTCGACAGCGAGGGGTAATACCTGGTGAGCGCGGACCGTCAGTGCCGTGTTGAGGAGGAGCACGCCCTGCTCCGCCCATGGTGTTAGGTCGCTGCTGTCAGCGAGGTCTTGAATCGGCACATACCCGTGCTTTGGCGCGACGAAGCCGGGGACGGCGGTTCCCATCTCCTTGTAGATGTTGCGCAGGGACGGGGGGATACGCACGCCCTTGCGGACCGAGAAGGCGAGGCCCTGGCGTCAGCGAGGACTGGAGACTGGTTGGCGTGGGGTGCACGAACATTCGCCTGCCCGTCGTCCTGGCGTCAGCTTGCTCGGCGGCAGACTGTACATGATATGGATCTTGCCCTGCTGTCAGTGATGCCGGACTGCTACCCACCGACAACGATTACGCGCACGTCCTTGAGCGCACATAACCGGGACCATGAGTACACGTCCGCCGCTGCTGTCAGCCAGAGCTTCAGCCACTCACTCACCTGGTGGGAAGATTTGCTTGCTCGCCTGCTCGGCTGTCACGAATTGCTTCAGCTGGTGTCAGCGGGCAATGTGAAACTCCCACCTTGAGGAAGTACGGCTTCGTCAGCTCATCCTGTAGTGCGATGAGCCAGTCCTCGCCCAAGGTGTCGAGCTCGAGCTCGAGTAATGGCAGGACCGTGGGGTGATCCGCCAGCGACTTGCGCAGCTCGTCCCGCGTGCTCGCCCTCGGTATGGATATACTCGGCAACTGAGACGTCGTTGCTGGGGTCAGTATACCGCTGGCAAGCCTGGAACCTACCAGCAGCAGCGGCCACGCTCGACACCTTGCGCGCGCGTTTTGCCGGCGGCTCGTCCTTTGCCTCGACGATGGCTGCACGCGCCGCGGCGGAGAGGGACGTCTTGCGCACCGTCTTGCGCACCGCAGTGGCGGTGGGAACGATCACCGCCCCATTCGCGGGCTTGAAATAGTTCGTGATGGCCGGCATAGTGTTGTCCCGTCACTGGGCTGTCGTCCGACTCTGCGTTTTGGTCTTGTAATGTCGCACCCTGCGCGGTGGTGGCGAGTTACTGAAGTCGACGCGACTGACTTGTTGACACGCACCGTGGGAAGGTTACCCCAATGGGCCCCAGGTCACGTGCCGCCGCCGATCGGCACCTCGGTGTGGACCGAACGACGCCTGCTCCGCCTCATCAACTCGGTCTCCCCGTACTTATCTCTCGCATCGCTGTTTGCTTCTCTTATCACGCAACTCGCTCATCCTCACCATGGCCCCCTCACCGACTGAGAACGCGCCCAGATCCATGGAGGAGCTCGAGGCGCTGCTCAAGGATGACATCATGGTCAAGGTCGCCGGTGGGTCCCCGTTCTCTCCCAACTTCTGACACTAGGCATCGACGTCGACGGCATCCTTCGCGGCAAGCTTATGAGCAAGCCCAAGTTCCTTTCTGCCGTGCAGAAGACCTTTGGGTTCTGCGGCGTAGCGTTCGGCTGGGACTGTACGTTCTCGTCGGTGTTCGTCGCTAACAGCAGCGCACGACATGACCTACCCGCGCGAGCTGCTCGTTTCGAACAAGAGCAACGGGTACCGCGACCTCAATGCGCACATCGATCTGTCGACATACCGCCGCCTTCCTTGGGAGGACAACGTGCCCTTCTTCCTCCTGAACTTCTACGACCAGGGGGAGGAGAAGCCTCTCCCCGTCGACCCGCGGAACGTGCTCCGCAAGGTGGCTGCTGACTTTGCCGACTTCGAGGGCAAGGGCTGGGAGTGTATGAGCGGCGCGGAGTTCGAAGTGAGATACGTGAACAGCGGCCTGCTGACCCTAGTACTTCCAGTACGCGGAGACGCCACAGAGCCTCGAGGCGAAGAACTACACCGGCCTCAGCCCGCTCACTCCCGGGAGTGAGTCGAGCCATCCCGAGGCAGTACTCACGCAGACCACGGGTACTCTCTCCTGAGGACGACTATGAACAAGGACTACTTTTACGACCTGTACAATGTGTCCACGGCGTGTGGAGTCGAGATCGAGGGACACCGTGGGTTATACATGAGGCTGCCACTGACCGCAGACACCGAGACTGGCCCAGGTGTGTTCGAGACGGCGCTGGCCTACACCGACGTCGAGCGGATGGCGGACAACGCTATTGTCTTCAAGCTCGTGGCCAAGAGCATGGGCATGAAGCACAACGTTATGCCCACGTTCATGGCCAAGCCTTGGGAGCACGTACGTCTGCGCCGAGACCCTGCTGACGCCAGAACTCTGGCTGCTCGGGCCACATCCACGTCTCGCTCCGCGACAAGGCCGGGAACAACGTCTTCGCAGTCAGCAAGGACGTCGTCGCAGCCGGCGGGCGCAAGGACGCTGCTTTCCCCGACCTGAGGTTCATGACCATCGAAGCAGAGTGGTACCTCGCCGGTCTGCTCGAAGGTCTCCCAGACGGTAAAGCCACCTTCCAACTCCCCATCGCTGACCGCAGTGATCCCCATGATGTGCCCCAACATCAACTCGTACAAGCGCCTCCTCGGCGGAGAACAGTACTGGGCACCCGACACCGCCTCCTACGGCTACGACTCGCGCATAGCTTCCCTCCGCATCATCTCCCCACCTGGTGTCGGCGCGTCGGCCGCGCGCTTCGAAGTTCGCATTCCAGGCGCGGATGTAAGTCCCGTTCCTCGCGGTGCGGTGACTAACCACAGGCAAACATGCACTACGCCATGGCTGCAATCCACGGCCTCGGCCTGCGCGGAATCAGGAACAAGACAAAGCTGCCGTACGGCCCGATCGGGGCGCCGGGCGTGTCCCGCGACACGCTGGTGCACCTTCCGACCTCGCTCGAGTCCGCGACGGCGCAGTTCATGCGCAAGGGCAGCATTGCGCGCGAGGTGTTTGGCGATTACTTTGTCGACCACTACGGTGGCACGCGTGAGCACGAGATCGAGCTGTTCCGCAGCGCTGTTACGGACTGGGAGAGTGAGTATGAGCGTGGGCTCGCTGACAACAGTGCGGAGGTACATGGAGCTGGCGTAGTTGTACACGGTATGCAGCGGGTTCTTGGGTGCTTAGTTGATGGCTTGTATTGTCGGTTAGGTCTTGGCGCAACACAGTTTACTTTTTGAAAGACCCAGAAGCAAGACCAGACACCATCAAAATACCACTTCACTCTATACATTTTGCTTTACGACTACCGCTACCCCCTACGCCTCCTTGGGCAGGCCAGCCTGCTCGCGGACCTGCGCCGCAATGTGGTTGTAGTGGGGGAACTTGAGCTGGAGGTAGTTGAGCTTGGTGCTGACCTCGGAGTCGGCCTCGCCCTGCTTCCGCTTGTTCTCGATGTACGACTTGTACACCTCGGCGACGTAGCTGTCGTCAGCGCAGTCACGGGCTACCAGGGCTGGTACTCACTTGGGGTCCTCGGTCGCGCGGGGGGTGTTGAGGGCCTCAGCGGCTGCGGTCTCGTTCGCAACGTTGACAGAGCCGGGCTGGGGTCAGCGCTGAGCCCAAGTGGAGAAAGGAGAAAGCTGCACTGCGGTGGAGTAGCAATCGCTTATGCCTGTAAAGGTGAGGCAGTGATGATACATACCTCGGCACGGCCGTCGGTGTCAGAGTGGTGGTGTCCGTGGTGAACCATATTGCTACTGCAGGTGGTGGATTGAGTGCTGGTGGACTTCGCTAGGAGCCAGCAATGCTCTTTATAGCCTGGGAATCTTGCTGGAGCCGGCGGAAGGTGCCAGATTGCCTCATTATGGTCTGGCTCCAGCGCAACTCACATGTCGTGTGCTCAGCTCATGATGGCGGCCTGGACGGTTCTCGTTTAGAGCTCATGACGTAGAGGTTTCCCGTGTCGGAAAACGGGATCCGCGTCGGGCGACGTAATGATCATCGTGGTCCGAAGTCCGTCCGTATCAGTCAAGTCGTATCTCGGTCAGTACATGATATCACGAGAGTGATGATCGACAGACTCATTGGTGGGCAGAAGCGCGAACGCTGAACGCCATCTGGATCAAACATAATGCCCAAAAGTAGACTTCACCTACCTTACACAATGCCAGTGGCTGCGCCAGACATGGCAGCGCCACGCTCGAGTCACAAGGATTACATAAGCTACTGTTATCTCGGAACTCGGACTCTGCGGTGTGCAGTCCATGCGGTTGTCGCCGAGTACACACCGCAGTCTGTGCAATGCCTCATTTCTGACTGACGCTCACTGGTACTCACCATGCGACCAACCGGCAGCTCGTCATCGACCGTCGAGCTAGTCGGGGGCAGGCTGCACGTCCATCTGGAATGTGCGCGCTGCTCCCACTCCGCCTGGGGTCCACAAGAGGTTGCTACTTTTGCAGAAATCGTGGCTCGCCGGTTGGCCGAGTCTGCGCAAGAAATTCCACCGCTGGTCCCACTGTGAGCTCAGACTACTAACTTGACTCGTTCGACCGGCCCTTCGGTCTCCCACATCCGACTGACAGCAGACTCCCCTCCCCACGCCCAACCAGCTCCAGCCCGCAAACCGACCCCGGCAACCTAGGCAAGAAAGGCCCCCGGCGACGGACAGGCTGCTTCACCTGCAGAGCGAAGCGTGTCAAATGCGACGAGGAAAAGGTGCATCTCCACGCGTGCTTGAACTAACCCCAGCCTATATGCACCAGGTGCCAGCGCAACCCAGGGCGGCAGTGCGTCTACCCCAAAACCGGGGCACCAACCGTATCGCAAAAGGCGCTCGCGATCGGGCCAGCACCGCCGCCTGCCACACTATCTATGACACAGTCAAGGATCGGCCTCAGGCGCCGGCAGCAGCGCAGGCACTCGCAGCCTCCCGTTGTCCCCGGCGTACCATGTGCGTCGGCCTCGGCTCGACTGACAGCAGCGTCTGTGTTGTCCGACAGCGCTCTGCTGTCCAGCGGACAGGATCTCGTCGGGCTCTTCCTGGACGGGGTGTCGTTCCTCGCCGAGCCGGGTCTTGTGAGCTGTCGGAAGGACGAGCTGATGGCAGCTTAACGCCCCGCCAACGAAGCAGGGCGCGCGTGCACGTTCCGACCGAGTGCTCGCCAAACTGTGGGAAGCACAGCTCACCGTCTCGGCTGGGATTGAGAACGGCGGGCTGGCAAGTGCGCTTGTCTCTGCCGCGCGCAGTGTTGGCGCAGTGAAACGCGCATTTGTGGCTACTCGACCAACTGAGGTGCATGACGAGATGGTAACCATCTCGACCAAGTTTGCGAATGAGGCAAAGGCCGTCGCACGGGCAGGCACAGATGACCTTGAGACATCGTGCATCATCTTTGAAATCCTCCTGCTTCGAGATGTGGGTACACGGTTGAGCGAGCTGACCACAGTGCGCGGCCGGCGACCCGCGCTGGAGCGAGACTCACACCGCCATGCTCACTTTCTTGCAGCGCAATGGCGGGCCACGTCGGATGCTCGCTACTGCTGGCGCGTTGAACAACAGTCTCATGGCGCATCATCTAGTCTATCTTACGGTCTATGACACTTTCGGTGCGTTTCCAGCCAGATACCGCTGATGCAGCCGCCCTATCGCTCAATGTCATGCCATATCTCCTCGCTCCCGGGCAGTGGCAGTGGATCGAGGATCTGACTTGTGCCCAGCAAGTGCTGCAAGGAGACTACGGGCACAGCCTGCAGATCCTGCTCATGTCCGCGAAGGTGGGCGTTTCGTCTCAGGTGCAGGTGCAAGACTAACACCAGCTCGCAACACTCCTGGCCACGCCAGATGCGACCCACGCCGAGGCATGCACGATGCTAGACGAGCTGGAGACGACCTTGGCGACGATCTACTCCACGCCGGCGTCGACGCGCGTGCAGTTCGGCGACCTGCTCATCCGCCACTGCCTCATTTGCCAGCTGCTGTGCGTTGCATTTGGGTGCAACCGTTCAGATCCCCGCGTGGAGCGCAGCGCCCATGCAATTATGGAGCTGCTGGCTGAGGTGTCGATTCGTACTGGGTCCATGATCAATCTCACGTATCCTATGATGGTGGCGGCAGTCCTCGCTGGTAAGGAGGACAGGGAGCGGTTGCAGACTATCATCGACTTTGCCAAGTAAGTGGAACTAGGATCAGCTCTGACGGCAGAATGGCAAGCGGGCTTGTCGAGGTGGACAGGGTGGAGCGGGTGGGTAGTGTCTTTGGGCTGGCTGATGGCAGATCGCGCACGAGTGCTGGCGGAGAGAGGATGCTGGTGAGGAGGAGATGCGCATGTCAGATATCTGGAGCGCTAGGGCGCCGACGCTCATCCTGTAGGCGCGCAAATGCAGCCATGCTGGACCCTTCCCTGCTCAAATGTACTAGTCGCTTGATACATTTTGCATTAACCCTATACAATACGAATCCAGTCTAAGCCGCTATGCGGTGATCGCCGTTGGCTCCTGGACCTTGTCGTAGAACAGGTCGTCGAGCTTGGGGACGGTGGCGGGGTCGTGGCCGAGTGTGAGCAGTGGGTGCTGCCAGTCCACGTAGCCGAGGTATGGCAAGGATACATCCCAGCCCGCGAGGAGCTGCGCCTCCCTTGGCAGCTTCTTGACCTGCTCAGTCGTGAGCTGGAGGTACTGGTTCTCCTCCTGCTTGAGGTAACCGCATGACCAGCCGCAGAGCGCAAGAGTGCGGATCGAGTTGGGCGCGCCGACCTCCATGGTGTTGGCGCCGCCGGCGTGGTACACCGAGCAGAGGATGACGACACAGTCTCCTGGGTCGGCCGTGACTGAGATGGTGTCCTCGTAAGTTGGGGGCGGGAGGTCGTCGCTGCGAATGTGCGAGCCGGGGACGATGAGAGTGCCTCCGTTCTCGGGGGTGACGGGGGTGAGCGCCGCGAGGGCGAGAATCGACTTCTCCTGTGCTGGGTCCCACACGTCCGAGCCCTTGATGCGGTCGTGGTAGATCGCGTCGTCGCGGTGCAGCTCCTGCGCCTTGCCGCCGGGGTTGACCTCGAGCACGCCGGTGACGTTCAGCTGCGGACGGCAGGTGGACCAGTAGCGCGTGGGGTTGGACATGGTGGTCTTGTTGCGGCGGGTGAGGGCGTGGTTCGCAATGCCGTTGAGGATGGGGTTGAGGAGCATGCTCGTGACGTAGGTGTCCGACTTGCCGAGCAGGCCGGGGACCTTCTTCGACGTCGGGGGGAAGAAGGATCCATCCCACTGCTCCTTGTTGCCGGAGGGGCCGAGCTTGTCAAGATGGGGCTGGAAGTCGGAGAGCATAGACGCGACCTCCTCCTTGCTCAGCAAGCCTTTGAGAACGATGGCGCCCATCTTGCCGATGAGCGCGTTGATCTCCTCCTGAGGAGCCTTGGCGTCGATGCAAATGTCTTCGAGAGTGTAGTTGTGGCAGGGCATTGTGATCAGATGCTGTGGGTTGTCGAACGAGCTGGAGGTGGTCTATGTCGTCGATACTTATACCTCACCGCGTCGAGGACATGGCCGCCGCGTAAACCTAATTCTCCCGCTGCGCAACCATGGCCAAGCGCTTATACTGCCCATGCTTCTATCGGTGCCCGCGGCGCCGTGATGTAGCGTGTCCCGTGTTCATGTCCAGCAAGGTGTGGGGCAGGCAGTGTGGATAGAGGCGACGAACTTGCACATCGGCCGCGAATGAGTGTGTGTGGATTTCGCCGATCCCGAGTCCGGCGAGCCAGCTCACGTGAGATAAGCCGAGACGAGATTGACGACGCGAGGTACAGACGAGTTTGACGAGCCACAGACGACCCGGATCCCTTCACGACGCGCCACTGCGCCGCCCGCGGCGTGCCGTACATCTCTTCTATTCCTGGATTTATCGCGGGCAGATATCTTCCATAGCCGTTAGTGGATGAGACCCGCTCGCCTATCGCGGCGAGTGTGGGGTCGGCAGCGGCCCCGCATCTAGTGGCGTCCGGAGTGGGCAAAGGCATACCCTGTGTTGCCTGCTCGACGACGGATCGTGGCGCGCAAGAATCTACGCCTGGGCCCCTCGCTCGCGATAGCAAGTGCCCACTTCACCCGACGACCCCACGCTGTTCAACTCCTCGTAGATCGTAGATCGCTCCCCGAGATAGGACCAACTCGGATCATGTGATTGGGTCTGAGATATCTTCACCTATATCATGTAGCTGTTGGAGTTGGCGGTCGAGTTTATCCCGCGCAAGACATCCCCCACACACGATGTTGCACCACGATATTGAGAAGGTAGACTTGTCATCGCCAGAGCCGTCAATCGGCCACACAGCGCCTAAGGTTGATGGCACTGTGGTGGTACTCGAAGCTGAAGATCTCGAGGGCGATGAGGGCCTGCACAAGCTGGGTTACAAGGCCGAGCTTCACCGTGGACGTGGCTTCTGGGCGACCTTGTGCATGTCTTTGACCTGTGAGTTATGGGAATTGGTGTAATTTCTGACGCCCAGGTATGGGCATCCCGTATGGATATGGTACTGCTCTTGCCACTAGTATTTACGGTGGTGGTCCCTTGACCCTCGTATGGACCGCCGTCATCGTCACTTGCCTGCAATGGGCTGTAGCCTTCTCGCTAGGAGAGATGGCCTCCCGCTGGCCGACATCTGCTGGAGCTTAGTGAGAGAAATAGACAACAGGCTCTAACCTTTCAGCTACTGGACTTTCCAGCTCGCTCCCAAGAGTTGCCGCAAGGTTCTCTCCTACGTCAATGGCTGGCTGCTCCTCACTGCCGTACTTCTCACCACCACCTCTGTGGCCATGGGCATGTCACAGCACATTGTGTAAGCAACCAAAACCCGCCGCCACTAACCGGCAGTGGCACCGTTCAAATCACAAAGCCAGACTGGGCCCCCGAACAGTGGGTCGTCGTCCTCATCGCCTACGCGCTCCTCGTGGCGGCTGCCGTGCCACTCCTCCTGGGCCCCAGGTTCCTCAAATGGATGGAGTTCGTCAACATGGGCGTTATGTGGGTCTACAAGTTCGCCCACATCATCGTCCTCAGCGCTCGGGCAAGGGCTGGCCGCCGCTCCGCCAAGTACGCATTCACGCACTACGACCCACAGTACTCTGGCTGGGGTGACGGCTGGACTTTCTTCATCGGCTTCCTCCCCGCCTCGTACTCGAACTGCGCGCCCGGCTTCATCCTCTCCATGACTGAGGAGGTGCGGGATCCCCAGATCAACGTGCCCAAGGCCATGTCGTACACCATGATGCCTCTCAGCCTGATCATTGCGTGGATGTACATCCTCCCCCTCACGTTCACCATGCCTTCGTCTGAGGAGCTGCTCGAGGCTCCCGGGGGCATCGTCCTGCCGTACGCATACAAGCTCATTGTGGGCAACGACGCCGGCGCCATTCTCCTGATGTTCGGTCTCCTCTACATCGGCTTTAACTGCCTCGTCGGCATCAACGCCACCGCCTCCCGCCAGCTTTGGTCCTTCTCGCGCGACAACGCCGTCCCGGCGTCCAAGATCTGGGCGCGCACCACCCCCGGTGGCAATGTGCCTGCCGCCATTATCCTTTGCCTGGTAATCCAGGGCCTGCTCTGCCTCATCAGCCTTGGCAGTTCGACCGCTTTCAACTCGTTTGTGTCAACCGCTGTGAACGCATTCATGGCTGCGTATGCGCTACCCATTCTTCTCAGCATTATGGACGGCCGCAAGCATGTCATGCAGGCGCCGTACTCGCGTCGCTGGGTTGGTCTTATTTGCAACATTGTCGTCCTTATCTGGGCCCCGTTCGCACTCGTGCTCTACAGCATGGTGAGTACACCTCCGAAGCCCGATGCTGACGCTAGCCTGTTGCCATTCCTGTTGACGCTGTGACCATGAACTACAGCTCCGTCGTACTGATGGGCTTTATCGCGATCGCATCGGTATGGTACTTAGTCTACGCACGCCGCGTGTACAAGGGTCCCCCCGAGAGTGTAATCTAGAGAACTCCGGGCGCGGAGTTGATTGTAGAGCCAGTCGTAGAGTTGGTCCCAAGTTGTCTATGCAAGTTCCGTATCGTATCCAGCGCCCACGGTCCTCACAGAGTTTCTCACATGCGGAGGAGATGGAGCTACAACTCCTTGAGTCGGAAGGTCAAGCCTACCAGATGCAGAAAATAGCCCCAATTCCGCCTGATTGATGAAACCCATCCCAGTGCCACTGCCACCGAGCTCCGACCCGCTTGCGGGTGAATACTCGCTTATCGACGCCTATCCACCCCAACTACCCCACATCGATATCGCTCTCTTCTCAGGACACCGATACCCATCGAAGCCATAAGCGCGCGCGGCCCGCCCGTCGCTCCCGGACAATCTAGTAGACGACTTTGACGAGTCTAGACGAGCGCGATATCATGTGGGGCCCGCACGATCATGTGCAGAGCCAGATACGCACGCTAGCGGTGGGCACTTCGCGATCACGGATCAAGCAGCCAACCGCGCGGCCGATTATCCAGCCGAGTGCGAAGCCTCGCGGCGATTAGCCATGAGCAGCTGTACAAAAGCATGTAAACTCTGTCATGGTGGAAGATTCGTTCTCACCTTTGAACTCTCAATCTACCTGCGATGACTGTCTCCCGTACTACCCACGCCGAGATCAACGTGCCCACCGTTGGCTCGATCAAGATCCCCGTCGGACTCTTCATGTACGAACGAACGTGTGAAGCGCTGCTGACTCCAGCAACAACGAATGGGTCCTCCCCTCCAAGGGCGAGAAGATTGCCACGCTCAACCCCGCTACCGGCGAGACGATCGCTGAGATAGCCCACGCCTCGGCGGATGATGTCGAGACGGCCGTGCAGGCTGCGCGCACTGCGTTCCAGACCGAGTGGGGAACGCAGGTGGACTCGGGTGTCCGCGTTACCTGTGAGTGGACGGCTAAGAACACTCACTGACCGCAGTGATCAACAAGCTCGCCGACCTGATGGAGCGCGACGCCAAGACCCTTGCCGCTATTGAGTCCTTCGACGGCGGCAAGGGCGTGCGCATGGCTGCTGGCGATGTCGAGGAGTCAGTCGCATGCCTGCGGTACTACGCCGGCCTGGCGGACAAGTCGACCGGCCAGACGATCGACCACTTCGGCCAGGAGAAGATCGCCTGGACGCTCAAGCAGCCCATCGGTGTCTGCGGCCAGATGTGAGCCACCCATCCAGATGGCAGCTAACGACCAGCATCCCATGGAACTACCCTCGTACGTTGCCCCGCTGACCCCGCTGCAGAACTAACCCCAGTCATGATGTGGGCCTGGAAGGTTGCACCAGCCCTCGCCGCTGGCTGCACCATCGTCATGAAGCCGTCGGAGCTCACCTCCCTCTCCGCGCTGTACATGTGCGAGCTGATCAAGGAGGCTGGCTTCCCCGCCGGCGTGGTCAACACCGTCACCGGCCTCGGCGCGACCACCGGCGACGCGATCTCGCGCCACCTCGACATCGACAAGGTGGCCTTCACCGGCTCCGTCCCCACTGGCCGCCGCATCTCCATCGCGGCCGCCGAGTCAAACCTCAAGAAGGTGACCCTCGAGCTGGGCGGCAAGTCCCCCGCCCTCATCTTCCCATCAGCCGACCTCGACCAGGCAGCAAACTGGATCGCCCTGGGTATCTACTACAACTCGGGACAGGACTGCTGTGCCTCCTCCCGCGTCTACGTCCACGAGAGCGTGCACGACGAGTTTGTCGCCAAGCTCAAGGAGAAGGCCGACACCGCCGCGATCGGCAAGCCCGCGGACGAGGCGACCTCGTTCGGGCCCCTCATCTCCGCCGGCCAGCGCGACAAGGTCATCGGGTACATCCAGTCCGCGCGCGAGCAGGGCGCGACCATCACCGCAGGCGGCGAGACCTGGGGCAAGGAGGGATACTTTGTCCAGCCTACTGTCATCTCCGACGTCAACGCGCAGATGAAGTGCGTGCGGGAGGAGATCTTCGGCCCCGTCGTGTGTGTGGGCAAGTTCAGCTCCGAGGCCGAGGCGCTCAAGCTCGCCAACGACACGCAGTACGGCCTCGCCAGTGGTGTGTTCACGTCCGACGCGAACCAGGTGCAGCGGGTTGCGCGCGCGCTCAACTCGGGCACGGTGTGGGTCAACACTTATGGTATCCTGAGCTCGCGCGTGCCGTTTGGCGGGTTCAAGCAGTCTGGTATGGGCCGCGAGCTGGGCACTGCGGGGCTGGACGCGTACCTTGAAACCAAGGCTGTGCACCAGAACCTCGGGGGTGACTTTGGGTGGCCGTTGTAGTGTGATTGAGTGTATGCAATGTATCTATGTCACGGAGAGGCCATAGCGATGGAGCTGCGCTTGCGAGCTATTAGCTAAAAGAGAGAAAGAGACTGGCAATCCCGTGCAGGGCAGGAAGGATGGCGAATACCGACTCTCGTTCAGCTTCTGGTTACCCCTGTTCGCGTTCGGGAGCGCGACGGTGCAATGCTGTTAGTCCGAGTCTAAGGACTGCTTCAATATGCACTGGGCCGCTGGGTGCTATTTCTTTCCATTAGAGATATCGGTCCCTTCTCTCCTCACTTACCATTTTCTTGTGATTCTTCATCGCGCAGTTCTCCAGCCGATCTGTGAACATGCTTGGTACCAGTCAAATATCATCACCGCACTCAGCGATATTGTCCTTGCTGCACTCTGCAAGCGCAGATGATCGACACAATCTCCACTGGCCATTCATGCTCGTTTTGTAAAGACACGAAAATAACCCGTAAAACACAAGAAATATCGAGATAATCATGCACCACCACCACTCGTTACACCCACGTCCCATCGCCCTTGACTTCTCACCTAGTCCAAATGCCGAAGAAATGCATGAAATGAGATAGAAGATTACCAAACCCCCCAAACCCATCACTACCCCATCTACACCTTGCTAAGGTTCTGCATCTGCACCAGCTCATAGTACGCCCCCTTGCGCGCAATGAGCTCCGCATGCGTCCCCTTCTCGAGCACGCCCCCATCGGAAACAAAGTAGATCATGTCCGCATTCTGGATCGTACTCAGCCGATGCGCGATGGCAACCACCGCCCGTCCCTTTGCGGCATTGTCCAGCGCCTGCTGGACGACCCTCTCCGAAGTCGAGTCGAGCGCGGCAGTAGCCTCGTCGAGGAGCAGGATCTTGGGGTTACGCACAAGCGCGCGCGCGATCGCCACGCGCTGCTTCTGCCCCCCGGAGAGCTGGGAGCCCTTCCCGCCTACTTCGGTGTCAAACCCGTCAGGGAGGGACATGATAAAGTCGTAAATGTTGGCATCGCGGCAGGCCTGCTCGATCTCCTCCTGCGTCACTTCCTCCATGGGCTTGGCAGCCCCGAGGAGGATGTTGAACTTGATCGTCCCGGCGTAGAGGGTTGGCTCTTGCGACACGAGGGCAATGTGCGAGCGGTACGAGTTGATGTTGATCTCGCGGATGTCCACGCTGTCGAGGGTTACCATGCCGGCTAGGGGGTCGTAGAAGCGCTCGATCATCTGGATGGTGGTGGACTTGCCGCAGCCGGAGGGGCCAACGAGGGCGACGTACTTGCCCGCGGGGACGTCGATCGTCAGGTTGCGGAGGACGCGGACGCCAGGACGGGAGGGGTAGCGGAAGTGGATCTTCTCGAGACGCAACGTGCCCTCAACCTTGGAGGGGTCGAGGATGAGCCCGTCGGTTGCGTCTGCGTCGATCTCTGGCTCGTCGTCGAGCACGCGGAAGATGGAGCGCGCGGACGCGTTGGCCGAGGACGCGTCGGGGACGAACATGAACACGTTGCCCGCCTGGATGGCGGCGAAGACGGTGGCCGTGAGAGTGGTGAAGAAGGTAGCGGTGTCGTACTTGCCGTCGGCGATCCACAGCGCGCCAATGTAGAAGACCAGCGCAATGACGAGGAACGCCATACCCTGCGACGCGGCGTACAGTGCCTGCGAGTATATGGCGACCTTGTTCGACGTGCGGAAGGGGGTCTCGAGCTCCTGCGAGTAGAGGCGGCTGACGTCGTCCTCGCGAGTGAGGGCGGCGACGGTGCGCACAGCACCGGCAGCCTCCGAGGCCATGTTCGCACTGGCAGCGTACCACTTCTTGTTCTTCTCGTCCTTCAAGACGACGACGCGCAGGCGGATATAACCTGCGGACACGACGAGCGGGATACACGCGATACCGATGAGGGCGAGGAGCGGGCCGTAAGCCAGACCGATGATGCACCCGCCAACGAGCGTCGCGATCGACTGGATGATAGACCCAAGGGTAACACCAAACAGGCCCTGGACCTTCTGCGGCTGGTCGGAGAGGTTGGACGTGACCTTGCCAGTGGCATTGTCGTCCTCGTCGAACCACTCGATGTCGTGACGCAGCACAGCCTGGAAGTACTTGTTGCGCAGCTTGGTGACCAGCTCCCAGCCTGAGCGGGAGAAGCCCAGGATCTGAAAGAAGATGGCTATAGCAGCGAGAATAGCAGTGACAAAGTACCACAGCGCCTTGCGGTTGATCGTGGACTTGAGCAGGTCGCCGTTGCGGATCGGGTCGATCTGGAAGTCGGCGATAGCCTTGCCGAAGAGAATAGCGAGAGCGGGGTAGACCATACCGGACGCGATGGCGCCGATAAAGCCGACAGTGTAGAGCTTCCAAGAGTCGCGGTTCATCTTGAGCAGGCGTACGAACAGGCGCGAGAACTTGACCTTCTGGTACTTCGCCTCGTCGGCCTGGTGGCGGGCCCTGCGCTGGTCGAGGAGCTGGCTGGCGACAGAGCGGCCGGTGATCTGGCGCTCGAGGATGGGCATGCCGCGCGAGTCGAGGGGTGAGCCGGGGTTGTCGTCGCTGTCCTCAGAGTCGGAGTAGCCGTCGTCGACGTCGGCCGAGGCTTCCTTCGCTGCCTGTTGCGAGAGCTTCTGGTTGGCCACGAGCTTGGCGTACGCGCCGTCTTCGTTCTCGAGCAGCTGGTTGTGGGTTCCGGATTCGACGATCTCCCCGCCTCCAACGACGAGGATCATGTCTGCGTCCTTGATCGTGGCAAGGCGGTGGGCGATGACAATGGTTGTGCGGCCGATGGCGGCCTTGTCGAGTGCGTCCTGGACAACGCGCTCCGAGTGGCCGTCGAGTGCGGAGGTGGCTTCATCGAGGAGGAGGATACGAGGGTCGGAGACAATAGCACGGGCGATGGCGACACGCTGCTTCTGCCCTCCGGAAAGGAGCATACCGCGCTCTCCGACCATCGTGTCGTAACCAGCGGGGAGCTTGGTGATAAAGTCGTGCGCATTGGCGTCAATGCACGCCTTCTTGACCAGCTCGAAGCGTTCCGCGTCAGACGCACCCTCCCACTTGGACCCGATGAGACCGTGCTCGACGTTGCCGCGGACTGTGGTGGCGAAGAGCACCGGCTCCTGCGAGACGAGGCCGATCTGACGGCGCAGCCACTTGAGGTTCAGGTCACGGATGTCCCGCCCGTCAAGGGTCACACGGCCGCCGATGGGGTCGTAGAAGCGCTCAATCAGCTGGATAACGGTCGACTTGCCGCTGCCTGATGCGCCGACGAGTGCGCACGTCTTGCCAGCTGCAAAGTCGATGCTGAGGTCACGGAAGATGGGGACATTCGCACGCGAGGGGTAGTGGAAGGAGACATTGTCGAACGTAATGTGCCCGATAACCTCGCTCGGCTGCTCGCCTCCGGGGTCGGCCGAGTCGATGGCGGGTACACGCTCGATTGTGTCAAAGAGCTTGGCGGCCGCGGCCTGGCCCTTGGACACTGCCTGCATCTCGGGTGCGAGCATGGCCATGGAGAAGGAACCGATGAGGATGGCCATGAAGACGTTGATGACGAGACCAGCGTCGGCGAGGCCCTGGGTCATGAGGATGGCACCGTAGAAGAAGGCGAGGGCGTAGGCCGAGTAGATGGTGAAGAACATGAAGCTGAGGCCGATGCCCTCGCAGAGCGAGCTCTTGAGGCCAGCCTTGCGGCTCTTGTCGATGTACGTGCTGAACCTGTTTGCGAGGATCATGCGAGTGCCGAATGCCTGGACGGTGCGGATCGACGACACGACCTCTTCGACGAGGGTTCCAGATTTGGAAATGAAGCCGAGCGACTGGGTCGTGTACTTTGTCACAGTGATGCCCACTGCCTGTCAGCTGCGATCGTCTTCAGGGCGACTCACTGAAAGCACCAAAAGCCATGATAACCGGCAGGATGACGGTGAGCACACCCGCGAGACGCGGGGAGCGAGCATAAGCGAGTGCGAAACCGGTGATAAACGTCGCAATGTAGCTGCACGAGATTGGGATCTTCTCGCCCAGACCGACTTGCACCAAGTGGCAGTCGGACTGGATACGCGTCGCAACCTCACCCGCGCCGAGGTCATCAAAGTACGCAATGTCCTGCCGCAGTACGGCCTGGAGATACCGCTCGCGAATACGCCTGCCCTGCGCCTCGCTGGTGTAGTTCCAAATGATCATGTACACATACGTGCACACAAACTTGACGTTAGCAAGCAGCTCCCACCCAGACTCCTCACCATGCCGATACCGATAGCCATGAGGTACAGGGCGTTGAGGCCCGAGTCGTGCTTGAGCTCGACCTTTGCCGCCTCGAGACGCGCGGTATTGTCCGCCGTTGCGCCCTCCTGCGCGATCTCGTTGACAATCATACCAAACTGCGTGAATGACGTCGTGAGGCGTCCAAAGATCAGAGTCATGAGCGGCTGGGTGGCGCCCGCGGCGCAGGCGAGGAAAATGCCGAAAAAGTTGGCCGTCATCTCCCACGGTTTGGCGTAGCGGAACATGGTGCGGAGGGACACGGGTTTGACGAGCTCGCCCATGTCCTTGTCCACAACCTTGGGCTTGCGCTTGAACAAAGCGCGCTTGGTCTTGGGCGCTGCAGGGGATTTCTCGTCAGTCAGCGTGGCGGCCGTGTCTGTGCTCGAGGGGGCGAGGTGAGGCATGCGATCTGCTGGGTCCTCGATGATGGAGCCGGAGCTGGACGGGGTGGGCTTTTCTGAATCGGTGGTCGATGCATGTTGCTCGGCGAGAGGAGGGTCAGAGGCTGGGGCGGGGTAGGTGGCCTTTTCGTTGAACTCGTCCTCAGCTTCTTGGGGAGGTTGTGGGGTGGTCGGAGCCGGGCCGTGGCCGGGAGGTGGGTTGAGGCCATTGTTGCCCAGCGGCAGCTGCTGCTCAGGCAGCGGCGGCGGCGGCCCTGCTGGCGGTGCGGCCTGGGACATGGGCGGTGGAGTGGAACGTTAGGAAGTGAATAGGAGAGGAGTAGTTGAGGAAGTGCTTGATGTGTTGGCGGCGGAGCCCGTGTGGAGACGGGAGGCAGGAGGCGACGGCTGGGGCCAAACAAAATTCCAGTGGATGCCACTGGCGGGAGATGCCGTGTGGGGCCGACAGGGGAAGTGTAGGGAAGCGGTGGGGGTATGACCGCGAGGGGAAGCGACAGAGAGTTGAATGCAAGAAAAAGACGTCGAGAGGAGTTGGTCTAGAATATAAGCAATGCGATGGAGAATGAAGTAGTTGTGACGATGAACAACATGGACACGGAAATGCAAAGTGAGTGATGATGGCAGATCTACTCAGCTCTCTCTTTACAACTTAACTAGCAGTTGACGGCCGCTACGCGGCCGTTTAGAGTAGCTACACGGAATCAAAGACGTGCGGGTGATTCTATGCATCTCTACGCACCTACTGAGCTATTTTAT